>JAWNOE010000157.1:0-544929 GCA_035046095.1 Drosophila pseudotakahashii | reverse complement strand
CAGTCCACTGCCCGGACGAAGAAGCCATCTCATTTTCCCCGCTTTTTGCCTTACTGAAGCACAGGTTGCCACAATGTGCTGCTTCCAGGTAAGCCGCCTGTCCAGAGTAAGCCCAAGGTACTTAACCGTGTCCGAGTGCTTTATTGGAGTCCCGTCTAAGGTTAGGCGGTAGGTGTTCAGCCTGTTTAATGAAAAGGTTGCATGCTGAGATTTGGCAGGATTCACTGCGATGTTCCACCTCGACGCCCAGGCATCAAACTCATTTAGCATGTCCTGCACCATATCTGTCGCCTCTCTTCGCAGAGCACTTGTCGCCAGAAATGCTGTGTCATCTGCATAGGTAGCTGTTAAAACATTCCTGCCTCTGGGCGATGGAAGGTCCGAGGTGAATATTGTATACAAGACAGGACCCAGCACACTTCCTTGAGGGACTCCAGCAAGAATAGGCCTTGAGGCAGACTTTGATCATCGAACATCCACCTGGAAGGTTCTACCAATTCGAAATGAGCGAAGGAGATCAAAGTATGTCGGGGGAAGAATGGGTTTCAGCTTATAGAGCAAGCCACAGTGCCAGACTCGATCAAAGGCTTGCTTGACATCTAGAAATACTGTGCAACAATACTTTTTCGCCTCGAATGCTTTAAGGATATGGTTGACCACCCGATGCATTTGCTCAGCAGCGCTATGCAGACTCCTGAAACCAAACTGATGATTTGGAATTGCATCCTGGAACATATGAACACTAAAAAGCCTTTTTAGTAAGATTCGCTCAAAAATCTTAGAGAAAGTTGGCAATAGGCTTATAGGCCGAAAAGAATCTGCACAGCGGGGAGAGACGCCTTTCTTGGGGATCATAACAACATTCGCATGCTTCCACTTCTCCGGATAATATGAAAGAACAATCATAGCATTAAAGATACGTGTAAGGAACGAAATAGCTGCTACTGGCAAAGCTTTAGCTACTTTTCCGTCAATGCTGTCATGGCCAGGGTCTTTGTTCGTCTTCAGACGATTTATTTGATCTTTAACTTCTTCTGCATCAATAGGTGAAATTTGAGAAGCTGGACCAGAGGGAAGATCATCAAAGTTTTCTGTAATAGCAGTCTCTTCATCTGTGACCAAATCAAAAGGCTTAAATCTTTCTTCCAAAGAATCAGCGAATTCCTTAGCTATTTCATCATCTTTATTTGCCCAGGTACCGTCCGATCGAAGCAAGGGAAACTTCTGGAGAGGCTGCCGTTTAAGCCCGCGAGTGCATTTCCACAGTTCGAAGCCTCGATCAGCATCCGGATCGATAGCACTAAGCTTCCGGACGAAAAATTCGGACTTAGCATCATAAAGTACTTTTCTTAATAAAGTATCAGCTCTTTTAAATATTGCTAAGTCTTGTGGATGACGCGTTTGCATCCAGCGTCGCCGGAGTGATCTCTTCTGCCTAACCAGCGTCGTTACTCTGGTGTTTAAAAGGGCATTATTTGGCTGTGGAACAGCAGAGCGATTACCGATAGCAGTGGATGCGGCAGCGGCAGATTGAATCTTTAGAGTCAGGTCACTAACAGCTGTATCAATATCCAGAGGACAGTTCAGATCAGCAGATTCATCATTCTCAATAAGGATTGTAAGGCAATCCTTAAAACGTCCAATGTTAGCCCGACGAGACAGCAGCCTTGGTGTTGTAAGTCTGGGTGAAGTAGAAGCGCATAAAAGTATTTCAAGCGGAATGTGATCAGAACTAAGTTCATGAGATTCATGAATAGTCAGAAAGTTGGACGAGATACCCTTATAAATAGCAAAATCGATTGCCGTTGGATTTCGCCTTGCATCAGAAGGAAAGTGAGTTGGTCCTCCTGTAGCTAAGACTTGCAGACTTGATGACGTTATAAGATCTAAAAGCTTAACACCTCTTGGTGAAGAGCGGATACAACCCCAAAATTGATTGTGAGCATTCCAGTCGCCAGCTATGATAAAACGGTTTGAAAATGCACTAAAAAGTTGTCTAAAATCTTGAGCAGTCCATAAAAAGGAGGGGGGGCAGTAAATAGAAGCAATCACGATGTCTCCCAAATCCGTGCTTAAGGTAATTGCAGCAGTTTGACATTTTACAGTAGAGTTTGTACTGTAAGGGGAGTACTGCAAGTGAGAGCGAATTAAAATAGCAGCACCTCCTCGAAGACGGTCAGAGGGATGATTAGCCGTCAATAAATCATATCCAAAAATTCTGAAATGTGAGCGGCTGTTGAAGTGCGTTTCGTTAATTAGCATCACATCAATTGAATTAGCCGTAAGATAGTGCTCTAACTCGAGATTTTTGCCAGTGACACCATTGGCGTTCCAAAATGATAAACGAATGCCTAAACTAGACATGTCTCCTGATCTTAGACGCATCAGAAGGCGAACTGCCGGTAAACTGGTTCATAAGAAGCTCCATCATTTTCATCATCATTGACATCATCTGGTCAATACGGGAGATAAGTATTTCAAAGCCAGCACTAGGCGGAGGAGGCTCAGGAACGCGTTGGATGGGCTTGGAAGTGCTAGATCCAGAAGACGGGGGAGGTAAAGCTGGGCCCCAAGCACTTTGGGAAGGAAGAGGGGCAGGTACAAATTTAATTGATGGTTGTTTTTTGATTGTTCCCGATTTGCGACGAGCAATTGCTTCTAGAAAAGATGGACATTTGCGGTATCCCGCACTGTGGTTTGAACCGCAATTAATGCACTTAAATTGATCCTGAGACGTAGCGGGGCAAACAGGACTTCGAGACTCATGATCACCACCACATTTTGCACATTTGGGAGGCACGAAACAGTATGTTTTTGTGTGTCCAAATTCCTGGCAGTTATAACACCTAACAACTTCATCTCGGCGTTCAGGAGGGACAATAACAATTGACTGATAAGCCAAAGTTTTAATGTCATAGACTTTGACATTATTTGTCGATGACTCTAGCTCAACGAAGAAAATATTGGGCCTGTAACCATTTTTCTTCCCCGGGGGGTTATAAACATTCCGGACAACGTGCCCAGCGGCGCCTAAATCAGCTTTAATATCTTCAGGATCCGTAGAGGAATGTAGGCCTTTGACGACAATCCTGAAAGATCGATCACTTTTCAATTGCCAAGAATTAAACGGAATATTATTACTCCACAAGAGATGTTGAACTATTTTGTATGTATCACCATCACCCTCACTGTAGCAGGTCCAGTAATCTTAAATCTTATATTGGTTGTGGCAGCCTTGATAAGATTCATAAGTTGCTTGACATCAGTAACACCCTTTATCACAAAGGCGGGCGGACGTGGTTCAGATTTAGGTGCTTTAGGCGATGAAATAGGAGTACCAGAAAATCCCTTTGATTTTTGGGAAATTCCACCAGTTTTGCTAGAAGTTATTGTACTCTTACTAGTCGCAGGGGGCTGGCAGGAGTTTAGGGTATCCGATGTAGGAGACTGGGTGTCCATATGATCATTAGGGAGTGGGTTTTCAATGGCATCATCCGATAAGAGGGCAAAGCCGTTTCCATGACCTGAATATTTTTCACCAGGAGAGTCCGAGTCCTCCGATCCAAATATTTCCAAGTGAACCTTGCGTTTAATATTACGAAAGCGCTTAACAATTGGTCCAAACGAAGTATCCTTACTGTTGTTAGGGTCAAGCTCGCTTCGCTTTCTTATGCGTTTGACGGATTCGCAACGCAACTGGTCCGCCACTTCCTGACTGATGAATTTAATAGTTGAAGTAGTGGAATGTCCAGGTGTGCTTGCACCGTGTATTCCTTCATTAAAATTATCAAATTCATGTTGAGAAGCAAAATCTTTATCTGCCGAAGCTTCCAAATTGTTTAGCGATGAATATGAAGTATCAGAAATAGATTGTAGATTGCGTTCAAAATCAAATTTCTGTGATCTTGCTTCCTTGGACCTGACGGAGGTCACCCTTACACCACGACCTCTAGACGACCTTGAAAACTCCTTGCTAGTACTGACATTTGGATTATCAGTTATAAATAGATTAGGAGACGAAGAACCATCGCAACTATCCACATTCATAACATGATCACATAGAGGGACATTAATATCTTGATCAGCGGCAGACATGATGACGACCAGCAGGGCGGCCGGCCAGCCAATGCAGGCGAGGCCGGCAAACGCGATGCGTTAATGAAGTCCAAGTACGAAAGCACAAGTTACACGACGTGAAGTCCAAACAGAACCAAGAGATAAAAAAGAAATAGAAAACAAATTTTTATAAAATTTTTATGAAACACGGGATCCCGAGATAAACACAACCGGTTAGCTTGACATTAAAGTCAGAACTTCTATAATATAGAATTCATATGTGTGAGGCTGTCATTTCCTGGTAGTTATACCCGTTACTCGTAAAGTAAAAGGGTAAATTGTTTTCGTGCAAAAGTATGTAACAGCTAGAAGGAAGCATTTCCGACCCCATAAAGCATGTATATTCTTGTTAAGGACCACTAGCCGAGTCGGTCTAGCCATGTCCGTCCTTTCGTCTGTCCGTCCTTTCGTCTGTCCGTCTGTCTGTCCGTATGAACGCTGAGATCTCGGAAACTACAAAAGCTAGAAAGTTGGGTTTACCCACACATATTCTTGGGCTTCCTACGCAGCGGAAGTTTATTGCCGAGCGCCACGCCGCTTCTAACGCCGCTTTTTTACTCTACGAGTAAAGCGTATTGTATTCGTGCAAAAGTATGCAACAGCTAGAAGGAAGCATTTCCGACCCTATAAAGTATATATATTCTTAATCAGGATCACTAGCCGAGTCGATATAGCCATGTCCGTCTGCCTGTCTGTCCTTCTGTCTGTCTGTCTGTCCGTCCGTATGAACGCTGCGATCTCGGAAACTACAAAAGCTAGAAAGTTGCGATTACCCACACATAATCTTGGGCTTCCTACGCAGCGCAAGATTATTTCAGCCGATTTTAAAGTGTGTCTAGCGCCCCAATTTTGTTGCGTCTATTTATACGTATCGAAATGTAGAAGACATTTTTCAAATCGGACCATTTGTCAAAAAGTTATGCCCGATCAAAGTTTTATATCTCCACCTCCCTCGCACTCCCTCTAGCTGAGTAACGGGTATCGAATCCGTACAAAAGAGCTTTTCACTTTTTGCCTTAAGGCGCCCAACCTGGGATGCAAACCGCATTTTACCATCTTATTGTAGTAGATTACTCCTAATTAACTTACCCTCCCCCGATGCTTGGAACTGAATTCATTTATAACATTATTCGAGGTGAAATTGATAGTCCCGACTTGCTTTACAGACTTAACTTTTTTGTTCCAAATAGATTACTAAAAATTACATTTCCTTAAATCACTGTAGATCTAACTATGACGTGCATAAACCTTTCAGAGTACTATGTTCTGACTATAATAGACTATATCCTATTATATCAAATTCTGACTCTCTGCTCCTAAAACGATTAATATTAAATTTCCTAGCGCAGAATTAGAGCCTACTTTTTTTCATCAAACTATATTTTTATTTTCTACATCGAGTCTATCATCTCGCGAATCGTGCCGTACGATACACGGCTTATACGGCGATACCAACTTACACAAAACAGGTAGTTTTGAAAAAATTAATAATTTTTCTTCTGACTCTCAAATTAATCGGATTTGTTTTTATTTATTTAGAGTTTAATTAATCAATTTTGCTTGAGCCTGGCTTATAATGTTTTTCACAAAAATTCTGTCACTAAAAACGACTAAAAAAAAAAAAAATTTGGAAAAGTTCTAAGAGTGTCGAGTGTTTTAACTTACAGACCGTACCAAAATAATCCATTTGAATTTATCGCTCTTTTACAGCTGGCAGCTTTTCTCCAGCACCTGCAGCAGTGTTGAACACGCGGCGACGGCGCAATCTATGGCACGGAATTGGTACTGTTTATACACAAAACTATGGGCGCCACAGCGTCCAATGTTAAATAACAATTTTTAATTATAGTTATTAAAACTACATGGCGAAACGAAGAAATACCATTTAAAACCATATTTAAATTCCTAACGCATTGGACGCAAACGCATTTTGAGTTTTATTTCTATTTTATAAAACTCACACGTAATCGTTCTTGATGATTTTTATTTTTTAACAGTAATTGCCTAAGTTTTAGAATAAACATAAAAAAAAAGATAATTTTTTGAGCAAAATAATACAAATTATATGTAACTTTTACAGTGGGAGTTTTATCAATAAAATGTATAACTTTTACGGTCGCTGGTTTTGAGTTCTACCTAGATGTTTCAAACGTCATTTTAGAGCATAAGTTGGTTCGCCAATATTGGTTCGAATCCCTTAAATATAACGTCCCCCCTATACGATTTTTGGGCTCCCAAATGCACCCGCCCTAATGGGAAAAGTGTGTAAATCGCCTCTGGGAAGGAAGTATAAAAAACCATTTTAAAAATTCCAAACCAATTCACAGAAACCTGGTGATTGGCCCAACAATGAAGGATAAAAAGTCTCCATGCTTAAAGAAAATATTTTTGATTTATTTTTAAACGCTATTCACAAATGAAGATTTTAAAACTTTGCTTTCAAAAACTTAAAAAATTCAAAAACGACCACATTGACATGTAACTTCCAAAAAGAGTAACAAAATTAGATGACCACTCTTGAAGATACTTCCCAAAAGGCAAATCAAAATGGCGATTTTCTTAAAAATACCGCCAGTATCAGAGCAGATGGACCATAGGCGTAAAGGCAAATTATATTTATAAGGTATCGAAATAAAAAGGTGGCAAGCCTAGACAAAACTATTTGTTTTTGTACCCAATTAAGTTGTTTGGATATTGTTTTATTGCAATGTTAATCCAGTCAGTCATTTTGCAATGCTGACTGATGAACATGTCTTACCTTCCTGATCCTTTCTTAACTGTTGGCCCTTTTTTCCTGTCCCAACATTCAGGGAACGATTGAGAATCGTATCTGTATCATGTAGGTTGCATTCACACCACCATTGTCCGCCTTGAACACGTATTTATGACAACGGGAGAGTAACATTTTGTGTTTTCGCCTTGAACACGTATTTGTCAGTTCGGAAACGTAACAAAGCGTTTAACGATTTGTTGCTAGTGGATTTTCAGGGAGAATTAAATACAACCAGTATTAGCGTGTATATGTATGTCTTTGGCAAACTTTTTTTTACATATGGGCCTTTCTTTTACAAACCGAACACCTTTTAATTGGTCACATTTTTGATTTTCCTGAAATTTTTGTACATACACTTTTTGGCAAAAAGGTAAACACGGGTATCAGGATTTATAAAAAAAAAACATTTTTTTTATTAAAAGTACCATCTGTTTGAAAATATATATATCCGTTTGTAGTAATCTGATAGACTTCATGACATTGCACTATGGGGTAAAAGTCCACTTTTACTGGCATTAATTTTTACTTAAAAACGACGTAACATTTCAAAGTTTTGTTTTTGGAATTTGGTTTATAATATTTAAAGAATTTTTTTCTGAAAAAGCATGCACAGTCAAGCCTTTAAAAAAAAAAAAATTTTTTTTTCAGTATATGCATAAGAAAACAATTTTTTTTTTCAATTGTTCTAAAGAAAAGAAGAAACTTGTTACAAAAAAAAATATTTGAATTGCCAAACATTTTTTTTTAGGTGAAATCGTTTTTTTTTCTTATTACCAATAGAATTCCTTACAAAAATAATAAAACCATTTATAGCAAGCTAAGTATAGTCAAATTATGATGTAAAATCGTTTTAAAGTAAATAATATTTAATAACAAAAATAATTGCATAGTGTTTTTCTAAATATTTATCGTATATTACATTTTCCATACAAAAATACGCAAATTGTACTATTCGCTACTGCATACAAATCAAAGATGAAAAAAGTGAGGTTATCTGAGAAAAATGCAAATTGCTCCAATAGTGCGGAAAAGTGCAGAATGCGACTAGCACCAATCGATTCTGTATTGACAATTCTACAACATAGACCTGGTCGCAATCCAAAATAATCTAAAACTCCTTTTCAAAACTCTGTCCAAAGTTGAAAATTATTTCCCAGAAACCAGCTCAATATGCATTTGTAAAATGACAAAATAATAATATAAACACGCACAATTTGAACAAATTATAACATTTAGCACATAGTCCAAACCTGTAATAGCCATGTTCTTGCATTGTTTTGTTTAGTTATTGTGTTTTACATAAATAAATGAATTTCAAAGATCACGGCCAAAAATGTGCAAACCCAGCGTACATGCCGTTGTAAGCAGCAGCTGACTTTGCAGCTGTTATTTTAACAGTGCACTGTTAAATATTAAAATTTTAAGTATAAGGCATAACAGTTTAATGTTTTCTTAGTAAGTTTTTATTAATTTTGTTCCAATTGGAACACTTTTAGAAAATGACTAAATGCCAGTAAAAGTGGACTTTTACCCCATAGTGCATTGTATTAATTCCACTGAAACCTCTTCTTTAAAAATAAAGTTTAAAAAAACTAAACTAAACTAACTCGACATAGTCGAGTTCGCGAATTCGCAGAGTGTAGACGTGTTTTGCGCGAGCTCCGGAAAAACCAGCTTAAATGTGAATAACAAATAACTAAAAAAAAAACAAGAGAGAACGCTATAGTCGGGTGCCCCGACTATCAGATACCCGTTACTCAGCTAAGAGAGTGCGAGGGAGATGGATATATTAAAACTTTGATCGGTCGTAACTTTTTAACGAATGGTCCGATTTAAAAACATAAAAGTATACAGCTGCGGTCAAAATAGTAGTAGTGTTGCCGCCCTTTGGTTTTAAAAGTTTGATGTTGTAACTTTTTTTATCCAATTAGTCTAATAGTAAAATTATAATCAATACAATATTACCAGGAAAATATCAATTATAACAACAAACTTTTAAATACACAGGGCGGCAAGATGACACTACTACTATTTTGACCACAGCTGTATACTTTTATGTTTTTTAACTATGTTTTCCAGAATTTGTTTCTGCCTTAAAAAAAATCCTAAAATTATTCTAAGTATGGGTTTTGAAAGATAAAGAGTGTATCTTTTAAAAAAACTTAAACATCGAATCAAACCATGCATCCGTTTGCCTCTGAGATCTCTGGAAAGTTGGCCAATTTCAGCATTTTTCGCACTTCGAGGTCCTTCTGCTAAGAATCCTTGCGTCGGGGAACTTTTTGGAAAACGCAGTTTAACTCGGGAATTCATAACGAATCCAAAAATATAGCATCCATCGAGATAAATTTAAAAAGCACTAAAAATGCTGCACAGTGTAATTAGTGCTATGTATAAAACTAGTGCAAAGTTATTATAAAAACTAAGAAGTGCCACGAGTAATAGCTCAATGAGCGGCGATCCAAAAAATGAGCGTAGAAGCTCCGTAGACCAGAGAAACAGTTATATCTCTTATTTCTCAACCCGTGATACTGAAGTAGAAAGAACTTCATCAAAGAGCAACTCAGCCCTACTGACCATTGACAGTGCGAGAGCACGGTCTTGTTCTCCCGCCCTACTCACACCAACTCCCACTTCATGGAGCTTGCAGTGTACCGACTCACAGCTCACCGGCCACGAGCACAGCAACCTCGTTAATTTGTGCAACCGCAGCAACTGCAACAAAAGCACCAACGGTCTCCGTTACCAACAACGCGATTTCGAATGCGTAAGCAACTTCTGCAGCGCCGAATAAAACTACAAAGCCAATTGGATGTACGGGTGTCAATATTGGCAACATTAAACAACAATAAGTGGGTCCGGCCATACAGACTGGCATGGATCGTTACATCCAAATCAAACGGAAGCTAAGCCCGCAAAATAAAATGGTTGGAAATAAACCAAAACAAAATTGCCCTAATAAAGGCAGCGAACAACCAGGGGCATCTCGTAACAACAGATTCGCCCTGTTGTCTGATATTGAAAATAATCAATCCGAAGCTGGACAGGTTGTACAAAAGAAGCCAAAGTCCCCACCAATTTACATAAGGGAACAGAACTCAAATGCCCTAGTAAAGAAAATTGTTGAGCTGGTCGGGAATGACAGCTTTTTTTTTAATAAAATTGCTCACATCTCAACAATCTAAATAATCGATGTCTTGCCTTTGAATATCCATGTGGAATGCCAATGGCGTTTCACGGCACAAACTTGAAATAACTCAATTCCTCAATAAAAACCAAATAGATGTAATGCTGGCAGAAACGCATCTCACAAATAAATACAACTTCCAAATAAGAGGCTATACTTCATACTGCACAGATCATCCGGACGGCAAGGCCCACGGAGGAACCGGAATCTTAATCAGGGAATCACTACTTTCATCAGAGGTTTGCAACAAATTATTTGCAGGCTACATCCATAAAATTACAAGCAGGCAATGGCAGTATCACTATAGCCGCTGTTTATTGCCCACCTCGTTTTAAAATAACTGTAGAGCAATTCACTCGGAGATCGCTTTATAGCAGGAGGAGACTACAACGCCAAGCACACGCACTGAGGATCAAGACTCGTGACCCCCAAGGGAATGCAACTGTACAAAGCAATTATACATTTGAGCAACAAACTCGACTATGTCTCCCCTGGCAGCCCAAATATAGGCCAGCTGACCCCAGAAAACTTTCGGACTTAATTGACTTTGCTGTAACCAAGAACATCCCAAGAAATTTAGTAAGCGCCAAATCGCTATCGGACTTATTATCAGATCACTCGCCTTTTTTTAAAACTCTCCTTCAAAGCCCCAAAGTAATTAAGCACCCCTTCATGCTGACCTCGCCTAGAACAAACTGGCTAAAGTACAAAAAGTACTTAAGTTCCCACATTGAGCTAACACCACAGCTTAACACTGAGAATGACATCGACTTCTGTGCTGATGCCCTGGAGTCGGTACTCGTGGCAGCAGCCAAAATCTCAACACCAGAAGAGACACTTGTGCGTAGCAACCAATACAAAACAAATCTGCAAATCGAACAACTGGTTCGGGAAAAACGACGCCTACGACGCGCTTGGCAATCCTGCAGATCGCCCCATTCGAAGCAACTCTTTAATGAATGGGGTTCAAAAGATAAAGAGTGTCTGTTGTGACTGCGCCGCTGGAATACGGGAGTCAATGATTAGCAGAAGTCGGCTATGGGGACTTTGCTGTTGCCGTTTAAGAAAAACAAAGGGCTTTACTTCAATTATGTCACTTAAATGTAATTTGAATTGATTTTGGAGAGCAGAACAATGGCTGGCAATATAAAAATGTGTGTTCAGCTTTTCTCGTTGAGATCGTGAATTAATCCAAAATCGTAATAGCTAAGATGCTTAGAGGTGGTCCGTTTATCCAAAAGAAGCCGGGCTCTGGGATCGATAGGAATCACGAAGGTATCGATTACAGGGTTGTGGTATGCACTAACGTTACGTAATGACCGTACATGCCGCCCCGCAATGCTGGGCATTAAGACATCATTCTAATGGTACTGAAAGAAACAGTTGAAATGTTTGCTGTGGTATTGATGTGAGATCAAAGTGCGTGTATTGAGTCTCCGATGAGAAAATGAGCTGGAGTCAACACTTGCAGATCGTTAATGTCCGCTGTTAACGGGCATAATGACCGAGAGTTAAGACATGCCTCGATCTGGATGAGAACGGTTGATAGATGTTCATAAGTCATTGGGTATCCTTTAAAGGAACGATGAAGATGAGATTTTACAACTTTGACGTAAGCCTCCCAGAGTCCTCCGAAGTTTGGGCTGTGTGGGGGGTTAAAGTGCCACTAAATAGAAAATGTTGTGCTGTGAGTCCTGTCACCAGCTCCAAATGGATAGCTTTACTGGCTAGGCAAATGAGTACTGCAATGTAGGCCTTGTATTTTGTAATTTAATTTGTAATTTATTTATTTAGTATCCCAGCGCTACAAGTGTACACTTATAATTATGGCGCTAGTCACATTGATTTGATATTTTTAACTTATTATTATTTTTAAATATTTAAACAATTTGCCTAACTTACTTACTTAATTGCTTAATTACTAACATCAAGTATTTTGTAGTTTTCAAATTACTATTATATTATTTTAATTTTTTTTTTTTTTTTTTTTTTTTTAGTTTTATAGTTTTATAGTTTTTTTAAAATATTTTTATTATTATTATTTTTTATATATTTATATTTTTTGTAGATTTTTATTGTATTTTATTGTAATTTTTAATTAAACTTGCGATTTTAAATTATCTTTAACTTTATTGTAAAATTGAGTTGCGCTCCTGATTGTTTTGAATTGGTGCGGTAGACTGTTCCATAGCCGAATACCATTTATGAAAAATTGCCTTCTCGAACACAGTGTTTGTACTCGAGGGCATATGTAATTTTTGGTTCTTAGGGATGTTGCTGGGGTAAGCTTATTAAAAAGATAATTTGGTTCTCCACTCGTTACTATTTTATGGAAGAATGTTAAAGTTCTAAGATCGATTCATGAGGTCAAATTAAGGTCAAGTAATTTAAATGTCATTTGTGATACATGGTCAAAACGTCTTAAGTTAAACACATAACGGACAATTGAATTAAAAGCTATAGTTAATATGCGCATATCCCGCGCATCACAATGACCAAAAATTTCGATGCCATAAAAGAGAGTGGGCATGAGGATAACTTTGGCGATTAATAATCGAACTTCCTCAGATAGAAACGATTTGGTAAATGAAAGTTTTCTTAACAGAGCATATGTACGTCCTGTCGCTTTGATTATGTGGTTGCTCCAAGATAAAGTATTGTTAAATGTTATCCCCAGATTAACTGCACTCACTTCATAGTTTATCGGCGTATGGTTTATATATAATTTTTGAAGTGAAAGTGTTGAAATTGGCTTTTTACCAATTACCAAGCACTTCGATTTCTTCGGATTTATACCCAGGCCATTTTCCTTTGCCCATATTTCAATGAGTGACAACATTTTATTACTTATACAGACACAGGCATGTATTTCTGATACGGGTCTACTAACATATATTTGGACATCGTCAGCATATAAATGTACTTCACACTCAGACAGGATACTAGGAAGATCATTGACATATATAGAAAACAATAAAGGGCCTAGCACAGATCCCTGTGGCACTCCCCTGGTTAAGTTTCGGAGGGACGAAACTTGCGTCCGAGAGACGACCGCTTGATATCTATTCGTTAAGTACGACCTAATAAGCTTTGTCGCATTAGTCGAGAAATGAAACATGTTTCTAAGCTTGGTAATGAGAATATTATGATTCACAGAATCAAAAGCCTTACTATGGTCAAGGAGCGTTAGAAACGTTACGCAGTTCCCATCCAGTTTTTTTCTTATATCCTCAACAATATTAGTGATTGCAGTTATACAACTCCTTTTCTTACGGAATCCAGATTGTTTTTCATTTAGTAAGGAATTATTAGCTAAGTAAAGTTGAATCTGAGAGGACATAAGATTTTCAAAGACTTTTGATAGGAAAGGTAATATTGAAATAGGCCTATAGTCATTGTTTAGCTTGGGAATTGGGAATATTTTGGCGTTTTTCCATATTGTCGGAAATGAAGACGTAGTAATAGCGGTGTTAAAAATATATGTAATATGGGGCAACATTAAGGGGAGCAAAAGCTTTACAAATTTTGGACACATATTGTCGAGGCCTACAGCATTGGACTTGACATGCAGAATACTATCTAGGACATCACTTTGAATTATACATGTAAAGCTAAAACTAGTATCACAGAGGGGTTGAGTATTCAGGTACGGATTGCATGTTGCTTCAGGTACATCTATTTCCAAAAACTTTTTGTTTATTAATTCAACGTCCACCTCAGACTCTGTCTGCTGTTTACATTTTCCAATACCTAACTGTTTTAGCTTGGTCCATCTATTCTTTGAGTTAACACAGTTATTAAATTGTATATTATAGTACTCTCTCTTTGCTGATTTTATCTTTTTGTTTACTTTTACCCTAGCCTCTTTGTATTGCTTGCGATATTCATCAGTTTTGTATCGTTTCCACCGGAGGTAAGCTACATCTCGCTGACGGATTAGGTTTTTAATTTCGCTGCTGAACCACGGATTTTGCATTGGCTTAATCACCTTGGTCCTTAGGGGCACAAACTTGTTGAACAAATACTGGATATTGTTGGTTAAAACATCTAATTGACAGTCTACATGACAAAGATTGTAAATACATGACCAATCACAACTGAAAAATTCAGTCTTTAATTCATCACAGTTTATATTTTTGTAGTCTCTATACGTAAAAGAATTAATTGTGTAGTCAAAGTTCAAGTCATATGTTAAAAATATTAGGTCATGACTGGAGAAGGCTGGTACTGAAACCTGGTCATAATGTATGATTTTGCTGGGGTCATTGATAAGAAATAGGTCAAGTAATGTATCACAGTGGTTGCTATAGTGCGTGGGAATCGTTTCGTTAACTGAGTACAGACCAAGGGATTTAAAGTTATCCACGAGATGGCTTTCTGAGAATAGGTTACTGTTGAAATCGCCTGCCAATATGATATCAGTGTACTCCAGCGAAATATCTGAAATTACATTTAGTAATGAACCGTAGTCAATTGTCCGATTCGGTCTATATATACAACCCAGAAGGGTTCTTCCATGGGATTTATTGGGAATTTCTAATAAAATGTATTCAATAATACTGTCACTTGGCTGTTTAAGTACCACTTTACATTTCAGCTTCACATTCACATATATAGCCACGCCTCCTGCATGACCAATACGATCGGATCGATAAACATTATAGCCTTCACAGACAATAGACGAATCACACAGATCAGGTACAAACCACGTTTCAGACACACATATCACATCGACATTAGACTGGGTGAAAAGGAATCTAAACTCATCAATCTTCTTTAACAGACTTTGTGCATTTAAATGAACGATTTTGAGACCATTTTTATAGTTACTAATAGTTTTTAACATGGCACTAGCTATGGAACAAACTTCCTCATCCTGCATTGTTGTTATCAATGGTTATTAGGGGCGCAATCTCAATATTCAAAGTATAAGTTCTTAATTTATCAAAGTAAACTATTTTTAGACCTATCTTAATTAGGAGGATACAATTTTTACGGTTAAGAACGAAAGCTATCAGCTTCGGTTCCAGCCGAAGCGTTAGTGAGAGATGTAGAAAGTGGATCAGGCGAATGATTAACGGACGTGAGCGACGAAAGTTCCTCCATACTCTTGATGCAAAGGACGCCCTCTCTTCGAGCGCAGCGCACGTGCACAAGTCCGCGTCGTGTAAAGACGGCCGTAAGAACTTTATGCTTTTTCATACGCATAGCTTCTTTGAAAATGAGATAATGTTCTTTTAACAATTGCTCATTAACATAAATTATCGCTTCCGAATTGAAACCCAGAAACTGCAAGCTAAGTTGTTTCTTGTGCTCGCGCCTGTACATTCCGATTTGACCAAGCAGCCTGATCTTTTCGCGTGGGTTTAACATTTTTATTATTATTACTGGATCCACATGAGTTTGTTGTGATTTCCTTGCTCGGAAGATTTCGGAAACTTTTGGTGGTGGAGTCAGCTGGAGATTAAAGCATAGCTTGTGATAGAGCGCTTTGAGATCTTCACCTTCGACATAGGGAACGCCATGAACCCTCAGGTCACACGAGCTAGTCTCCCTGCATTGCGTTGCCAGCCTGGACTCCAGTGCACCCAACCTCTCGCCTGCTGCTTGTAGATTTGCCACCTCCCTGTTCAGCGTCTCAACACGCTCACCCATTCGGTCCTTGATGGAGCGAAGATCGGCAACCTCACGCTCCAACGTCAGGACTCGAGCATCCATTTGCTTTACTTCCCCGGCGATAATGTCCAAGCGATCCATAAGGCGGCTGAGCATTCGCTGTTCCGCTTCCCGAACGGCCGACTCAATTTTTTCGGTTTGTTCCTCAAAACGAGTCTTTAGGAGCTCCAGCAGCTGTGGCGAATTTACATCGGAGTTGCGTTCGCTGGCTGTTCCGGCGTTGTTGCGGGTACGTTTAGTGGGCGGAGCAGTAGAACCCATGATATTTATTTTTATTTGTTTATTGTTTGATTTAATATAAATTTAGGTGTATTTGTCGGTTGTGTTTGAATTGTATCTTTCAGATTGTATCTTTTTAAGTTGTATGCTAGCTAAGCTAGCAACCACTCACTGCTTTGCCGACAAACTGCCTTATCGACAATAGCGTATAACTGCCTTATCGGCGGTAGCTTGACTGATGGGGCAACCTTTAACTCTCTTGCACTCCGAAGATGCTGCCGCACCGATTATCTCTCACAGAAGGTGCACGCACAACCGCACTTGTTTTTCAACAAGAATTTATTTTCTGATTTACAGAGTAAACTTTGTTTATTAGCACTGTGTTGCAATGTCCGCGTATAGAGCTGGTAGTATATTTGGCGGTTATCGACTTTCTTGAATTTTATAGATGTAGTTTTCGGTAGAATATCGTTTATTTTATAGAGCGATCAATAAAGCGACTGCACACGAGAGAGAGAGAGAGTGCACAGTTTGTAGTGTGTCCATTAAATCTCGAGGCCTTGACCTCAATAGATTCTGTGTAACACTACTACTATTTTGACCACAGCTGTATACTTTTATGTTTTTTAACTATGTTTTCCAGAATTTGTTTCTGCCTTAAAAAAAATCCTAAAATTATTCTATGTATGGGTTTTGAAAGATAAAGAGTGTATCTTTAAAAAAAACTTAAACATCGAATCAAACCATGCATCCGTTTGCCTCTGAGATCTCTGGAAAGTTGGCCAATTTCAGCATTTTTCGCACTTCGAGGTCCTTCTGCTAAGAATCCTTGCGTCGGGGAACTTTTTGGAAAACGCAGTTTAACTTGGGAATTCATAACGAATCCAAAAATATAGCATCCATCGAGATAAATTTAAAAAGCACTAAAAATGCTGCACAGTGTAATTAGTGCTATGTATAAAACTAGTGCAAAGTTATTATAAAAACTAAGAAGTGCCACGAGTAATAGCTCAATGAGCGGCGATCCAAAAAATGAGCGTAGAAGCTCCGTAGACCAGAGAAACAGTTATATCTCTTATTTCTCAACCCGTGATACTGAAGTAGAAAGAACTTCATCAAAGAGCAACTCAGCCCTACTGACCATTGACAGTGCGAGAGCACGGTCTTGTTCTCCCGCCCTACTCACACCAACTCCCACTTCATGGAGCTTGCAGTGTACCGACTCACAGCTCACCGGCCACGAGCACAGCAACCTCGTTAATTTGTGCAACCGCAGCAACTGCAACAAAAGCACCAACGGTCTCCGTTACCAACAACGCGATTTCGAATGCGTAAGCAACTTCTGCAGCGCCGAATAAAACTACAAAGCCAATTGGATGTACGGGTGTCAATATTGGCAACATTAAACAACAATAAGTGGGTCCGGCCATACAGACTGGCATGGATCGTTACATCCAAATCAAACGGAAGCTAAGCCCGCAAAATAAAATGGTTGGAAATAAACCAAAACAAAATTGCCCTAATAAAGGCAGCGAACAACCAGGGGCATCTCGTAACAACAGATTCGCCCTGTTGTCTGATATTGAAAATAATCAATCCGAAGCTGGACAGGTTGTACAAAAGAAGCCAAAGTCCCCACCAATTTACATAAGGGAACAGAACTCAAATGCCCTAGTAAAGAAAATTGTTGAGCTGGTCGGGAATGACAGCTTTTTTTTTAATAAAATTGCTCACATCTCAACAATCTAAATAATCGATGTCTTGCCTTTGAATATCCATGTGGAATGCCAATGGCGTTTCACGGCACAAACTTGAAATAACTCAATTCCTCAATAAAAACCAAATAGAGGTAATGCTGGCAGAAACGCATCTCACAAATAAATACAACTTCCAAATAAGAGGCTATACTTCATACTGCACAGATCATCCGGACGGCAAGGCCCACGGAGGAACCGGAATCTTAATCAGGGAATCACTACTTTCATCAGAGGTTTGCAACAAATTATTTGCAGGCTACATCCATAAAATTACAAGCAGGCAATGGCAGTATCACTATAGCCGCTGTTTATTGCCCACCTCGTTTTAAAATAACTGTAGAGCAATTCACTCGGAGATCGCTTTATAGCAGGAGGAGACTACAACGCCAAGCACACGCACTGAGGATCAAGACTCGTGACCCCCAAGGGAATGCAACTGTACAAAGCAATTATACTTTTGAGCAACAAACTCGACTATGTCTCCCCTGGCAGCCCCACATATTGGCCAGCTGACCCCAGAAAACTTTCGGACTTAATTGACTTTGCTGTAACCAAGAACATCCCAAGAAATTTAGTAAGCGCCAAATCGCTATCGGACTTATTATCAGATCACTCGCCTTTTTTTAAAACTCTCCTTCAAAGCCCCAAAGTAATTAAGCACCCCTTCATGCTGACCTCGCCTAGAACAAACTGGCTAAAGTACAAAAAGTACGTAAGTTCCCACATTGAGCTAACACCACAGCTTAACACTGAGAATGACATCGACTTCTGTGCTGATGCCCTGGAGTCGGTACTCGTGGCAGCAGCCAAAATTCAACCAATACAAAACAAATCTGAAAATCGAACAACTGGTTCGGGAAAAACGACGCCTACGACGCGCTTGGCAATCCTGCAAATCGCCCCATTCGAAGCAACTCTTTAATGAAGCCACACGCAGACTTACCAAAACCCTCAAGCAAGAAGAAGAGCTTGCGCAGCGCCGGTTACATGAGTCGTACCTCTACCACCGAGTCTGCGAGGTGAGTATAACATTGAAGCCGGAGTCCCACAAGGTAGCGCACTGGGCCCTACCCTGTTCGTCCTATACACAGCAGACATCCCTACGAACGAAAGGCTGACTACGTCCACATTTGCAGACGACAACGCAATCCTGAGCCGCTCAAGATGCCCAACTAGAGCAACAGCTCAACTAGCTGATAGTTGAGAAGTGGCTATCAGATTGGCGAATCAAAATTAATGAACAAAAGTGTAAACATATAACGTGTACCCTTAATAGACAATCGTGCCCCCCCGATAACTTTGAATAGTACGTAGATCCCCCAAGCCAGCGATGTAACATATCTCGGCGTCCACCTCGACCACAACAAGCTTATACAGCACCCAAATAATCTCGCAAGGAACCTAACACGGGTTTCGAACAGAACTCGTCTGCATCGAAACGATTCGCCAGCCCAGCAATAAATACTAAGGCCCGTTAGTCTAAATTCAGTCTACATGACTGTAAGTTAAGTTATATTTTTAAGATTTGATATACTTATTTTTAGTCTCATATAAAGAAGATTCAATAAATAAAGCACACATAATATAAAAAAAATAAAGAAAATTGTTTAATTTTAACATATGGCGGTTCTTTTACAAACCGAACACCTTTTCTCGGGTCACATTTTAGATTAGCCTCAACATTTTTTACGTGTACTATTCGGAAAATAACTAAACACAGGATTTATTATTTTAAAATTAGAATTATTTTTTAAATTTGAACTTGTTTTAGTTTGCCAAAAAAGGTAAATTTTGAAAATGTACCCTCTCTATGAAAATCTGTATCTGCGGCTGTAATAATCCGATTGACTTCGTGTCTTTTGCATGAATTCCTCTAAAGCGCCTTCATCCAAAAAAAAAAGATTTAAAAAAAATTTTTAGCATTGCCCCATAAAAAAACAAAATTTTGTTTAATTTTAATATATGCGCCATATTGTTAGTTACAATCGGCTTTTGTTTAAAAGGTGGAGCCATTTTTAGTTTTTTAAATATCGAATTTTTTTTAACAAGGCCTCGGCGTTTTTTTTTGAAAACTCGTCGTCCGATCACTCTTATCGGATCCTTATGGAATTTATTTTTTCTCATCGTTTACCAGTCTTTTAACAATTTTTAAAGACAAAAACTTAAGTTATAAGTCTTTTAAAAAATTCTGAATGACAAAAATTAAAGTCATTTTTTAATCGATTAAAAAATTACAAACATTTATTTATTTATGGTTTAACGGCTGGTAGCGAAGTAGCGGAGCTTGCTTGCATTGGCTGTGTAGATGATATGAGTAGATGAATACGAACTGCAGGCTCAGCTCGGAGAGGCATCAGCTGGCGGTGATGGGTGAAGATGTAGATGGTGATGCGAAGCTGATGCGGATGCAATAATGATGATGATAAGTAGGCAGATATGCTTATATACGTCTATATTAACACAATTTAATGCCCATAGGCCTGCACATTTTAATAAAGTTTATTTTGTTGTCCAGTGTTATTTAATGAATTTTATTTTCCGCTTGGCAAATAAAGCATACTTTCTGATTGAAAAATAAAATATATTCCTTGAGTTATCCAACTAGTCTAATAGTACAATTATAATCAATACAATATTGCCAGGAGAAGACAAATTACAACAACAAACCCTTGAAAAGACAGGGCGGGAACTCTACTACTATTTTGACCAACTAGTCTAATAGTACAATTATAATCAGTACAATATTGCCAGGAGAAGATAAATTAGAGCAACAAACCCTTGAAAACACAAGGCGGGAACTCTACTACTATTTTCACCGCAGCTGCATTTGTTTATGTTATTTGGCTGTTTTCTTGTATTTGTTTCTCCCTTAAAAGAAATTCTGGGTATGGGGTTCAAAAGATAAAGAGTGTCTGTTGTGACTGCGCCGCTGGAATACGGGAGTCAATGATTAGCAGAAGTCGGCTATGGGGACTTTGCTGTTGCCGTTTAAGAAAAACAAAGGGCTTTACTTCAATTATGTCACTTAAATGTAATTTGAATTGATTTTGGAGAGCAGAACAATGGTTGGCAATATAAAAATGTGTGTTCAGCTTTTCTCGTTGAGATCGTGAATTAATCCAAAATCGTAATGGCTAAGATGCTTAGAGGTGGTCCGTTTATCCAAAAGAAGCCGGGCTCTGGGATCGATAGGAATCACGAAGGTATCGATTACAGGGTTGTGGTATGCACTAACGTTACGTAATGACCGTACATGCCGCCCCGCAATGCTAGGCATTAAGACATCATTCTAATGGTACAGAAAGAAACAGTTGAAATGTTTGCTGTGGTATTGATGTGAGATCAAAGTGCGTGTATTGAGTCTCCGATGAGAAAATGAGCTGGAGTCAACACTTGCAGATCGTTAATGTCCGCTGTTAACGGGCATAATGACCGAGAGTTAAGACATGCCTCGATCTGGATGAGAACGGTTGATAGATGTTCATAAGTCATTGGGTATCCTTTAAAGGAACGATGAAGATGAGATTTTACAACTTTGACGTAAGCCTCCCAGAGTCCTCCGAAGTTTGGGCTGTGTGGGGGGTTAAAGTGCCACTAAATAGAAAATGTTGTGCTGTGAGTCCTGTCACCAGCTCCAAATGGATAGCTTTACTGGCTAGGCAAATGAGTACTGCAATGTAGGCCTTGTATTTTGTAATTTAATTTGTAATTTATTTATTTAGTATCCCAGCGCTACAAGTGTACACTTATAATTATGGCGCTAGTCACATTGATTTGATATTTTTAACTTATTATTATTTTTAAATATTTAAACAATTTGCCTAACTTACTTACTTAATTGCTTAATTACTAACATCAAGTATTTTGTAGTTTTCAAATTACTATTATATTATTTTAATTTTTTTTTTTTTTTTTTTTTTTTTAGTTTTATAGTTTTATAGTTTTTTTAAAATATTTTTATTATTATTATTTTTTATATATTTATATTTTTTGTAGATTTTTATTGTATTTTATTGTAATTTTTAATTAAACTTGCGATTTTAAATTATCTTTAACTTTATTGTAAAATTGAGTTGCGCTCCTGATTGTTTTGAATTGGTGCGGTAGACTGTTCCATAGCCGAATACCATTTATGAAAAATTGCCTTCTCGAACACAGTGTTTGTACTCGAGGGCATATGTAATTTTTGGTTCTTAGGGATGTTGCTGGGGTAAGCTTATTAAAAAGATAATTTGGTTCTCCACTCGTTACTATTTTATGGAAGAATGTTAAAGTTCTAAGATCGATCCATGAGGTCAAATTAAGGTCAAGTAATTTAAATGTCATTTGTGATACATGGTCAAAACGTCTTAAGTTAAACACATAACGGACAATTGAATTAAAAGCTATAGTTAATATGCGCATATCCCGCGCATCACAATGACCAAAAATTTCGATGCCATAAAAGAGAGTGGGCATGAGGATAACTTTGGCGATTAATAATCGAACTTCCTCAGATAGAAACGATTTGGTAAATGAAAGTTTTCTTAACAGAGCATATGTACGTCCTGTCGCTTTGATTATGTGGTTGCTCCAAGATAAAGTATTGTTAAATGTTATCCCCAGATTAACTGCACTCACTTCATAGTTTATCGGCGTATGGTTTATATATAATTTTTGAAGTGAAAGTGTTGAAATTGGCTTTTTACCAATTACCAAGCACTTCGATTTCTTCGGATTTATACCCAGGCCATTTTCCTTTGCCCATATTTCAATGAGTGACAACATTTTATTACTTATACAGACACAGGCATGTATTTCTGATACGGGTCTACTAACATATATTTGTACATCGTCAGCATATAAATGTACTTCACACTCAGACAGGATACTAGGAAGATCATTGACATATATAGAAAACAATAAAGGGCCTAGCACAGATCCCTGTGGCACTCCCCTGGTTAAGTTTCGGAGGGACGAAACTTGCGTCCGAGAGACGACCGCTTGATATCTATTCGTTAAGTACGACCTAATAAGCTTTGTCGCATTAGTCGAGAAATGAAACATGTTTCTAAGCTTGGTAATGAGAATATTATGATTCACAGAATCAAAAGCCTTACTATGGTCAAGGAGCGTTAGAAACGTTACGCAGTTCCCATCCAGTTTTTTTCTTATATCCTCAACAATATTAGTGATTGCAGTTATACAACTCCTTTTCTTACGGAATCCAGATTGTTTTTCATTTAGTAAGGAATTATTAGCTAAGTAAAGTTGAATCTGAGAGGACATAAGATTTTCAAAGACTTTTGATAGGAAAGGTAATATTGAAATAGGCCTATAGTCATTGTTTAGCTTGGGAATTGGGAATATTTTGGCGTTTTTCCATATTGTCGGAAATGAAGACGTAGTAATAGCGGTGTTAAAAATATATGTAATATGGGGCAACATTAAGGGGAGCAAAAGCTTTACAAATTTTGGACACATATTGTCGAGGCCTACAGCATTGGACTTGACATGCAGAATACTATCTAGGACATCACTTTGATTTATACATGTAAAGCTAAAACTAGTATCACAGAGGGGTTGAGTATTCAGGTACGGATTGCATGTTGCTTCAGGTACATCTATTTCCAAAAACTTTTTGTTTATTAATTCAACGTCCACCTCAGACTCTGTCTGCTGTTTACATTTTCCAATACCTAACTGTTTTAGCTTGGTCCATCTATTCTTTGAGTTAACACAGTTATTAAATTGTATATTATAGTACTCTCTCTTTGCTGATTTTATCTTTTTGTTTACTTTTACCCTAGCCTCTTTGTATTGCTTGCGATATTCATCAGTTTTGTATCGTTTCCACCGGAGGTAAGCTACATCTCGCTGACGGATTAGGTTTTTAATTTCGCTGCTGAACCACGGATTTTGCATTGGCTTAATCACCTTGGTCCTTAGGGGCACAAACTTGTTGAACAAATACTGGATATTGTTGGTTAAAACATCTAATTGACAGTCTACATGACAAAGATTGTAAATACATGACCAATCACAACGGAAAAATTCAGTCTTTAATTCATCACAGTTTATATTTTTGTAGTCTCTATACGTAAAAGAATTAATTGTGTAGTCAAAGTTCAAGTCATATGTTAAAAATATTAGGTCATGACTGGAGAAGGCTGGTACTGAAACCTGGTCATAATGTATGATTTTGCTGGGGTCATTGATAAGAAATAGGTCAAGTAATGTATCACAGTGGTTGCTATAGTGCGTGGGAATCGTTTCGTTAACTGAGTACAGACCAAGGGATTTAAAGTTATCCACGAGATGGCTTTCTGAGAATAGGTTACTGTTGAAATCGCCTGCCAATATGATATCAGTGTACTCCAGCGAAATATCTGAAATTACATTTAGTAATGAACCGTAGTCAATTGTCCGATTCGGTCTATATATACAACCCAGAAGGGTTCTTCCATGGGATTTATTGGGAATTTCTAATAAAATGTATTCAATAATACTGTCACTTGGCTGTTTAAGTACCACTTTACATTTCAGCTTCACATTCACATATATAGCCACGCCTCCTGCATGACCAATACGATCGGATCGATAAACATTATAGCCTTCACAGACAATAGACGAATCACACAGATCAGGTACAAACCACGTTTCAGACACACATATCACATCGACATTAGACTGGGTGAAAAGGAATCTAAACTCATCAATCTTCTTTAACAGACTTTGTGCATTTAAATGAACGATTTTGAGACCATTTTTATAGTTACTAATAGTTTTTAACATGGCACTAGCTATGGAACAAACTTCCTCATCCTGCATTGTTGTTATCAATGGTTATTAGGGGCGCAATCTCAATATTCAAAGTATAAGTTCTTAATTTATCAAAGTAAACTATTTTTAGACCTATCTTAATTAGGAGGATACAATTTTTACGGTTAAGAACGAAAGCTATCAGCTTCGGTTCCACCCGAAGCGTTAGTGAGAGATGTAGAAAGTGGATCAGGCGAATGATTAACGGACGTGAGCGACGAAAGTTCCTCCATACTCTTGATGCAAAGGACGCCCTCTCTTCGAGCGCAGCGCACGTGCACAAGTCCGCGTCGTGTAAAGACGGCCGTAAGAACTTTATGCTTTTTCATACGCATAGCTTCTTTGAAAATGAGATAATGTTCTTTTAACAATTGCTCATTAACATAAATTATCGCTTCCGAATTGAAACCCAGAAACTGCAAGCTAAGTTGTTTCTTGTGCTCGCGCCTGTACATTCCGATTTGACCAAGCAGCCTGATCTTTTCGCGTGGGTTTAACATTTTTATTATTATTACTGGATCCACATGAGTTTGTTGTGATTTCCTTGCTCGGAAGATTTCGGAAACTTTTGGTGGTGGAGTCAGCTGGAGATTAAAGCATAGCTTGTATCCCAGTTAAGTCCCCGTAAGGCAAATATTAAAAAGTTTTTTTGCACAGACTCAATCCGGTCTATATGCACCCCATATTGAGGACTAAAAACAGGAGCGCAGTACTCAAGAATTGGTCGGACTAATAAAATAAACAAGGTCTTTGTGACATAGAGATCATCGAATTCCTTCGACCACCTTTTGATAAATGCAAGCACGCCTCTGGCTTTATTTTCCATGGTAGTAATGTGATCAGAAAATTTTAGCTTAGGGTCCATGTAGACTCCAAGGTCGTCAGCATGTGTTATTCTATCTAACACACAACCGCTCAAAGTATAAGTTGAATAGTGAGGGCTGACACGAAAAAAGATCATTAGTTTACACTTAGAACCATTTAAATTTAATTTATTATTCATGCACCAAGTTTGAAATGCATTAAGATCAGATTGCTAAGCATAACTTTGCTCAGGATCATTAAATTGCAGGCACAACTTAACGTCATCTGCGTACATAAGTACACGCAACTTCGTTAGGACTAGCGGAAGGTCATTTATGAATAATGTAAACAGGAGCGGACCAAGATGACTTCCCTGTGGTACACCGGACGTGACTCGGATTAGGGATAAAAAAGAGTTTTTAAAAATGACCCTTTTGGTCCTGCCATTTAAATAACTTAAGATCCACCTAAGATGATCATCTGGAAACCCTAAAAGGTCCAATTTCCGAACTAGAATCGGACAGCTTTCGGAATCAAACGCCTTACTGGAATCAGTGTAAACCACATCCGCCTGACGATTTTTTCTAAAACCATTTATCACAAATGAAGTAAACTCCGAAAGGTTGGTTGTCGTTGACCTAAGTTTTATAAATCCGTGTTAACAAGAGGAAATAATAGACCTACAACTGTGTTGCAAATGGGGCGTAATAATGTTCTCAAATAGCTTTGAATAGCTGACAGATTTGAAATAACTCTGTAATTACATGCGTTCAATTTGCTCCCCTTTTTATGAAGCGGGATAACAAACGATTCCTTCCATCTATGCGGGAAATCAGACGTTTCTAAAGACAAAGTAAAAAGTTTGTGCAATGGTCTACACAACGTCTCAGCGCTATACCTGAGCACACATCCAGGGACTCCGTCAGGACCCTATGCAAATCTAAAAGAAGTGAGCTTTCACTTAAAACCGGACAAAAAATAAAGTTTGATTTAGGCATATCATATGGGTAACACTGATCTGACGGACTTGATGTTGAATAGGTGGTTTGGAAAAACTGTGCAAAAAGATCGGCTATGGCTTGATCAGTGTTTGCAGCAGAATTTTAAAATTTTAGTGTTGATGGGTAACATGAAGATTTACGCTTTGTGTTAACAAAATTATAAAACTGTTTTGGATCCAGGGTAAACTGTGTCTTACAACGAGCTAAATAGTTTTTATAACACTGGGCGTTAGGCACGGTAAAATCCGACCGAGCACTTAAGTATCGGAAAAAGGCAGCTTGTGATCCGGAAACTCTACACTTTTTGTAGAGCCTAGACTTCACATTTTTAAGTCTTGATAACTCTTTACTAAACCACGGAGGTTGGGTTGAAATTTTAGAATAATACGTAGGAACGCATGTATCAAAAATTGCGTTTAATACATTATAAAATATATTAACAGCTTCAGTCATATTAGTACATAAGTACAGATTAGACCAATCTGAGCAAGCTATTAGGCTATTAATGAGTGCAAAGTTTGCTCTACGAAAGCAGGGGATGCGTTTAGCTGACTTTTCAGATATTTCATTTCATTTTGTACCCGTGTCGATAGTCAGCTCCAGCGTTGGGTGATATGGGTCTTCTGGTAAAGTTATTGGAGAGGGTCTAGCTATGCAAACACCTTCTGGACTTGAAACAAAGCATAGATCCAGTAATCGTCCAAAAATGCCTGCAGGACAAAAATTGGCTGAGCACATAGTTGCAAAATGAGCACAGGGAATACCGATCTTAAATGATGATACATTCCTAGCACATGGAATATTAAATTGTTCAACCTTTAAATCATCAATCTGAACTTTGTTACGGATATAGGCCGTAATGTCCAGGGATGAAAGGTCAGGATTCAGCCGAGAAACAAAAATTTGTTTCCTCTGCGGTACACATGTGACTGTTTTAGGTACCACGCATGTGACAGTTTTTGGAAGTGCAGCATTTATGGCTGCACTAACAGTTTCAGTCGGTACTCCAGACGTTAAGTCAACATGCGGCGTTGGAATCATTTCTGTATTTTGTTCAACAGATTTTTCGGGTGTCTCATGCGGCAAAGTCTCACGTCCTTTACATTCGGAAACTGAATCTTTTTTAGCTTTCGAACTCAGTACCATTTGTGCGGCAGCTGAGATCGACTGCTGTGCTGCAGACCCCGCATCGCCAAAGAGAGTTTCACTAGCGACTACCGTGGGTTGTCTATCGACCGCGATCTTTTTACGCTTAGGAGAATCTGGCTCAGATTTGCAACAAGCAGATCCGTATTTCTACGGCTGTTTCGAATTAATTCCGTTACAGTGATTTTTGTGAGCCGCCTTATAGCCTTATTGCCTGGGTTTCATAAGCAATACATTCTTCACAATAGTAGCGCAAGCCACTTCTCATGTCGATTGCATCGCGAACCAGGCCCAAATAGCCATTAGATTAGATTCTTAACGCTCCAAACAGCGTTTGGTGGAAAAGGAGAAGGCAATTGGATAAAAACAATAACAACAATCACTGCACAGAGACTGGACGTGCAAACTAATTTTGTTAATTTAAACACAAAACAATCACTACCCTGCAGGAAAAATGCGAACTAGTCTGAAAATCAACTAGTAAAAAGGCTACCGGAATTTGTCTGAATGCATTTGGACTACACAGGATCTAGAAAATTTGTACTAGTCGAAAAAATGAATAGTACAAAACTGGTGAAAAAACAAATTGTCTCGGACTGGTACCTTTCTGACAAGAAAAACCCTAAAAACATTTAATTGGCAGAACAAATACATGTTAAAGTATAGTTAAAGTCAACTGGAATTTAACTAGTTGCAATTAAACTACATATGATCCAAAAATATAGTCTAGAGTGTAAATGTCTTGTGAAATTTAACACCAAACGAGGTCCTCGGTTCAATTCCCAGTGTTTGTAAATTATTTTTTTTTTGTTTGCTAGGTGATGCTTTAATTTAATCGTTCGTAGGAAAAATATTTGTGCAAAACTACTGTTTTAAAAATATATCACACTAAAATTTATAAACCTTGTTAGAGCATTACAAAATGTGATGCGTGTATGGCCCAATCAGTTAGTGTGTCTACAAATCCAAAGGTCCCCGGTTCAAGTCCTAGAGAGGGCGACTTGCGTCAATAAAAGTAAGTATGTTTTAATTTCATTTATTTATCATTTGCAGTATTTAATTACATAATAACAACCAGAATTTCTATAAGGGACCTCGCCTTCCAATTAGCAGCTACCAATTAGGAGAGCGTCAAATTAAACACATTCAAGTACAAGTGAAATTTAATGATTTAATGGTTTATAGACTAGTTTTTAGATTTCGAAAACATATTTTTTAGTGTAGCTTAACAGCTGTTAAATTGGTTTACAGTCACTAGTGAAATACTAGTAACAAATTAACTAGTTGTTTCCGATGACAAGCCTATGAAAAATGGACCAGTTCGTTACAAGTTAACTCTCCTACCTCAAGTAGTATTTTACTGGCCCAAAACTGGTCCCGTTTCCTGCAGGGTATGCACTCGCGAAGCGAAAGGATGTTGTTAGGGACATAAAAAGCAATATAAATAAAAGAAAATTTAAATTAAACCTCGATGGTTTATGGACAAAAATAACAAAAATTCGGAGCGCGAGACAAAAACACGACCGTTCACTGAAAGAGCGTTGTTCTACTGTCGAAGAACTCTTTTTACCGCTTGCTTAAACTGCTGCTGGGTGATCGCACGAGTAAGTTGCACTCCCCCATGCATGGTGTTCAGATGGGCGTTTTTTATGACGAGGTCCGTAAAGTGATGTGACTTAGGTAGGATGATGAGCGTGCGTTTTTGAGTGGTGAGCTGCAAAGCGTTTCGTACTCTGAGGATCCCTTGGGCATCTATGAATGGTGAAAGGGATGAATATTATTAAAATAAAAACAACCTTTTCAGTTGAGTTCTGTATTAAAACTGAATTTTATTTTCTAAGTTCCTGCTTAGGAAACTAACATGAAATTCTGATTCTGGTCTTATCTGTGGCCTACGCAGAGGCTGCGTCTGCCTGAGCGGGAGAGTTATCATTTGACCCCCGCACAGGAACCCTTGGTGCAATGTGAAAGACATCTCAAGTGATTATTTTCGGTTAGGCTCGAGTGGCCTGCACTAACAGATTACAAGTGCTAACACCGCTCCCTTGTAGGGTTTACAATTACAGATCATAGTTTATGGCTCTGGGTAGATTAAAAATTGTCACTTGACATGCACAGAGCTCATAAAGTATTACTTTTTGTTTTTATTAGTGTTCGTCTGAACAATTCCAAATCATTTAGCGATCAAATCAAGGAAAAAATAAACTTCATTTCTTTAAAACAAATGAAAAAAAATTGCTTAAAGATATACAAAGCTCTCCAACAACAAATTTGCGATATAATCGATTTTAACCGCGCATTTAAAATGTGATGTGCCTGTGGTATTTTCCTTTTGCGCGGTCACACTTAAAGTGCGATAGCAGAACATTCATAGTACATACATACATTTACGACTTAATGCACAGTGCATCGTAAAAAGAAACGCTGCGCAATTTTAAGATCCCTACACGAATACAATATACCCTTTTACTCTACGAGTAACGGGTATAAAAACCAGGGAAAAAATAAAAATGTAGATGTAATCCAAGAAGGACCAATTTTTGTAAATGGACATAACATAACTTATGACACTTATTTAAATTGGTCATATCTAATAACTTTTAATGGCACCACTAAAATTAATAATATATCCATAATATATCCTACACTAATGTGGATAATACGATTTTTTAGTATTCGAATATATTATGTCAAATACTAAATATTAAATCCTTTTATTCAAATTAAACAAACTCAAATACCAATTTCATTAATATTAATCGTATTAACATTTATATATTTAATTTTCATGCTTATAATCAAATACAGAAAAATTTTAATATTCAAGCCACGGCAAACTCATATGGAAATACAAGATGAAAATAATATAACCTAGAAGAAAATATCATTGTCAAACTAACTAATAATTTACATTCAATATACCCATCAGTTCCAATGAATCGGGACGATTCAATTTAGAATGGGGGGAGTTATATGACTCATTACTTTGGGGCATTTACCCAATTCATAAACAACGTTGAGCCCAGATCGTAAAGATCTTAAAGATGGGAGCCCCAAAGCGAGCCCCGAAGTCCGCTAACATAAACACCAATATTCGGCAGAAATTCAGTTTCAAATTTAATTGCCAAATTTCATCATCCTATTTTTCCGACTCTAGACTCTAAACTAAACTAAATACTAAGGGAAGAAAAATAATTGTAGAAGGATTTCTTAATAACCTCTCTGGGGGAGCATGGATCCAACCGCATGTAAGATGTCAGCTTATTGAAGAAATGTAAGGCTCTACATATAGGCTCATTGTAGGCATAGTTGGCTCTATAAAGCGGAACAAAAAATGGTTCAAAAGTTGTTAAAGATCTACCAGGCACTGATAAACCTATGCTGCCCAGCAGAGCAGGACAGTCAATTTCAGAAGTCAGCAAGTCACAATAAAAACTAACGCGCTAGTTGTTCTCCGATCTTCTAGGGAAGAATGGTGTACAAGCCGAAATTTAGCAGCGTAAGATGGGACCGGGTCATTAAAATGTAATGAAAGAAGGGCAAAACGTAGAAACTGTTTTTGTACACGCTCAAGCCGATTGATGTGTATAGTACCCTTCGGATTCCAGATGAACGAGATGAACCTGATGAAGGCTGAAAATAGTGTAATTTTTGTAAATCCTGATTTAAGCATTTATTTATGTTGCAGCGATAATCCACTTGCTGCGTGTGATGCTCATCTCAGGCCCCTGGTAATCTCAATTACTTGTTATATTTTTCGCCCAATTAATTCTCGCTTGCCTTTTACTTATACTAATTCTAGCAGTCTAGATTCTATCCGAAATGATATTTCTATATTAGATGGAAGGAGGTCCTCTCGCCTGCTGATGTGAATACAAGCTATGAGTTTTCTTATCTTTTCTCTCTACTATTGTGGGCAGATATACCAAAACTAAAGTTCAAAGTTGTTACAGAGTACCATGGTACACGCAAGGACTAAAGAAATATAAAAACCTAAGAAATAAATTCTATAAGCGCTACATAGAAAGCGGTGATGCGGGTTACTTTGATCGTTACAAACAACATAAGCGTGAGTTTGAGTTCCTCAATAAATTCAATATATTGCTGATATAGAGCACAAATTAACCACCAATCCTAAATCATTCTGGCCTTTTATCAATTCTAAACGAACATCTTCTTACTTTCCTTCCCATACGTCATCATCATTCAGCTTCCTCGGATATTGGGGTCGCTAATCTATTTGCTAAGTACTTTGCATCTAACTTTGAGCCGAGCTCGCTGTGGAATGACGACGAATCGCTCAATGCCATTGCTACGGTGTTAAATATTGGTTGCTTAGATGTCACCGATTCTGACTGCCATATGGCGGCTGAAAGCTTTAACGACTCAGGAAAATTAGACTGTTATGGCCTTTCACCATTTCCTTTGAAAAACTGTATAGGTTTTCAATTACAGATCATAATATATGGCTCTGGGTCGATTAACAATTGTCACTTGACATGCACAGAGCTCATAAAGTATTACATTTTATTTTTATTAGTGTTCGTCTGATCATTCTGGCAAGGGCCGGCAAAATTCGTTGTATGTGTTAATTACAATTGATTATATTTATTTTCAACAATATTGCAATACAAAATTAGTGGACTGTATTTATTCGATATATTTTATTTAGCATAATAATTTTGACACCTTGCAACGGCTTACAATGATTGTTTTTTTTTTATCATTTTTAGTGAATTTACTAATTTTTTAACGTAACACATTTTATACCATTGATTATTGTATATACAAATTTAAATATTAGGAATACTGCTGGGTAATGCTATTGCTTGTAACTGCCTTCGTATTTTTATTTTTCTTATAAAATATACAGTTAATATAATTATTATTACAATTGCTAAAATTAGGGATGCATGTCCAGTTTAATGGTGAAAATCTAATTCCCTCAATTCTAGCTTGTGAGTTTTTAAATATTGAATTTGCTTTGATAAACGATTGATTTCGTCCGTATGGTTAATTAATGGCATGTCGAGCGGGTTCCAAATAATCTTTGGTATTTCGTTAACTTCTCCAATGTAAGACCAAGCTAATGTTTCCTGATCTTTTAACTGAATACTGTATCCTCAGTTCGAGCAGTACAATCTGATCGTAAAGTCATTATTCCTTGTTCAGGTAAATCTACAATTCCTATTTTTGAGTTGCTACATTGAACTCTAGCCTTATAATTGTTTTGAACCTTAAAATGCCAACTACTCTTCTTTTCCAACTCAACCCAATATGACTAACTCTCTACAATCGATTTATACCTGCAGTTCGATGCCTTATTTGGTTTGAAAGATTTAATCTCACAGCTATTGTCGTTAGCACTACACCAAGGCCAACTTCCCTCACAAACTCTTTTATTCGACTGCCACCTCATCACATTTATTAATAGTAGTTTCTGCCATAAGGTGATATGCATCGATCTCAAAATTATAAATTAAGTACTGAGAATCTACATGCACTGTAATCATGCGGTCGTCGAATTTAACCGGGACTGGGATAATTTTATAAAGTACTGAAGCATGTCTACTAAACAAAGATATTTTGGCATTAATTATTAATTTTTTATCCACAAATAAACCTCTAGCCGTCAATAAGGTGTAAACCTCCTTTAATTCTGTGCCTGTTATTTTTCCTGGCAAGACTAAATTTTCAGACAAACTGTCTTTTATTCTGGAAATCTCACTCTTTTGCTGACTAGGTCTTAACATGTTTGTATTAAGTCGGCCATGATTTATGTCTATTAATAGGCTTATGATACCATATTGAATTTTCTCGCATTCATCTATAATGTTACTTAGCTGTTTGGTTATCATAAAAAAGCTGATAGACTCATTGTACACATAATAAGATTCTTTCAATACCGCCGTCATGTTCTTGATTCTTTCGTTCATTCCTTTAAAATGTGAGTTAACTTCATCAGTCGTTTTCTTTAAAATGTTAGTCGTAGAATCGACTAAGTTTGTTTCCTACTTAATAGAATGTGATAAAGCGATCCCATAAAACCAAATGGAGCACGTTTACTTCTTGATTTTCCGTGAGCCATAAAAAGTTTATTATTTTCTTCTATGTCTGAGATCTGCCTTTCTGTGTTACTTAGAACTAAAAGGCATTGATCCTCAAAACTATGAAGCCGTTCGCAAATTACCCTCATTTTCGGTATTAAATATTTACCTTAATATCGAAGTAAACGTCCATATTATAAAATATTATTAAATTCCAAGAGGAAGCTACAATTTCAACGTCTCCCCTTGGGTCTAAATATATAGCCGAAGTCTTATTCATCTTCTCTATTGCATACCTTGGCTGATCAACTTTAACGGATGCGCTAGCAAACTGGCAGAATATAAATAACACCATAGCCATTACAAAACCAAGTTTTGAGATCTTTGATGCACCTCTTGTTTGTCTTTTTGGTTTTGTCTCATCGGGATCAGATTCCATTTTATCGACAGACTTTATTCCGGCAAGGGGACAAACTTTGCTAATTGGTCTGGTGATAAATCCATCTTTTAATTTTACTTCTACCACTCTAACCTTTTCGTCTTTACCCTTATGGACTTTTTACACCTTTCCCATTGGCCACCTGGCTGGATGACTGTTTTCATTCTTCAACAAGACAATTTGTCCTTTCACTATATTTGGAATTTCCCTCTTCCACTTGTTTCTCTGTTGTAGAGTATGCAAATATTCCTCTTCCATTTAACCCAGAAGTCTCTTCTAATTTTTTGGATTAATTGCCACCTATCTAAATTACCAATTTTCTCATTTTCAATTGGTTCAACAATCTCTTACAGTGGTCTACCAATCAAAAAATGAACTGGAGTTAACACTTCATGTTGATCCATTTCATTCTCAGAAGTATACAATGGTCTCGAATTCAAGTATGCTTCTATTTGACATAAAAGTGTTGACATCTCTTCGTATGTCAGACTATTTTCCCCTATTACCCGTTTCAAATGGTGTTTCATGGATTTAACTCCAGATTCCCAAATACCTCCGAAGTGAGGTCCTGCCGGGGGGATAAAATGCCAATCAATTCTATCTTTTTCAAGGTGCGCAGCAATCATTGTGTTTTCCCTGATTGCTTTAACTAACTCTTGATCTAACTTTCTTGAAGCCCCTACCAAATTTGTTCCATTATCCGAATAGATATTGGCAACTTTACCTCTTCTAGCAACAAATCTTTTGAGGGCTGCTAGGAACGCATCCGAGGTTAAATCACTTACCATTTCTAGATGAATGGCTTTGGTGGCCATACACACAAATGCGATTCTTGGAACATTTAACAAAATAAGGACCTGCGTAATCTATTCCAGTATTTAAGAATGGGTACGACATCGTAACTCTGTATTTAGGCAGATTGCCCATTATTTGTTGAGCAGTATTTTGTTTCTTATATTATATATATTTATATATTATATATTTTTGATAATGTTGATAGCAATATCCTTTTATTAATGTTTTTCGAATCCGCGCAATTTACTTTGAACTTCCTAATTATCTCACTTACATCTCAGGTTTTACATTTATCAGCAATATCTACTAGAACTCTAGTAGCTAAATATGGTGCAGATGCAGTACCATATGTGAGTGTTGTCAATTTATAATTTTTAATTTTTTCATCTGGAGAATCTCTCCATAAAATATACTGATACTCTTGATCATTATCATTAATATTTATCTGACTATACATTTTTTCAACGCCCGCAGATACAACAAATTCTCATTTTCTCCATTTAATGATAATGTCAAAAATATCTTTTTGAACTCGTGGACCAACCCACATTATGTCGTTAAAACTTTTATTATTAGCTGTTTTTGCTGAAGCGTCAAAAACAACTCTTAATTTGGTCGTCAGACTTGAATCTCTAATTTCAGCCTGGTGAGGTAAAAAGTATTTTCATTATTTCTGCACTTCGACCATATGTCCTAAATCTATATATTCATGCATGAATTTAGCATAGTCTAACCTTAGTGTTTCATTTCTTTTTAATTTTTGTCTCAAGATTCATGAAACGGGCCATTGCCTATGACATCATCTTTAAATGGAATTGACACAATGTATCGAACATCTGTATCTTTTTTTGTAGTTTTTATGAAATGATTTTCACATATTTCAGATTCGATATCATTTTTGTCTTCTTCCTCGACCTCCCAATACCAATTCATATCTTTTAATTCGATGGTGGTTGCTACAACGGTCTTCTTACCTTTGGATTTTTTTGCATCCAGAGACAATTCACCCGAAATCGGTTTTTTGACCGAGGAGGCCATAGATGAGTGTATAGATCTGCCCCAATTATCAGATCTACACAACCCGGCTTATTAAAGTCTGGGTCAGCCAAATTGTACTTCTCCCACTTTGATTTGCCAACATTAACTGTGTTGACTGAAAGAGTCCTCAATAATTTTGGAAGTATTAATGCTTCAATTCTAATCGTTTTTTGGGAATTATTTCGTTTAATTAAAAGATTTACCTTGTGCTTCGAGATGCACTTTCCCGTGGACGACACTCCACTGATCTCTGTTTGAGACCGAATTTTGGGAAATTTCAGAATCTGCGCAGATTCTTCTGAAATTATTGTGCTTTAAGAACCACTGTCGATCAAAGCTCTAAAATTTTCGAAACCTCCCTCAGAGGTTTGAATTTGAATGCGTGCTGTAGCTAGCAACGCTTGTTCCGACGTCATACACGTGCTTACTTTTTCATTTGTTTTTTCGTCTGTTTTAGACTTTACATTAATGTGTAGCATACTGTGATGATTTTTTTACAAATCGAACATGAAATGTCACTTTGACATTTCTTGTTATATTAGTGTTTAAGTGTTAAATACAAATGTGCCTTTTTTACTTTTTCCATCCCTTCAGATGGATTCAAAGCCTTAAATTTTTGACACTAAAATATTAAATGTCACATAGGACAACTGTTAGTAGACAACTCTTTCATAATGCCACTGAACACTTTTTTACCAGGTTTTTCATCCTGAATTGAGCTAATCGAACTAAGTCGTTGCTCTAAAAATGCAATTACGTCGGACAATGCCTGAATTTCTTTAGTTTTTTTAACGTGGCTCTCATATTGTTGTAGAGCTTCTTTGTTAAATTTTTTTTATTATTATGTGTGCAAAAACTATATCAACCTCGTCCAAAATTTGTGCCTTTAATTTGATCGTGTGAGTTGACTTATTAATAGTGTCATAAACATCCTTAATTGCCTAACTGATTCCACATTCAAATTTTGGAGATCAAGAAGGCGATTAATTTGATCGGAAAAAATTTTCCTTTTATTTTCATACCGCTTGGTTAACAATTCCCAAGCGGCCTCATAATTTTCCCCGGATCCCAACAATAAGTGAAAATGTAAGAGTTCATTAAATAACTCATAAAATAGGTCCCAATCTTTGGAATCTCCATAAAATATGGGTACCTGAATTTTAGGCAGCGTTGGCAAGTCATCAATTTTATGATTCCGCATATCTTTGGTTACCATTAATATATCGAACGATAATTCATCCAATATATCATTATATCTCCTAACAGTGACATCTGTTTCCCTGCTTCATGACAACTATCTTATCCCAATAAAAATTAAGCTTCCCTATCCTAATTTCAAAAGTTTTTGTTCTATCATTTTGGATATCCTCAAATGTATCCTTTAAATATTTTTCTAATGCTATATCTAGCTGGCTTTCGCAGTTTAAATTTGTTTCTGTATTTGCAATTAATTTACCATCGGACTTATCAAATTCAGCCAACACTGTATCTGTTCTTACTTTAATTCTATTGAATATAGAGAGCATTTGCTCGTAATGACTCTTCATAAAGTAGTCATGCGCGACTACTCCAATATGCATCAGAGCTTTATGATTTTCGATGCACTCGGCCTTCAGCTCATCAAATTTCTTTAAGTATTCAAATGATAAGCTTGGCAGATCTTCAAGCGCCTTACTGGCGTTGGAAATCTCCACCTGCCTTTTCATTAGTGCGATTGTTTGCTCGGACAAAATTTTGCTAAAACTTTCTGTGTTTTATTCTACAAAAATTATATTAACCGACTTAAATAACCGAACAATTATGTAATATAATTATAATATTTATATATAATATTTTTAATTTTGAAATATTTAAATATGAATAATAGGACTTATCTGATCCTATTTAAATTTATGGTTGCCGCTGTTGTCGTCGCTGCTGAGTCTTCGATTTTGATGTCTTTGCCGCTGTCGATAAAGATGTTGTCCTTGATCTTGTAGTTGTAGTTGTCGAAGTCCTGGAGTCCTTATTGCAGTTTTAACATTAAAAGATGATTTAATTTTTTAATGATTTATTATTTATTTGAATTTTTTTTTTTTTGGGAGTCGCTTTGATAATACCTATTATTTATTTGTATTTCTTTTTTATTATTGGGAGTCACTTTGATATTATTATACCCGTTATTTTATCGATAAATTCGAAGTCACTTTTTATATATCACTGTTATAACTTTTTCGATTTCGGCCTCGAATACGCCTGATTTTATTAGCGATAACAACGCCACTTAGGATCACTCCTCCCAAATCGTTCTGTAAAGCTGGGCCAGTACATAAAATGTCATTCAGTGATTTCCCGTTGGAGCTCTTATAAGAGGCGTCGTAAACTACCCTGAGTTTAGTAGTCAGGCTGTCCTCCTTCAGGACTGCATGGTGCGGAATCGTGCAGCAGAAGACGCCGAGCTTCCCATTTGTGTTGATCTGAGACTGACTGTCTTCACTTGTAGTGACTTCCTGTATTTGTTGTATGTCAAAATATTCCTCGATTTCTTGGACTTATTGTGGATGAAGCTTATCGCGATGCTGCAATTTTCGCTCTAATGCGTGGAAACGATTCAAGGCTATATGTTTTGATCGGCCTAGAACTTGTGACGGGTCGAACAAGGGACGGCGCAGGCGCAGCTCAAGACAGTCAATCAAGATACGCGATCAAGAATACAAGTGCGACAAAAGATCAAGAATACAAGTGCGAGGATTTAATCGAGTGCGTGGCCGTGAGAGTATCGAAAACCGAGTGCTCTACGCCCATATCAAGATACCAGAGTCAAAACGCTAGGCCAAGGCTGAGACTGCAACGGTGAGATCTGCAGGACGCAGAGATTGGAACAGAGTCGAGAGAAGGACAGGAGCAGAGACGAGGAAAGGACAGGAGCAGAGACGAGAGAAGGACGAGCTTCCGGCAAGGTGAGCTCGGATCAAGAGTTTGTGCCAGGCGTCGGGGTTACGGTGAACAGACGAGAATGCTGAATCCTCGGATTTGACCTGTTGGGACATTTGTTTCTCAGGCTAGAGCCAGACCGAACTCAGGGAACACGGCGATACAGGTGGTCACGAGATCATTCTGGTCGAAACCCGAAAGGAAGGTTGTGCAGACTTGTTGAATCCTATAAGCCGGGTGGGCCTGCAGAGGAGCCGTTGGAGAACGACGCCCCTGGAGTCCACAAATAGCACGATCCGAGAGCAGCGACGCCGTTGAGGAGCGCCTCCGAGAAACGCACGAAGTGATCTTGAGCCGAGGAAGGCACGAAGCCGAACAGGCAAGCCGCAACAGCCAGCGGACGAAGAAACCAATTCCAGCGAAAAGTAAAACTAAATAAAGTTTTCCGATTTGTCCAAATCGGATATCTCTGCATTTTCTTGGGTCACGGGCAGTCACGCAATACAAATTTGGTGGGACGAACTTACAATATCTCTGAGCTAGTCGCGGCGTTTACGTAGCGATCAAACAGTTGAAAACGGTTCGTTACAAGGTTGTCTGAGAAATATATGTCGAGAGAATTAGTAATAATACAAATCAATGTTAAATTTAACTGAGAGAAACCTGTCATTTTAAATAAAGTATTGAGAAAAGGAAGTGTGACCTTCTTAGACCGTTTAAGGGTTTCAAGAGCGTGGCTAGGTGGGAACCCACCTTAGCCGAGTGTGGCGCAATTGTTGTTGCAACGTAGAGTTGTGCAAAGCAGTAGAGTGTTCAGGATTCATTCTTTCGAGAACCTTCGAACGGGCAACACGAACAATTGCAACTCGCTACGAATCTTAAAAAAAAACCAAAGTGTTAAAAGGAAGTCATGACGGACAAATCAACACGCGAAGCGACTAAGAGACCCCTGTCTCCGACATCAGAAGTGGGATCCCTATCGCCACAAGAACATTCTGACAGTGTGTTGCAGGCGATTTTAGAGACACAAAACCGAAACTTTCTAGAGTTGCTGAAAACTGTGCAAAAAACATCGACTGGAGCCTTGCAAAATATTTCGGTGACATTGCCAGTGTTTAATCCTGATGCGCCTGGAGCCGATGCCGCAGCGTGGTGTAAAACCGTGGATATGATCTTATCCGAGCGTCCACTGGAAGGCGGAGCACTAGTCATGGCGCTTAGCAAGTCGCTGCTTGGAAACTCTTCGCAATGGCTGTCACAAATTTGCTTCGCTGGAATGTCGTGGCTGGAATTTAAGGATTTGTTTTTACACCGCTATGAAGGCATCGAGCCACCGTCTGCCGTATTGCTCAACATTCTCAACGGACGGCCGAGTGCAAACGAGTCCTTGTCAGTATATGGCAGCAGGCTGGTGACGTCACTGCTGACGAAGTGGAAAGGAATGAGCCAAGAGGAGATAGCTGTTTCATTAGTGTTGGCCCACACGTCCCAAATCGAGACCAGGCTGCAAAAAACTCGGAATGAACTGCAGCAGCTCTTAAAGGCGTTTGCATTCAGCAAAGTGAGCGACTACTCTGGATTGGATCAAGGACCGGACAGGAAGAAGTTTAAAGCGCAGGCGCAAATCAAATGTCATTATTGCGGCAAGATAGGACATAAAGCGTTTGAGTGCCGCAAGAAGAAGGAAGAAGAAAGAAACGTCGCAAAAGCAAATCATCATGCTGGCAAACCTTTGGCTGGACGAGAGAGGTCAGCAGTTACTTGCTTCAAGTGTGGCAATCCTGGTCACATTGCATCTATTGTATGAAGGGAACGACTTCGGCGAACAACTTTAACAACGAGAAGCGAGGAAGCGAGGAATGTGTGCAGTGTTGGAGCCAACTAGTATTATGAAGCAAATGGGTGAGAGTTTTATCTTCTTCTTCGATTCGGGTGCCGAATGCTCTTTGGTCAAGGAGAAACTTTGCAACAAGCTGGCTGGAAAAAGGATTTATAACACGGTAGTGCTAAGAGGAATAGGTGACAACATTGTTAAAAGCAACTTACAAGTATTGGCAACTGTAAATATTTCCGAATTTAATGTAGAAGTCCTATTTCATGTAGTAAAGGATAATTACCTTAAGTACGATATTATAATTGGTCGAGAAATATTGCAGCTAGGACTTGGTGTCATGATTGATGCTTACAAATTAACAATGTATAGGAATCAAATTGTCAATGTAGTGGGTAATGAAACTTCGATAAGTATCTTAGAAAATCTGCTTTACGATAATGTGGAATTAGCTGACAATGATAAGATAATATTAAGAAATATTTTAAATGAATTCTCAGATCGATTTATAACTGGCATGCCACACAGGCGTATAACTACAGGAGAATTAGAAATTCGTCTAATTGATGAACATAAGACTGTACAAAGACGTCCGTATAGACTAAGTGCAGAAGAAAAACTAATAGTCAGGGACAAAATTCAACAAATGATTGAAAGCAATGTCATCCGCCCAAGAAGCTCTCCATTCGCTAGTCCGATGCTTTTAGTTAAAAAGAAAGATGGCAGTGATAGACTATGCATTGATTTTCGCGAATTAAATGCGAATACGGTGTCTGATAAATATCCATTGCCATTAATAGCAGATCAGATAGATAGATTACGTGGTAGTAAATACTTTAGCAGTTTGGACATGGACAGCGGATTTTATCAGATACCGATTCACACTGAATCCATCGAGAAGACAGCTTTCGTGACTCCAGAAGGCCAATATGAGTTCCTTGCTATGCCATTCGGTTTGAAGAACGCTTCGTCAGTATTTCAAAGAGCGATTGTACGAGCCTTAGGTGATTTGGCATACTCGTATGCAATTGTCTATATTGATGATGTGTTAATAGTCGCAAACTCCAAAGAAGAAGCTTTTACAAGATTGAAAGTTGTTCTTAAAGCCTTGTCAGATGCCGGGTTTTCATTTAATATAAAGAAGTGCACATTCTTCAAGACAGGAATAGAGTATCTCGGGTTTTATATTAAAGATGGCGAAATTAAACCCAATCCTAGAAAAATAGAAGCTCTTTTCGCATTAAGTCAACCAACTACTGCCACGCAGTTAAGACAATTTATATTTATATTTTATATTTCAGAAAGTTTGTTCCACGATTCTCTGAACAGATGAAACCATTGTATCAATTAACTTCTAAGGCAAATGGATTTGCTTGGAAGGAAAATCATGAACAAATACGTAAAAAGATTATTGACGTGTTGACAAGTGACCCGGTTGCATACAGACGCCAGCGCGGATGGCTACGGTGGAATGCTCCTTCACAGGATTGACGGCACATGTAGGGTGATCGAGTATTTCAGTAAGTGTACATCGGCTTCAGAATCAAAATATCATTCTTATGAACTAGAGACTTTAGCCGTGTATAATGCTGTCAAACATTTTCGACATTACCTGCATGGTAGAAAGTTCGTCGTCCATACTAACTGCAATTCCTTAAAAGCGGGCATTTGATTTTAGCGTAGAATATAGAAAGGGAACTCAAATGGCACACGTAGACTGCCTATCCCGAAATCCTATTCCAGATGTCCCGAAAACGATAAACAAAGTAGTTGAGGTTCGCATTGACTTGGCAGCGATAACGGATAATTGGCTAATCGCTGAACAGCAAAGGGACTTAGGTATAGTTGATATCATGACACAAATAAATTGAGGTGAGATGCAAGTCGATAGAGCTAAAACTTACGAAGTAAGAGCCGGTTTGTTGTATCGCAAAATTCAGAGAAGCGGCAAGACTCGTTGCTTACCAGTGATTCCGAGATCTTTTAGGTGGTCGGTCATTAATCATGTACACGAGGCTATAATGCATCTTGGATGGCAGAAAACTCTAAACAAGGTCTATGAACAATATTGGTTTGAAAGTATGTCGAAGTACGTCAGAAAGTTTGTGGAAAACTGTATAGCCTGTAAGCTCTCCAAACCCTCAACAGGCAAAGTACAAATGGAACTGCACCCCATTCCCAAGGTAGAAATTCCCTGGCATACCGTACATATTGATATTAGTGGGAAGCTGAGTGGCAAAAATGACTTAAAGGAGTATATCATAGTACAAATAGACGCATTCACCAAGTATGTTTACCTATATCACACACTGAATTTGGATACGGAAAATTGTATCAACGCAGTAAAGGCAGGTACATCACTTTTTGGGGTACCTAGCCGTATCATTGCAGATCAGGGTAGGAGCTTTGCCAGTGGTCGATTCCGTGATTTTTGTTCATCAAATAAAATTCAGTTACATTTAATTGCAACAGGAGCAAGCAGGGCAAACGGTCAAGTGGAGCGCGTGATGAGCACGTTGAAAGGGATGTTGACGGCAGTTGAGACAAGCGAACGCTCTTGGCAGGATGCATTGATGGACATCCAATTAGCTATGAACTGTACTAGTAATCGGGTGACTAATTTCAGCCCCTTAGAGTTACTAATAGGAAAGCAGGCAAGACCTTTGGGCATGTTACCCATAATATCTGAACCTAAGATAGATTGTAAGGAAGCTAGGGCAGAAGCTAAAGAGAATATGGATAAGAATGCAAAATATGACAAGAGTAGAGTTGATCAAAATAAGGCAAAATGTGGGAAACATGGGATTGGCGATCATGTCTTGCTAAGAAGTGAGGAACGGCATCAAACGAAATTGGATCCCAAGTTCAAGGGACCGTTTGTTGTAACAGAATTGTTGGAAGGTGATCGTTACCTGTTGAAATCATTGACTAGTAAAAGAACATACAAGTATCCGCATGAGAGCTTGCGAAAACTACCAGATAATGGAGTTGCATCTGAGTTGCTCAAAGAGAGTGATGGCGTTGAAATAGACGCCGAAGATTAGTTGAGATCTGTCACCTAAGAGGGGTGCACATCACACACAGAGGCTAAGTTTGATCTAATGAGAGATTGTGGCACTAAATGTGCATATCGTCGCAAGTGGCGGCAAGAGCCTGCACTGTGTTGTGATAAATTGTAAGCCAAATGGTCGGGTTTGCGCAGAAGAGTACAAGCTACTAATAAGAAAGAGTTATCCTGCCAAACTGTCATTTGAAGACACAAGAGGTGTATTGAGGGATTTAAAAAAAAAAAAAGTCATGATTTAAGTTAATGAGTAACTTCAAATTTGTTTCAGATTAGCAAAATGTGATGTCAATCCAATGTTAAGCCATGCACACGAGGACGTGCGATAGTCAGGATAGCCGTGTCGAGAGAATTAGTAATAATACAAATCAATGTTAAATTTGACTGAGAGAATCCTGTCATTTTAAATAAAGTATTGAGAAAAGGAAGTGTGACCTTCTTAGACCGTTTAAGGGTTTCAAGAGCACGGCTAGGTGGGATCCCACCTTAGGCGAGTGTGGCGCAATTGTTGTTGCAACGTAGAGTTGTGCAAAGCAGTAGAGTGTTCAGGATTCATTCTTTCGAGAACCTTCGAACGGGCAACACGAACAATTGCAACTCGCTACGCATCTTAAAAAAAGACCCAAGTGTTAAAAGGAAGTCATGACGGACAAATCAACACGCGAAGCGACTAAGAGACCTCTGTCTCCGACATATACATGTTGACTGGAGCACAGTTGATCGACCAATTGTTTGTGATTCGCATCAAACTGGGTGAGTAAATCCTTTAAATTGTTGAGTCGCTGAAGAAAATAAGGCTTGGCCATCCTTCTTGAAGTTACGATAGAGTTGCGTCAACCTGTTCCATAAATCCTTCTGTCTGGCGTGCAATCCAGCAAACGGATCGGGTGGGGAAGAATTGGCTGGTGAACATGTCTTTTTATCGTCGTTACCCATAGTTTTATTGAAGCAGTTTTCAGTTTCAATTCGTCGTTTTCTTTGGTCTGCTATTAGTCTCGCAGCAATCTCTCGTTCCGTTGTCCGTTATTCGTCGTGCAGCGATCCCTTGTTCTTCGGCCCGTAATTCGTAGAAAGAGAAGATCCACGTGGCACAATTTAATAGCCGTTTGTTTCAGTTTAATTTGAGACCAATTGTTTGTTCCAAATCAATTCAAATTTCATTCATTGGCAAGTTTAACAACAGGTTTCCCTCATGGGCCACCAAAAATGTTGTGACTGCGCCGCTGGAACACGGGAGTCAATGATTATCAGAAGTCGGCTATGGGGACTTTGCTGTTGCCGTTTAAAAAAAACAAAGGGCTTTACTTCAATTATGTCACTTGAATTTAATTTAAATTGATTTTGGAGAGCAGAACAATGGTTGGCAATATAACAATGTGTGTTTAGCTTTTCTCGTTGAGATCGTGAATTAGTCCAAAATCGTAATGACTGGGGTGCTTAGAGGGATCGATAGGAATCACAAAGGTATCGATTACAGGGTTGTGGTATGCACTAACGTTACGTAATGAACATTACGACAAAATGACCGCACAATTTATTTTTTTAAGTATTTATGTATTTATGTATTTATGTATTTATGTATTTATGTATTTATGTATTTATGTATTTATGTATTTATGTATTTATGTATTTATGTATTTATGTATTTATGTATTTATGTATTTATGTATTTATGTATTTATGTATTTATGTATTTATGTATTTATGTATTTATGTATTTATGTATTTATGTATTTATGTATTTATGTATTTATGTATTTATGTATTTATGTATTTATGTATTTATGTATTTATGTATTTATGTATTTATGTATTTATGTATTTATGTATTTATGTATTTATGTATTTATGTATTTATGTATTTATGTATTTATGTATTTATGTATTTATGTATTTATGTATTTATGTATTTATGTATTTATGTATTTATGTATTTATGTATTTATGTATTTATGTATTTATGTATTTATGTATTTATGTATTTATGTATTTATGTATTTATGTATTTATGTATTTATGTATTTATTTAGAATTGCATTAATGGAACGCTTTAAAACATTTTTAACGATTCCTTGACCCTAAAATATAATTAAGCATTTCCGACCCTAGATTAGGTTAGGTTAGGTTAGGACGGCTGCCAGACTACAGCCTGGCTCACTTAGACCTCTATGGGTCCATTGTGGTACCGTATGATCTCTCTTTCTGGGTCCCCTATCCGTTATGAGTCAGCCTTTAGGTTGGTTGATCAGCAAGTCACCCATCCGGAGGATTTAATAAAAGAGCTTAAATTCTTAAGTTTTATCTCCGATATTTCGGTCATGTCATTTATGAAGGGATATCCGAAATGTTTCAGTCTAAGCCTGCATAGAGCTGGGCAAGAACAGAGTAGGTGTTCCACCGTTTCCTCTTCTTTCTCATCCCTGCAGCTTCTACAGAAATCATTTTTTGGGGCTTTTAGCCTGCCGGCGTGTGCACCAACGAGCCAATGGCCTGTGAGAACTCGAATTAGCATGCCACACTCCGTGCGGCCTAATTTAAGTAATTCCAGTGTTTTGTTATTGTTTATTGCAGGCCAGGTCTGGTGAGAGATTCGGCACTGTGGTGTTTTGCCAATGTATGTTGGCTAATTTGGTGAACTGGTTTCTAATAATTAGCTTACACGTAGCCATAGGCATGCCAACATTCTCCTTTCCTGGAAGGAGAGGTATGGTGGTGCCTTGCCTGGCTAGCTCGTCCACCATACAGTTGCTTTCGATATCCCGGTGGCCCGGAACCCATATAAGGCTGATAGTAAACTGACTAGTCATCTCGTGGAGAGATTTGCGACAGTCTGCTATTGCTCGGGAGTTTGTATTTGTCGAGTAGATTGATTCAATAGCGGCCTGATTATCACTATATATTTTTATGTGTCTGTCTTGGGTGTTTATGTCCCTTCAACAGACGAGTGCTTCCCTTACTGCATGCACCTCCGCTTGGAAGACACTGCAATGGTCAGGAAGTCTGAATGACTGCCTGATCTCTAATTGTTCGAAGTATATGCCTCCAACAAAGTGTTCGTCTAGTTTGGAGACGTCTGTATATAAACAGATTGCGTCTATTGAGCCCGGTCGGCCCCGATCCCATTCTTCCCTACCTGGGATCAGAGCTTCGAAGGGTGTGATACTGTATTCAAGGGTTTTACATAGATCCGTTTTTGCCGGAATCGATTTGTCATGCTGAAGAATCTTCGCGTGACTATAGAACTGGGCTTTCCATTGCCCCGTATCCCTCAGTCGAATGGCTGTCGATTTGGCTCTTATCATCCCTGCTAAGTCCAGGCTCGGGAGGTTCAAGATCGCGTTTAGCGCTTCGTTTGGGGTAGTTCGAAGGGCTCCACTGATGCACAAAGCCGCCATGCGCTGCACTTTGTTAAAGGGAGTCAAGATACATTGTTTCTGCAGAGCGATCCACCGCGGAACCACCCCATATAGTAGGATCGGCTTGACTACCGACATACCCCATATTAGCACTTTACAAGAGTAAAGTGCAATGGTCGCTTTCTTGGTTCTCTCTTGGTCGTTTAAGCCCCATTTAAGACGCTTATCTAGTACTAACCCCAAGTATCTTGCGTGATCGCTATAAGAGAGATTACAGTTGTTTAAAATTTATGGGTTAAGTTTTGGGATTTTGTATCTATTTATAAAAAAGACTAGTTCCGTTTTTGAGGGATTTACCCCAAGTCCGTTCTTTATCGTCCTTTTCGATAGAATTTTTAGTTTCGCGGTCATAAGATCGCAAGGTTATTGTGGATAGTTACCATTAAAGATGATAGCGACATCGCGATTTTCCACAGGAGGGGTGAAAGTACACCTCCTTGCGGAGTGCCTCTGATCACTAGTCTAGTCTGGGTTGAGGTCCCTAGTGTGGCCATGACCAGTCTGCTTAGCATCAATTTGTGGATCGGTTCTATATCGTCCGGTCCCGGCGATTTATATGGTTTGGAACTATGAATGGCCCAGTTTATATTGCGGTCTGATAGTAGGAAATCTAAGTTTATTCCTTCTCAGGTGTTTCTTTCTGGGGGATGTCCTGTTTGCAAGCTCCCTGGGGAGTGAGCGTCTAGGAGTAGATTTAGGGACTCTTCCCTAGAGTCTGACCATGACCCATGTTTTTTTGAAAATAGGGTGCGGCTGTTTTAAAGAGTATTTTTCGTATGTGGCATTTTCGTATGTGGCTAGTTCCCGTTTGTAGCTTCGCCAGTTTGTGTCCTCGTTTGTAGCTTTAGCTCTGTTGGACAGGCTTCTGCATTTGATTCTGATGATTAATAATTGCTTGGTCCACCAAGGTAGTGGTATTGCCCCTATTACATAGAAATAAGTTCGAAATTAGAATAAAATCAAAATAAGACTCACCTCTGTCGTTGTTGTAAGGGCAACCCCACTGAGTATGGTGGTCGTTGGCATCGCAGCCTATCACCAAACCTTTCTTGAGCTCTTTGCATTCCTTTACCAGTCCTCTGACTGGCGCGTCTGGGGGGTCTTCCTTTTCAAATGCCAAGAAGGCCGATAACATCCTTATAGAGCCTTTTGCAGCTCCAGGCTTATTGCCGTGTTGTCTCCGTTGCTGTAATTGCGAAGCAGAAATGTACTAAGATGCCATTTTGTTAAAATTCAGGTTCGAATTTTACCTTCTTTGGGGTCAAGTATAAGCTTGTATTCTTTGGTTCCTAGTCCAGCAACCTTGCCTCCTGCTATCCAAAGTTCCTGAACTAAGACCACGTCAGCTTCGCCCTCGGCCAGGCGAAGAAATAGAGCAGCGGACGCTGCTTTACTGTGGTGTAGGTTGATCTGCAGGAGTCTTAGTGACACCCCCAGCAGCAACTTCCACCACTTTGACGTCGGCCTATACAATCGCTTAGGGTCCCTTTATAGATTTTAATGTGGCGCTGAAGCCAAAATTGAGCACTCTCCGAGCAGCCTCAATGGGAGCGACCGACTCCTGGTTTATGTCACCAGCATGCTCCTCCACCGTAACGACTTTCCAGTCTTTTGTGGGGAGATGTGGGTTGCATTCTTGCAACATATATAGGATGTCCTCTGGTGATTTGATGGCTGCTGGGAGCCAAATTCTAGCTCGAGGCCTACTGGGGACGTTCGCCCCTTCGTATACCGATCCGAGCTTTGGTGTCGCCTGTTTGTATAGGTCAGCTGATCGCTGATTATCGCAGGCCACCACTTTTACACTGCCCTGGTACCAGCCCGCGTCCATACAACAAGGTGATGAACCGGGCTTCTCGCGTACCATACGCAGGCATATTAGGGACAGCTGGCAACTCAACCGCCGGGCAGCTCTATAGAGCGTTGCCTCTTTGATTGAGCACCTTAATGTTGGGGCTTCTCCTGCCCATAGTTTGGGAGCACCGTCCTTGCCCACTCTACCTTCTATAGTCATTCGGGCGAAGGCGTGGCAACGTTGCTTCTGGCGTGTCAGCGCAGGGTTTGGGCGGCAGTCCGCATTTCTGTGTATGTCCCACGACATGCCTAGTGAGGCCCTTTCTGAGCCTTGCTGGTGCTTGCAATGGAACCAATGTTCGTCGTTGCAGCGTTGGGTTTGTTGAGAGTGACCGTCTCTGGTTTTTTCTTCTTCTCATTTGTTGCCCGGGTAATGCAGTAGATAGAACAGGGAATCGCCATCTTCAAATTACACCGTAGTCCGGCCCGGAGTGAGATGTTGTTTGGGTGAGGAAGGGAGAGGTAATGTGTAGGGTATATTGGGTTTGTGTAGAGCAACTATTTAGATGCGGCTGAGCAACTCGCATGTCGGTACTGCTTCCTTGCAAGATACCCGCTGGTTGTCTGGGACTGTCCTTCCACAATTCCGTGCTTGACTTCCACCACCAGCTTATTCGCAGTTGGCCTCGAGGGAGGTCGTCCGCTATCCGCAACCAGCGACCCGCTCGGTCGCCCGAGCTATGCGGCTTCAGAACCATCTCACAAGTTCCTCAGGCCGAGTGTAAATACAACAAGAGAGAACGCTATAGTCGTGTGCCCCGACTATCAGATACTCGTTACTCAAAGGAGTGCGAGGGAGATGGATATATAAAAACAGACAGACAGACAGACAGACAGACAGACAGACAGACAGACAGACAGACAGACAGACAGACAGACAGACAGACAGACAGACAGACAGACAGACAGACAGACAGACAGACAGACAGACAGACAGACAGACAGACAGACAGACAGACAGACAGACAGACAGACAGACAGACAGACAGACAGACAGACAGACAGTACATGACAGTACATGACAGACAGACAGACAGACAGACAGACAGACAGACATACAGACAGACAGACAGACAGACAGACAGACAGACAGACAGACAGACAGACAGACAGACAGACAGACAGACAGACAGACAGACAGACAGACAGACAGACAGACAGACAGACAGACAGACAGACAGACAGTACATAACATACAGATAGATAGACAGACATACAGACATGACATACATGACATACATGACAACATGACAACAGACAGACAGACAGACAACAACATACAGATAGATAGATAGATAGATAGATAGATAGACAGACAGACAGATAGATAGATAGATAGATAGATAGACAACAACATATAGACAGATAGATAGATAGATAGATAGATAGATATACATACAGACAGACAGATCGACATACAGACAGATAGACAGACAGACAGACAGACAGACAGACAGACAGACAGACAGACAGACAGACAGACAGACAGACAGACAGACAGACAGACAGACAGACAGACAGACAGACAGACAGACAGACAGACAGACAGACAGACAGACAGACAGACAGACAGACAGACAGACAGACAGACAGACAGACAGACAGACAGACAGACAGACAGACAGACAGACAGACAGACAGACAGACAGACAGACAGACAGACAGACAGACAGACAGACAGACAGACAGACAGACAGACAGACAGACAGACAGACAGACAGACAGACAGACAGACAGACAGACAGACAGACAGACAGACAGACAGACAGACAGACAGACAGACAGACAGACAGACAGACAGACAGACAGACAGACAGACAGACAGACAGACAGACAGACAGACAGACAGACAGACAGACAGACAGACAGACAGACAGACAGACAGACAGACAGACAGACAGACAGACAGACAGACAGACAGACAGACAGACAGACAGACAGACAGACAGACAGACAGACAGACAGACAGACAGACAGACAGACAGACAGACAAACAGACATACAGCTGCCATAGGAAGGATCAAAAATTAATGCCAAAATAATACGAAAACAGCTAAAATTAGGTTTGTTGTAACATATTCGCAAGTTTAAATTTAATGTTTTTGTAAATGAATAGGAATGATCTGCAAGGGTATATAAGCTTCGGCTGGCCGAAGCTAGCTTCCTTTCTTGTTAGTTTTGCAGTCATGAGATCGCATAGAGTTTGTGGATACTTACCATTAAAGATGATAGCAACATCGTCTGCGTATGCCACTACTTTATAGCCCCTCCTTCGAGAAACCGCAGTAGTTTATTTACCGCGATGTACACCTCCCTGCGGAGTGCCTCTGTTCACTAGTCAAGTCTGGGTTGAGGTCCCCAGTGTGGCCGTGACCAGTCTGCTTATCAGCAATTTGTGGATCAGCCCCACCAACGGTGGCTCAACCCCTAGTTCTGTGAGGGATTCCGTTATAGCTGTGGGAAGCACATTATTGAAGGCTCCTTCTATGTCAAGGAAGGCGATCAAAGTGGATTCCTGGATACTGAGTGATTTCTCTATGCTGCTTACTACCAAGTGTAGGGCCGATTCGGTCGACTTACCTTTAGTGTATGCGTGTTGCGCTTCCGATATCGGCGTCGGGTCAATAGTGTCTCTTATGTGTAGACCTATCAGTCTTTCTAGAGCCTTTAGCAGGAATGATGTCAGACTTATCGGTCTGAAATCCTTCGCTGCAGTGTGGGTGGCCTTCCCTGCCTTGGGGATGAAAACAACATTTGTTTCCCGCCACGCCGTTGGTAGTTCTCCTACTGCAAGAATGGTCTGGAAAATTTTTCTCAGCCAGTTTATGACTAGCTGTCCTGCTTGTTGAATCTGTGCCGGTGCTACGTTGTCCGGTCCCGGCGATTTGTATGGTTTAAAACTATGAATGGACCAGTTTATATTTCGGTCTGATAGTGTGAAATTTAAGTTTATTCCTTCTCCAGTGTTTCTTCCTGGGGAATGTCCTGGTTCTAGGCTCCCTGGGAAGTGAGCGTCTAGGAGTAGGTTTAGGGACTCTTCACTGGAGTCCGACCATGATCCATCAGCTTTTTGAAGATAGCCGAAGGATGCGGCTGTCTTAGAAAGTATTTTTCTGAGCCTTGCGGCTTCATTTGTGTTTTCAATATCTGAGCAGAATGTCTGCCATGCATTTGGTCCTGAGGATTGATAATTGCTGGGTCCACCAAGGAGGCTTTTTCTTCCCTCTTGGTTTCCCTAAAGGGCACGCAGCTTTGAATGCCGCGTTGCATGCTTCTGTGAATTTATTTACTATGCTATCTAGCTCCTGTGGGCAGAATGTGATTTCTGGCGGCTCCATGGGGAGGAGACTCGACAGAATTTTTTTGTACTTATACCAGTTTGCCCGCCTGGGGTTGGCGAAGCTGACCGGCGCGGGTGACTCTAGGGACAATGTTGTCTCTATGAACCTGTGATCTGAGAAAGAGTGCTCGTCGGAGACAGCCCAGTTTGTAACTGTGCTCATGAGTGAATCTGATACCAAGGTTAGATCTATGATCGTTTGGCACGTTTCAGTTATAATAGTAGGGGTAATGCCCCTATTACAAAGAAATAAATTAGAATTTAGAATAAAATCAAATAAAGACTCACCTCTGTCGTTGTTGAAAGGGCACCCCCACTGAGTATGGTGGGCGTTGGCATCGCATCCTATCACCAAACCTTTCTTGAGCTCTTCACATTCTTTTACCAGTCCTCTGACTAGCGCGTCCGGAGGGTCTACCTTTTTAAAGGCCAAGTAGGCCGATAGCAACCTTATAGAGCCATTTCGCAGCTCCAGGCTTATTGCCGTGTTGTCTCTGTTGATGTAATTGCGAAGCAGAAATGTACTAAGATGCCGTTTGGCTAAAATGCAGGCTCGAATTTTACCTTCTTTGGGGTCAATCATAAGCTTGTATTCCTTCGTTCCTTATTCCTTACCTCCTGCTATCCAAGGCTCCTGGTCTAAGACCACGTCGGCTTCGCCTTTGGCTAGGCGAAGCAAAAGGGCAGCGGACGCTGCTTTACTGTGGTGTAAGTTGATCTGTAGGAGTCTTAGCGACATTCCCAGCTGCAACCTACACCGCCGTAACGTCGGCCTCCGAATCGCTCAGGTCCGCTTCATCTAATGCCGGTCCCCTCGCACGCAACTCTCTGCTCAGCGACGAGTCGGTTGAGTAGCCGTCCTCCGGCACACCAGGGGCCTCCACTTCCTCCGCAAGCACCTGCTCAGCTGGATTGCTGGCAGGGCTTCCCGTGGAACTAGAGTCCCCCTTATAGATTTTAATGTGTACTGCGCTGAAGCCGTAGTTTAGCACTCCCCGAGCAGCCTCTATGGGAGCGACCGACTCCTTATTCAGCACAACAATCGCCTGGTTTACATCACCAGCATGCTCCTCCACCTTAACGACTTTCCAGTCTTTTGTGGGGAGATGTGGGTTGCATTCCTGCAGCATGAAGAGGATGTCCTCCGGTGCTGTGATTGCCGCTGGGAGCCAAATTCTGTCTCGGGGTCTACTGGGGACGTCACACCAGTCTAGTGCGACTATGTTCGCCCCTTCATACACCGCTCCGAACTTTGCCGTCGCCTGTTTGTAAAGGTCGGCAGATCGCTGGTTGTCGCAGTCCACCACTTTTACGCTGCCCTGGTACCACCCCGCGTCCATACAGCAAAGCGATGAACCGGGGTTTTCGCGTACCATACGCAGGCATATTAGGGATAGCTGGGACTCGACCGCCTTCCATTTATTTTTAGGGATCCTGTTCTCCGGATTTCCCCTGTCAATAAGTCCCAGTAGGACCCGATCTCTTGTGATCTCGGCAAAGGAGACCGACGGCTGGATATTCGATCTCTTCGCCGACGGACCGGGCAGCTCTAGGGAGCGTTGCCTCTTTGCCTGAGCACCTTCCTGTTGGGGCTTCTCCTGCCCATAGTTTGGGAACACCGTCCTTGCCCACTCTACCTTCTTTAGCCATTCGGGCGAAGGCGTGGCAGTCCGCCTTTCTGCGTATGTAAATTTCTTTGCCCCAGCGGGTGACCCGATCGGCTTTGCTGTACTTACTGCTGGTTTTGGCGCAGATGCGCACGTGGTAGGCCGATAGCAACCTTATAGAGCCATTTCGCAGCTCCAGGCTTATTGCCGTGTTGTCTCTGTTGATGTAATTGCGAAGCAGAAATGTACTAAGATGCCGTTTGGCTAAAATGCAGGCTCGAATTTTACCTTCTTTGGGGTCAATCATAAGCTTGTATTCCTTCGTTCCTTATTCCTTACCTCCTGCTATCCAAGGCTCCTGGTCTAAGACCACGTCGGCTTCGCCTTTGGCTAGGCGAAGCAAAAGGGCAGCGGACGCTGCTTTACTGTGGTGTAAGTTGATCTGTAGGAGTCTTAGCGACATTCCCAGCTGCAACCTACACCGCCGTAACGTCGGCCTCCGAATCGCTCAGGTCCGCTTCATCTAATGCCGGTCCCCTCGCACGCAACTCTCTGCTCAGCGACGAGTCGGTTGAGTAGCCGTCCTCCGGCACACCAGGGGCCTCCACTTCCTCCGCAAGCACCTGCTCAGCTGGATTGCTGGCAGGGCTTCCCGTGGAACTAGAGTCCCCCTTATAGATTTTAATGTGTACTGCGCTGAAGCCGTAGTTTAGCACTCCCCGAGCAGCCTCTATGGGAGCGACCGACTCCTTATTCAGCACAACAATCGCCTGGTTTACATCACCAGCATGCTCCTCCACCTTAACGACTTTCCAGTCTTTTGTGGGGAGATGTGGGTTGCATTCCTGCAGCATGAAGAGGATGTCCTCCGGTGCTGTGATTGCCGCTGGGAGCCAAATTCTGTCTCGGGGTCTACTGGGGACGTCACACCAGTCTAGTGCGACTATGTTCGCCCCTTCATACACCGCTCCGAACTTTGCCGTCGCCTGTTTGTAAAGGTCGGCAGATCGCTGGTTGTCGCAGTCCACCACTTTTACGCTGCCCTGGTACCACCCCGCGTCCATACAGCAAAGCGATGAACCGGGGTTTTCGCGTACCATACGCAGGCATATTAGGGATAGCTGGGACTCGACCGCCTTCCATTTATTTTTAGGGATCCTGTTCTCCGGATTTCCCCTGTCAATAAGTCCCAGTAGGACCCGATCTCTTGTGATCTCGGCAAAGGAGACCGACGGCTGGATATTCGATCTCTTCGCCGACGGACCGGGCAGCTCTAGGGAGCGTTGCCTCTTTGCCTGAGCACCTTCCTGTTGGGGCTTCTCCTGCCCATAGTTTGGGAACACCGTCCTTGCCCACTCTACCTTCTTTAGCCATTCGGGCGAAGGCGTGGCAGTCCGCCTTTCTGCGTATGTAAATTTCTTTGCCCCAGCGGGTGACCCGATCGGCTTTGCTGTACTTACTGCTGGTTTTGGCGCAGATGCGCACGTGGCAGAGGTGGTTGCGACAGCCTTTCTGTCCCCCGACATCCCTAATTTGGGATGAGGCCCTTTCTGAGCCCTACTGGTGCTTGCAATGGAACCACTGTTCGTCTTTGCATCGTTGGGTTTTTGGGGAGTTCCCGTCTCTGTGTTTTTGTTTATATTTTTTGTAGTTGTTTCCATAATTGGTCCCACGAGCTGCGGAGAAGGTGAAAGGTCCGCCCGGGCAGAGATCCGCGGTACCCGGGTAAGGCGGTAGATAGAACAGGGGGTCGCCATCTCCCTGAGCCCACCGTTTGAGACTGGGCTAGTTTTTGATCCGGGCCCCAGCCAGGCTGACTCTTGGCACGGTCCGGGTTACACCGTAGTCCGGCCCGGAGTGAGATGTTGTTTTGGGAGGGGAAGTGGGTAGGTAGTGTGCAGGGTGTTTTGGGTTTGTGTAAAGCAACTATTTAGATGCGGCTAGACAACTCGCATCGTCGGTACTGCTACGTTGCAAGATACCCGCTGGTTGTCCAGGACTGCGTATTTGCCAGGGTTTCCGTCCACGATTCCGTGCTTGACTTCCACCACTAGCTTATTCGCAGTTGGCCCCGACCCTATAAAGTATATATATTCTTGATCAGGATCACTATCCGAGTCAATCTAGCCATGTCCGTCTGTCTGTCTGTATGAACGCTGAGATCTCGGAAACTACAAAAGATAGAAAGTTGGGATCACCCACACATATTCTTGGGCTTCCTTCGCAGCGCAAGTTTATTTCAGCAGAGCGCCACGCCCCTTAAACGCCCACAATGCCCGTAATCGCCTACAAACGATTTTAAAATGTGTCTGGCGCCCACATTTTAAAAAATTTCGGAGAAGTATAAATGCAATTTTGTTGTGTTTAGTTATACCGTTCGAAATGTAGAAGAAATTTTTCAAATCGGACCATTCGTGAAGAAGTTATGCCCGATCAAAGTTTTATACCTTCATCTCCCTCGCACTGTGTACCTGATAGTCGGGGCACCCGACTATAGCGTTCTCTCTTGTTTAGACCAAAGTCAGTAGTAGGAGTACCCCACTTAATTAGAAATGATACAAAAATAAATAAAAAATTAAAAACATTAATTGACACAGGGGCAACCTCTTGTTATATAAAAACAGGAATTTATAAAAATTCCGTGTTGTCTCTGTTGATGTAATTGCGAAGCAGAAATGTACTAAGATGCCGTTTGGCTAAAATGCAGGCTCGAATTTTACCTTCTTTGGGGTCAATCATAAGCTTGTATTCCTTCGTTCCTTATTCCTTACCTCCTGCTATCCAAGGCTCCTGGTCTAAGACCACGTCGGCTTCGCCTTTGGCTAGGCGAAGCAAAAGGGCAGCGGACGCTGCTTTACTGTGGTGTAAATTGATCTGTAGGAGTCTTAGCGACATTCCCAGCTGCAACCTCCACCACCGTAACGTCGGCCTCCGAATCGCTCAGGTCCGCTTCATCTAATGCCGGTCCCATCGCACGCAACTCTCTGCTCAGCGACGAGTCGGTTGAGTAGCCGTCCTCCGGCACACCAGGGGCCTCCACTTCCTCCGCAAGCACCTGCTCAGCTGGATTGCTGGCAGGGCTTCCCGTGGAACAAGAGTCCCCCTTATAGATTTTAATGTGTACTGCGCTGAAGCCGTAGTTTAGCACTCCCCGAGCAGCCTCTATGGGAGCGACCGACTCCTTATTCAGCACAACAATCGCCTGGTTTACATCACCAGCATGCTCCTCCACCTTAACGACTTTCCAGTCTTTTGTGGGGAGATGTGGGTTGCATTCCTGCAGCATGAAGAGGATGTCCTCCGGTGCTGTGATTGCCGCTGGGAGCCAAATTCTGTCTCGGGGTCTACTGGGGACGTCACACCAGTCTAGTGCGACTATGTTCGCCCCTTCATACAGCTCTAGGGAGCGTTGCCTCTTTGCCTGAGCACCTTCCTGTTGGGGCTTCTCCTGCCCATAGTTTGGGAACACCGTCCTTGCCCACTCTACCTTCTTTAGCCATTCGGGCGAAGGCGTGGCAGTCCGCCTTTCTGCGTATGTAAATTTCTTTGCCCCAGCGGGTGACCCGATCGGCTTTGCTGTACTTACTGCTGGTTTTGGCGCAGATGCGCACGTGGCAGAGGTGGTTGCGACAGCCTTTCTGTCCCCCGACATCCCTAATTTGGGATGAGGCCCTTTCTGAGCCCTTCTGGTGCTTGCAATGGAACCAAGGAAACGACACGGCAAACAACGGACAACGAAGCACGACCCCCCATGCCCAGGACAACGACCGGCACAAAAAGGCACCAACTGACGGACTATCAGCGTCCCCAGACAAAATGGGTAACCCCGCGACGGCTCTCTTCAATGTGTGACGACCCAGCGTCACAAACAATAAAAAAAAGAACATTCCTAAAACACATCTGTCTTTTTATTCTCACTACGCCGCACCACGTTCAAAATACGCGCCAAAATCGCACACATTCAAAACGCGCGCCCAAACGGATACGCTGGTCACACTAATATATCGATAGTCCACTACCAGGTCAGGCCACACTAACCCGATCGATACTTCGATAGCCGAATACCATCGCTATATTAGAGACCCGATAAAGAGGTATCGATAGCAGGATTCTCAGTATCGACCGCTCTGGGCACACTCAACGAGGCCTATATAAGCAGAGGCAAGACCCCAGATGAGTCACTTGCGTTCCGACGATCTTCGAGGAAACATCAACCACAAGGAGAATTATCCGGGTAAGTGTTCTGGTAGATAATCTTGGTATTGGTGGTGGATCCGTAAGAGTGCGGTTTTAAATCGGCTCTACGACCTGGTGAGGATCACTGGCGTCCCGGTGTGGCTTCCCTGAAATCAGCCCAGACCCAGTCGTGATCACTGAGGCGGCCCGGTTTACGTAATTCAGGCCCACCTCAGTGAGTTCCCCCAGACGTCACGTTTCCGGCTTCCGACCCGGAAACGAAACGGATGTAGAAACGGCAGGTCGAAACTAACGATGCCCTACATCCCCGAATCCCACTAGAAATCCAAGTAGATCGTTCCCAACGACCCAGAACACGACGAACCCGACGTACACGACGTACGCACGACGAAGCAGTTCACACTCGGCCAGTCGCAGCGCCAGCGCGATCACTCGGCCATCCGCAGCGCCAACGCGACCACTCGACCCATTTGCCACGCCAACACGATCACTCGGCCCATCCCGCAGCGCCGACACGACCTCATGGTACACACCACGAAGCAGTTCATCACACACGCTTCCGCAGCATCGAATCAACGACGGCAAGCAGTTCATCACACACGCTTCCGCAGCATCGGAACGACGGCAAGCAGTTCATCACACACGCTTCCGCAGCATCGGATCAACGACGGCAAGCAGTTCATCACACGCGCTTCCGCAGCATCGGATCAACGACGGCAAGCAGTTCATCACCCACGCTTTCGTAGCATCGGATCGACGACAGCAAGCAGTTCATCACACACGCTCCCGTAGCATCGGACCAACGGCGGCTAGCAGTTCATCACACCGCTTCAGTAGCATCGGATCCCGACAGCAAGCAGTTCACCACTCGGCTCCCCGGAACGCCAAGCCAACAGCAAGCAGTCCAGCCTTCAGCCCTCCCGTAGCACCGAACCACCGAAGCAAGCAGTGTCGACTCACATATACGTCATCACCCGACAAAACCACACTTTACAATTACTACGAAATACACGCCTACATTATAGCTCCATCCCTCTGTGTTATTATTGGGGAAAGAAAGGTAAATCGATCTATAGAGGAACTATAAATATCTGTCGCGAACCCTGACCACGGCGAGCTATACCGCCTCCCAAAACAGGGTCGTTACGGTGTGACGACCCAGCGTCACAAACAATAAAAAGAAGAACATTCCAAAAACACATCTATCTTTTTATTCTCACTACGCCGCACCACGTTCAAAATACGCGCCAAAATCGCACACATTCAAAACGCGCGCCCAAACGGATACGCTGGTCACACTAATATATCGATAGTCAACTACCAGGTCAGGCCACACTAACCCGATCGATACTTCGATAGCCGAATACCATCGCTATATTAGAGACCCGATAACGAGGTATCGATAGCAGGATTCTCAGTATCGACCGCTCTGGGCACACTCAACGGGGCCTATATAAGCAGAGGCAAGACCCCAGATGAGTCACTTGCGTTCCGACGATCTTCGAGGAAACATCAACCACAAGGAGAATTATCCGGGTAAGTGTTCTGGTAGATAATCTTGGTATTGGTGGTGGATCCGTAAGAGTGCGGTTTTAACTCGGCTCTACGACCTGGTGAGGATCACTGGCGTCCCGGTGTGGTTTCCCTGAAATCAGCCCAGACCCAGTCGTGATCACTGAGGCGGCCCGGTTTACGTAATTCAGGCCCACCTCAGTGAGTTCCCCCAGACGTCACGTTTCCGGCTTCCGACCCGGAAACGAAACGGATGTAGAAACGGCAGGTCGAAACTAACGATGCCCGGCAGACCGAAACTAACGAAGCCCTACATCCCCGAATCCCACTAGAAATCCAAGTAGATCGTTCTCAACGACCCTGAACACGACGAACCCGACGTACACGACGTACGCACGACGAAGCAGTTCACACTCGGCCAGTTGCAGCGCCAGCGCGATCACTCGGCCATCCGCAGCGCCAACGCGATCACTCGGCCATCCGCAGCGCCAACGCGACCACTCGACCCATTTGCCACGCCAACACGATCACTCGGCCCATCCCGCAGCGCCGACACGACCTCATGGTACACACCACGAAGCAGTTCATCACACACGCTTCCGCAGCATCGGATCAACGACGGCAAGCAGTTCATCACACACGCTTCCGCAGCATCGGATCAACGACGGCAAGCAGTTCACCACTCGGCTCCCCGGAGCGCCAAGCCAACAGCAAGCAGTCCAGCCTTCAGCCCTCCCGTAGCACCGAACCACCGAAGCAAGCAGTGTCGACTCACATATACGTCATCACCCGACAAAACCACACTTTACAATTACTACGAAATACACGCCTACATTATAGCTCCATCCCTCTGTGTTATTATTGGGGAAAGGAAGGTAAATCGATCTATAGAGGAACTATAAATATCTGTCGCGAACCCTGACCACTGCGAGCTATACCGCCTCCCTAAACAGGGTCGTTACAGTGGCGCCCGAGCAGATTAAAGACAATTAAACAGAAACCTCAAACAACACAAAGATCGTTTTACCCTCTTCCTCAACACAGTACAGATAAAATGGCAGACAAACTAACTCGAAGCTGGATCTCCAATTGCAATAAGGCACAACTGGAAAGCTACCTGATGGAATTTGACATCGAGCCAGAAACACTGTGCGAAGACATGCGGAGACAAATGTCGGAGTTCATAAAGAACGGTGACCACAGCGAAAAAACCATCATACGCCTCCAAGAACTGGCGCAAAAACACGCAAGGACCCCATCACCAGCACCCGACGGATCAGGGAATCAACCGAAAAGCGCTAGTGGGACATCCAACACGGAGAGACACATTAGCGAGAAAACCCCAAACTCGCTACAAATACCAAACATACAAGCGACAAGCAGCGGAAAACCGGTACCCGAACCGAGGAAGACTGACAAAGTGGCCACAATGGGAGTAATACGAAGCTGGGGAGAATTTTATGATGGCAAGGGCGACCCGACAGAATTCATCGGTAGAACGGAAGAGCTGGCAAAGGCCTATGGGATAGAGCTCGACCAAGCAGCAGGAGCTATGGTGATTTTGCTCAGAGACTGTGCCCTGGACTGGTGGCATACTCACCCAATTCCAATGACATCATAGAAAGCTTCAAGAAAGAATTCCTGGGATACTACAGACCAGCGGACTCCGAAGAGAAAGCAATGGAAAACATAACACGCAGACACCAGGGTACAAACGAGCCAGCAAAGGACTACGCACGGGAACTCCGGAAAATCATGAGATTCACCACTCTCACGGAAGAAAAAAAACTAGAGTGGGTCTACCGAAACAGTCGAGTAGAGTTCAAAAAATATGCTAAGCGGGGGGAATGCCGAACCCTAGCGGAATACCTACAGTTGGCAGAGGAATTCGAGGCTCTCCAGCTACAAGAACGCCCAACACAGCACACACCGGAAAGCCACTGGACACAACAGCAGCAACAAACAAGGGGAGACAAACAAGGAACCAATGGAGACCCCAGGCACCCCCACAAGCACTAAACAGAGGAATAACACGATCATTCAGTATGAATAATAGATGTTCAAGGTGCAAGGAGGAGGGACACAGAGGACAGCAGTGCAACAACACGCCAAGAATGTACTGTTGGATATGCGGACATGATGGAATATGAACAATCCACTGCTGTCGCCGGAACGAAACGTCGGGAAACGCCAGAGGCCCATGGGATCAGAGCGGGCACCCAGGGCAAACACCACATCCGCAACATCAATAAACTTTAACGGCCGACGACTACTGGCACAAGTAAATATAGGCAACACAAGAATTCGCGGGGCCATAGACACAGGAGCCACAAGAAGTTTCATCGCCAGGAAGCTAGCCAGCAGCATAGCCAGGCATGGGACAGAAAAGCAAGTAACCGAAGCCATTAGACTAGCAGACGGAACAAACAGAGGCACTGGAAGTACCAATACAACTCGGGAACAAAACAAGCTCAACAACGCTGCTAATCCTCGAAGAGGTAATCGGCGACCTCCTACTGGGGATAGACTTCTTGGAACAATGCAACGCGATACTACAATGCGGAGGACTCACAGCAAAAATGAACGGGAACAAAAGAAAGAAAAACAGAACAAAAAAGAAGAAGAGTCACGGCATCGGATCACTAGCGACAGGCGATCTAACAGAAGCAGAGGTGCAAGAAACCCTTAAAAAAGAGTTGGAAATGATGAGTCAAGTCAAGGGAGTCAGCCATATTGCCACACATAAGATCTTCATGAAGCACGATCGCCCAATCAAACAAAGGTACTATCCTCGAAACCCAGCCATGCAAGAAATAATAAACAAACAAGTGGACGAGCTTTTGGCTCAAGATCTCATCGAACCCTCGCATTCCGCTTACAGCTCACCAGTAGTACTAGTAGAGAAGAAAAACAAAGAATGGAGACTTTGCATAGACTACAGGCAGCTGAACGAGCACTCAGAACGTGACGCATACCCGGTACCCCGTATGGACCACATACTCAACCAACTACGGGAGGCCAAATATATAAGTACACTAGACTTAAAAAGTGGCTACCAGGGCGTGGACTATATCAGTGGAAGGTAATGCCCTTCGGACTACACACTGCACCAGCCACATTTCAAAGAGCTCTGGACTCAGTCATAGGACCTGAGATGGAACCCTTTGCATTCGCATACCTGGACGATATAGTGGTCATCGGACGTACCAAAAGGGAACACATGGAAAAGCTACAGGAGTTAATGAACCGACTACGCAAAGCAAACCTGAAGATAAATACAGAGAAATGTCACTTCTTCAAGGAAGAGCTGAAGTACCTAGGCCATGTGGTTAGCGCAAGGGGGATACACACGGACCCGGGAAAAATAGCCGCGATCCTAGACATGCCAAGCCCACAGACAACGAAGCAAGTACACAGCTTTCTGGGAGTAGCGTCGTGGTACAGAAGATTCGTTCCAAACTTCACGGAACTGGCACAACCACTATATAACTTAGTGAAAAAAGACACAAAGTTTAAATGGAGCGAGGACGCAGGCATCGCAACTCCTGAAAAAAGCACTAACGGAAGCACCAGTTCTGGCCTGCCCGGATTTTGGGAAAACTTTCCTACTTCAGACGGACGCCAGCAACTGCGGATTAGGAGCAGTACTAACTCAAGAAGACGAAAACGGCGAGCACGTGATATCGTACGCCAGTCGGAAACTCACAAAGACAGAGCAGAACTACTCAGCAACCGAAAAGGAGTGCCTAGCAATCCACTGGGGCATCCAGAAGATGAGGATGTACTTAGAAGGTTACCACTTCATAGTCATCACAGACCATCAGGCGCTAAAGTGGCTTAACTCGATAGAGAGCCCATCAGGACGGATTGCCAGATGGGCGTTGGCAATGCAGCCATACTCGTTCGAGATTCGCTACCGCAGAGGAAAGCTCAATGTCGTTGCGGACGCGTTGTCCAGAATGCCAGAAGAAGAAGCCCACGGAGCGGAGGTCGAAGAAGACCTCTGGATTAAACGGAAAATCATAGACTTGGAAAAAAACCCCGAAACATGGCCAGATTACGCGATAATCAACGGAAAATTATACAGACATATACCGTCATGGGCCACAGACGAGGACATTCAGCCGTGGAAACTATGCGTGGCTAGAAAACAACGAGAACGAGTACTGCGAGAAAACCACAGCGAAGCAACAGCAGGCCACCTAGGGGTGAGAAAAACGAAACACCGGATAATGGCACAATACTACTGGCAAGGAATGCACAGAGATATACAGCAGCATGTAAGAAGCTGCGAAACGTGCCAACGCTACAAAACATCTCAGCAACAAGCAGCAGGAAAGATGTTGTCAGAAATAGCAAAAGCACCCTGGGAAACGCTTTGCATAGACTTCGTGGGCCCACTACCGAGATCCAGCCACGGCAACAACATGTTGCTAGTGATGTTCGACAGGTTTACAAAATGGGTAGAAATTGCAGCCGTCCGGAAGGCAACAACGGATGTCGTATTAAAGGTACTAAGGGAACAAGTCATATCACGATTCGGAACACCAAAAAAGATAATCTCGGAGAATGGGGTGCAGTTTACTAGCAACAAGTTCAAGACACAACTACAGAAATGGGGAATTGATCACCAGCTGACAGCCCCATACACCCCTCAAGAAAACCCTGCAGAAAGGGCAAACCGGACGTTTAAAACAATGATAGCACAGTTCTCGGGAACAGAACACACAAGATGGGACGACTGGCTACCTGAAATATCGCTGGCAATCAACAATAGCAGGTCAGAATCAACAGGATATAGCCCGGCATACCTGCTGTACGGACGGGAAATGAGACTACCAGGAAGCCTATTTGCAGAAAACACACAAGGATCAGGAATCGTGGAGGAGACAGTACATACACGATGGGAGCGTATCATGGAAACGAGGAAGCTAGCACACCTAAACATGGGAAAAGCGGCACAAGATCAAGCTAGATCATACAACCTCCGGAAAAGGGACTGGAGACCCAAAATAGGAGACTTAGTATGGGAAAGACAGCACCCCTTGTCAAAAGCAGCAACTGGATTCGCGGCAAAGCTAGCTCCGAAATACGAAGGCCCATTCAAAGTCACAGGTTTCATATCTGCGGTGATTGCAACAATAAAACACACGGTGACCGGGAAGACGCACAGAACCTACGTAAATGAACTGAAACCCCATGTAGAAACCCTCGACTAACAAGCACGCACAACTTCACAAAACCAACTAATTAAAAAACCATTCGCCCGCGTTTCAGAAAGGACAAAAAGTTACAAAACTCTCTAACAAAGTACAGGGAGAACCTGCAAAGGCTCAACCAGCAGCGGCGAAGAGTAGTCGTACTCGGAGCCGTGGACGTGGCAGGTCCAGCTGGTTGCCGGAAGCCAACCAGGGCTGCCCCGGTGGGCAGACAGGCACCAGATCGAAACCCACGCTCGACGACACCCACCACAACAACACGGCAAACGCTGGCGACCTCTACGACCACGAATATGACCACCACATCAACACGGCAAACGGCGGCGGCAACTACGATCAGAAACACGACCACAGCAGCAACACGGCAAACATTGGCGACAACAACGACCAAGGAAACGACACGGCAAACAACGGACAACGAAGCACGACCCCCCATGCCCAGGACAACGACCGGCACAAAAAGGCACCAACTGACGGACTATCAGCGTCCCCAGACAAAATGGGTAACCCCGCGACGGCTCTCTTCAATGTGTGACGACCCAGCGTCACAAACAATAAAAAGAAGAACATTCCTAAAACACATCTGTCTTTTTATTCTCACTACGCCGCACCACGTTCAAAATACGCGCCAAAATCGCACACATTCAAAACGCGCGCCCAAACGGATACGCTGGTCACACTAATATATCGATAGTCAACTACCAGGTCAGGCCACACTAACCCGATCGATACTTCGATAGCCGAATACCATCGCTATATTAGAGACCCGATAAAGAGGTATCGATAGCAGGATTCTCAGTATCGACCGCTCTGGGCACACTCAACGAGGCCTATATAAGCAGAGGCAAGACCCCAGATGAGTCACTTGCGTTCCGACGATCTTCGAGGAAACATCAACCACAAGGAGAATTATCCGGGTAAGTGTTCTGGTAGATAATCTTGGTATTGGTGGTGGATCCGTAAGAGTGCGGTTTTAAATCGGCTCTACGACCTGGTGAGGATCACTGGCGTCCCGGTGTGGCTTCCCTGAAATCAGCCCAGACCCAGTCGTGATCACTGAGGCGGCCCGGTTTACGTAATTCAGGCCCACCTCAGTGAGTTCCCCCAGACGTCACGTTTCCGGCTTCCGACCCGGAAACGAAACGGATGTAGAAACGGCAGGTCGAAACTAACGATGCCCTACATCCCCGAATCCCACTAGAAATCCAAGTAGATCGTTCCCAACGACCCAGAACACGACGAACCCGACGTACACGACGTACGCACGACGAAGCAGTTCACACTCGGCCAGTCGCAGCGCCAGCGCGATCACTCGGCCATCCGCAGCGCCAACGCGACCACTCGACCCATTTGCCACGCCAACACGATCACTCGGCCCATCCCGCAGCGCCGACACGACCTCATGGTACACACCACGAAGCAGTTCATCACACACGCTTCCGCAGCATCGAATCAACGACGGCAAGCAGTTCATCACACACGCTTCCGCAGCATCGGAACGACGGCAAGCAGTTCATCACACACGCTTCCGCAGCATCGGATCAACGACGGCAAGCAGTTCATCACACGCGCTTCCGCAGCATCGGATCAACGACGGCAAGCAGTTCATCACCCACGCTTTCGTAGCATCGGATCGACGACAGCAAGCAGTTCATCACACACGCTCCCGTAGCATCGGACCAACGGCGGCTAGCAGTTCATCACACCGCTTCAGTAGCATCGGATCCCGACAGCAAGCAGTTCACCACTCGGCTCCCCGGAACGCCAAGCCAACAGCAAGCAGTCCAGCCTTCAGCCCTCCCGTAGCACCGAACCACCGAAGCAAGCAGTGTCGACTCACATATACGTCATCACCCGACAAAACCACACTTTACAATTACTACGAAATACACGCCTACATTATAGCTCCATCCCTCTGTGTTATTATTGGGGAAAGAAAGGTAAATCGATCTATAGAGGAACTATAAATATCTGTCGCGAACCCTGACCACGGCGAGCTATACCGCCTCCCAAAACAGGGTCGTTACGGTGTGACGACCCAGCGTCACAAACAATAAAAAGAAGAACATTCCAAAAACACATCTATCTTTTTATTCTCACTACGCCGCACCACGTTCAAAATACGCGCCAAAATCGCACACATTCAAAACGCGCGCCCAAACGGATACGCTGGTCACACTAATATATCGATAGTCAACTACCAGGTCAGGCCACACTAACCCGATCGATACTTCGATAGCCGAATACCATCGCTATATTAGAGACCCGATAACGAGGTATCGATAGCAGGATTCTCAGTATCGACCGCTCTGGGCACACTCAACGGGGCCTATATAAGCAGAGGCAAGACCCCAGATGAGTCACTTGCGTTCCGACGATCTTCGAGGAAACATCAACCACAAGGAGAATTATCTGGGTAAGTGTTCTGGTAGATAATCTTGGTATTGGTGGTGGATCCGTAAGAGTGCGGTTTTAACTCGGCTCTACGACCTGGTGAGGATCACTGGCGTCCCGGTGTGGTTTCCCTGAAATCAGCCCAGACCCAGTCGTGATCACTGAGGCGGCCCGGTTTACGTAATTCAGGCCCACCTCAGTGAGTTCCCCCAGACGTCACGTTTCCGGCTTCCGACCCGGAAACGAAACGGATGTAGAAACGGCAGGTCGAAACTAACGATGCCCGGCAGACCGAAACTAACGAAGCCCTACATCCCCGAATCCCACTAGAAATCCAAGTAGATCGTTCTCAACGACCCAGAACACGACGAATCCGACGTACACGACGTACGCACGACGAAGCAGTTCACACTCGGCCAGTCGCAGCGCCAGCGCGATCACTCGGCCATCCGCAGCGCCAACGCGATCACTCGGCCATCCGCAGCGCCAACGCGACCACTCGACCCATTTGCCACGCCAACACGATCACTCGGCCCATCCCGCAGCGCCGACACGACCTCATGGTACACACCACGAAGCAGTTCATCACACACGCTTCCGCAGCATCGGATCAACGACGGCAAGCAGTTCATCACACACGCTTCCGCAGCATCGGATCAACGACGGCAAGCAGTTCACCACTCGGCTCCCCGGAGCGCCAAGCCAACAGCAAGCAGTCCAGCCTTCAGCCCTCCCGTAGCACCGAACCACCGAAGCAAGCAGTGTCGACTCACATATACGTCATCACCCGACAAAACCACACTTTACAATTACTACGAAATACACGCCTACATTATAGCTCCATCCCTCTGTGTTATTATTGGGGAAAGGAAGGTAAATCGATCTATAGAGGAACTATAAATATCTGTCGCGAACCCTGACCACGGCGAGCTATACCGCCTCCCAAAACAGGGTCGTTACATGTTTATGGCAGTTGTTTTGTGCTGTATATAGTCCAACACCTCGGATGCCGTTTGGTCTGCAGAGCCAACTTGAGCCGGTAGACCGGACTCAATATTCCCTGGAGGTGAAAAGTTAATAGAAATGGGTGGAACAACTGGTGAGTCCACAACTGATGATCCGGATTCAAATTGATCCAAATCTTTTTTAGCTGCTGATCGTAGCAACATTTGACGAATTGCTGCGGTCGATAGCTGATCCGACGTGGTGCTCTGTTGATCACTTTCAGGAGGTTGCGGTGTGTTTTCCCTAGGCTGCTTACCACCATTGGCCTTTTTGCGCTTTGGATACTCATCAATTAGCTTAAGGCTATTAAATTGAGAGTCCAGCGCTGATAGTAAATCATCCGCTCGGCGAAAACTATCTTTAGCAACACCAAAACTATTGATTTAATTCTTTAAGCCGCCTTTAGTTTGGCGCATAAAAGATCTCATCTCAACAAGAAGACACGGATCACAATAAAGTACAATAAAGTAAATTTTAACCCTTAACAAGGTTATCACTGGTTCGGCCAGTATAGCTGGCTCACTTAGTATGAGCCAATTTTTCACACAGCCAACAGATCAGTTTTGACTGATCAGCTCTGATTAATTTATGGCATTTTTTAATAGAGCAGACAAAAGTATCCATAATGGTTTATATTTTGACCACTGTACCAAACAGAAATATAGGGACCGACATTTGCAAGAGAGCAGTTAAAAGTACCGCAAGAGCACCGACTCCACACGCTTAAGCTTTCGAAAGAGAGAAAAGTAGAGAGAGAATGCAGAGAGAGAGAATGGTTGGAGAGCGAGAGCGTAATGCTGTTAATGGCCATGCATTACTGCACTGTAGCTTTTACAGACAACGCACAAAGAAAATGCAAAAGAAATCACAAAAACAAAAAACACAGAACACAATATTAAAATTGGAAATTGTTTTAATGAGTTTGTGCACAGAATAGAATAAATTCACTCGCGAAGTGAACGAAATAATACGATAAAACATATTATTTGCTTTTTTTGTTTAAAGCAATGTACTGCTCAATGGACCTAAAATTATATACATAGTAATTAAAATGTAAACATTATTTATTTTAAAACAAGGGAGAACGCTATAGTCGGGTGCCCCAACTATCAGATACCCGTTACTCAGCTAAAGGGAGTGCGAGGGAGATGGATATATAAAACTTTGATCAGACATAACTTTTTAACGAATGGTCCGATTTTAAAAATTTCTTCTACATTTCGATAGGTATTGATAAACACAACAAAACTTTGGACCTGGATTGGAGAGATGCCGCGATCAGAGCGCAAAAGGGAATTAACGGTTCCCGGAGGCCCTTTTTAAAGCCGTCGGGCGCTGGCAGCTGGATCAGTCGATCAAGAGTGTGCATCAAGATCAGTTGATCACGATCAGTCAATCTATCAAGATCAGTCAAGATATCAAAGTGAGCATGGCAGCCAGTACAGTGAACTACAAGTGAACAACAACAAGTCGAGTTCCCGGAAGCACCGCCGTGGGAGCCTACAAGGAGCAAGATCGCTACGTCGAGACGTTCGGGATTGGATCACCAGGAATCTCCGAATTGAGACACAGGTAGCTGAGGTCCAGGGGCATCACACGGCTAGGTCAAGGCGATCCGCTTCATTTCTGTCTCAACTAAGTCCTCGCATCTCGCCTGGAGAGTCGATCAGAGTTTGAGCGGTGTAAGCCTGCGACAAGAAATCGTGAACTCGGGGGGAAACCTATCTAGACCCAGTGTGCCTTGCCTAAGCAGGTCCTGGCGCGATCAGCCAGAAGGGAGATCGGTCAATCGTTTGTGGTCTCAAGTGGAGAACACCAGAAGAGCCCTACGGTTTGAGTCGTATAGTCCCGGAGCGGCGTGTGTCTGAGCCCCGAGTGAAACGAGCCAGAAGGGAGATCGGTCAATCGTTTGTGGTGTCAAGTGGAGAACTCCAGAAGAGCCTTACGGTTTGAGTCGTGTAGTCCCGGATAGGCGTACGACCAAGATCCCGAATACCGGAAGCCACACCTCGTCCAGCCATGTAACCAGCGTACCCAAGAGCGGAGCGAAGGACATTGTCAACCAGCAAGCCAACACAACACGACAGATCGAGCTACGTGGAAACGTCGCGGACGATAAGCCAAAGGGTGAAGCTAGGGCGGAACATTCATTTACACTAGGCGTAGAAGCGAAGTGAAGTGCTCGGCAGCATCCCTGCGTAACTGCCAGCGCGATCTGAGTGGAACACTAGTGCGACCATCCGGGACATAACAAGGGACAGGCGGTGGTATATCGAAAGGAGAGATTCCTGGAGATCGCGACCTCTCTTCACCCTAGTCTGAGAACGGTGACGCTTCCCTAAACCCGCGCAGCTGATCTCCCGGCGTCGATTCTACGCGTCAGAGACGAGCAGCGCCCAGCGTCTTCAGGGAGCTTCAAACGTCTTCAGTGAGCTTCAAGGATCATCGAGGCAGCCACAGGGAGCTAAAGAGCCGGAGCACCCAGTCGACGAGGGGAGCACCCAGTCATCAAGGCGGCCAGGAGTCGCCGACGGCCACAAATTGCGATTCAAGACCAGCCGAGCCGGCCAGGTCACTGTACTATTACACCTGCAATAAAACCCTCTACGAACCCACAAATTCTGTGCTTTCTCACTGATCTACTGGGCGGTCACGTTTATATAAATTTGGTGGGACGAACACACAACTATACTGAGCTAGCCGCACGAATTCTCGTAGCGAGCAGACCTTAAAAATCAGTTCGTTACATCTGGCGCCCAAAACGTTATTGTCCCAGAGAGAAAAAGCGACTTAAAGCAGAATGGGGAAGAAGTGGATTTACCGCCTCAACGCAGAGGATTTTGTCTACGTCGCAGAGAGGCTGAACATTGAGTTAGAAGGCAAAGCAGACGACAAGGGAAAGGCATTGTCAGAATACTATTCTGAGACCGAGAACGACCCCAAACTTGCCAGTATCTGGGTCGAGCTGGAGGCAGCATACCCCGAGAAAAGAAGCCCAAGCATCTCGGTGACACCCGCCGAAGAAGAAGACTTTGTGGCAAGTCTGAGCGTCAACAACATACAAAAGGAGAGTCAAAAGAGAGAGCCAAGCCAGGAGGCGAAAACGACTGCACCGGTACCGACACCCAGCCAGCCAGATTATGCAAAGGTTGCGAAACAAGTCCGCGAATGGTCGTTTAAATTCGACGGTATTGAGAAACCTTTCGAGTTTCTAAAACAAGTGGAGTGGTTCGCAAACACTTACGGCCTAGACTTGGATATGATTCCCCGCGCCATGCCACAATTACTCAAAGGGAGAGCATTGAAGTGGTTCATATCCAACAACAAACAGTGGCGAACCTGGGCGGAATTCATCGAGAGTTTTTACACCTATTTCCTGCCGAGAGACTTTCTCCAAGCTTTCGGAAAAGGTCAGGCAGAGGAAGCAAGGCTACGGGGACGCGTTCAAGGACTACATGATCGACATACAGACTATGAAGAGGCCACTTAGTTATTCGCCGACAGAGTCCCTCAACATCATCCGGGAGAACTGCACCCCGAGTCTAAAGAATGCCCTCAGAGCATGCAAAGTGGCGGACCTGGATACACTAATGGACCTAGCCGACGAGTATGAGGAACTGGAGAAGGAACAAGAGGCGTTTACCCAGGCGAACCAATTCGCCAGAGCAAAACCGGCAGCTCCGGCGCAAACCATATGCAGAAGGTGCGAGGACACTGGCTACCAGGAACCTCGTGGGAACACTCAGTGGCCACCGCCCCCACAAGACCACCGGCAGCACCAGCGGGTACCAATACAAAAACAACAAAGGCAGCCAACAATCCCCTTGTGGAGGCCACCAAACACCACTTAAAGGCCACGGGAGTATACCCACATCACAGACCCCCAGGAGGCCTGCCGAAAGTGCGTCGTTCACGGACACTGGGAACGGGGCTGTCGAAACCAGCGCTTGTTGTTCTGCTGGGTGTGCGGCAAAGTGGGTATCAGGAGCGTCGAGTGCTGCCAACGAGCGGGAAATGGTCAGCGATCTCAGCCGCAGAGAGGCGGGCAGGGATCGCAAAATGCTACCTCTCCAAACTAACTGGCAAGCTGATTGAGGAGGAGCAGCAGTTGTCCGCAGCGGTAACGATTGGTGGAGGCACGTATAAAGCCACAATCGATACCGGGGCAACAGCGAGCTTCATAAGCGAGGAACTGGCGGACAACCTGGCTGCCCTCGGAAAAAGCACGAGGACAAGACGGCAAGTTAGGTTGGCAGATGAGAGATGCGGCGGAATCAGGTCACAGCTGGAGGTAGAAATCGCATTCGGAAACAAGCGATTTACCATGAGCCTGCTGATACTACCTGGGGTAGTGGATTCGTTGGTGCTAGGATGGAATTTCCTCACGCAAATCGGAACCGAAATACACAATGGGTGGCTCGAGGAAAAGCTATCGGTGGCAGTCGTTCAACACACAAGCGAGGATAACGACACAACGAAATTTCTGGAGGCACAGCTAGCCGACTTCAACACCATGACGGGAACGTCGAACATGGCCGAGCATCTGATCATGATGAAAGACGACAAGCCAATCAAGCAACGATACTACCCCAAGAACCCAAAAGTTCAAGGGGAAATCAATGCGAAGGTGGATAAGCTTCTCCAAATGGGGTATATTAAAGAGCCCATACAGCTCCCCCATCGTGATGGTGAAGAAGAAGACGGACGAATGGAGACTCTGTGTCGATTTCAGGCAGATCAACGCAAAGTCGACAAAGGATGCCTATCCAATGCCGCGCATTAATTATATCTTGGACCAACTGCGAGAAGCGAGGTACATCAGCAGTTTGGACCTGAAGGATGGGTACTGGCAAATCCCACTGGAGGAAAGCAGCAGGGAATACACGGCTTTCACGGTGCCGGGAAAAGGTTTATTCCAGTGGACCAAGTAATTGGTCCGGACATGTCACCCCCCGCTTTCGCGGCTAAAAGAAGCAAATCTGAGGATAAACCCGGAAAAAAGCCAATTCTTTAAGAAGGAACTATAGTATCTAGGTCACCCAGTGCCTAGCGAAGGAATAAGCACGGATCCGGAAAAGGTAGCAGCCATCGCTGAACTAGAACCACCATCCACAGTGAGAGAACTCCGACAGTACCTGGGCGTAGCACCATGGTACCGCCGATTTGTCCCTGATCGCGAAAATAGTCAAACCACTCAATCATTTGCTACGCAAGGGCAACAAGTGGGAACATCAGAGTGCATTCGAAGAAGTAAAGGCGAAACTCCTTGCAGACCCAGTATAGGCGTGCTCGGACTTCGACAAACCGTTCACCCTGCAAACGGACGCGAGCGACTACGGCATCGGGGCAATACTGACCCAGGAAACGGAGAAAGGTGAAAAAATAATCTCGTACTCAAGCCGAACGCTCAACGGCGCCGAAAAGAATTACTTGACGACCGAGAAGAAATGCTTGGCAATCGTCTGGGCGATCCGAAAGCTAAAGTAGTAACCGACCATATGGCCCTGAAGTGGCTAAACAGCATTGAGAGCCCTTCAGGAAGGATCGCTAGATGGGCCCTGGAGTTGCAGCAGTACGACTTCGAAATAGCGTACCGGAAAGTACAGCTCAACGTGGTGGCGGACGCCCTGTCAAGACAGCCACTACCAGAGACGCTTCGAGGCATCAAGGAGACATCGGCGGCGGAAGCATCTGCTGCATGCAGCTGGGCTCAAGAAATGCGCGAGAAGATTAGGACCCAACCGCATAAGTACCCGGACAACGTGATGGAAGGTGACACTTTATAGCGAAATATACCCCACAGAGCAGGCAGCGAAGATGTCGCAATGTGGAAGATGTGCGTCCCAAAAGCCCTAACAGAAACGGTGCTGAAAGAGAACCACGACTCACCTTCAGCGGGCCACGTTGGAAGCCGACGGACGATTGCACGGCTGGCAGCACGATATTACTGGCCAGGCATGCACAGAGATGCCCGAGCCCATGTTAGAAAATGCGAGATATGCATGAGATTCAAGCCGAATCAAATGCAAGCGGCTGGCAAAATGCTAACGCAGGTGCCAGAGGAACCATGGGCAACGGTATGTGCGGACTTCGTCGGACCCCTGCCGCGTTCAAAGCACGGCAACCAAATGCTGCTAGTACTAATAGACCGGTTCTCCAAGTGGACTGAGTTAGTACCACTGCGCAGCGCGACGGCCGAATCACTGAAGAAAGCATTCAGGGAACGCATAATTGCAAGGTATGGGGTCCCGAAGGTGGTCATAACTGACAACGGAGTACAATTTGCCAGCAGAATCTTCAAGGGTTTCCTAGCCGATATGGGTATCAAACAACAGTTCACAGCTCCATACACCCCGCAAGAGAACCCGACCGAGCGAGCCAATAGGACTGTAAAAACAATGATTGCGCAGTTCGCCGGGCAGGACCAGAGAAATTGGGACGAGAAATGGCCAGAAATCATGCTTGCAGTGAACACCAGCGTTTCGGAATCCACTGGCTACACCCCGGCATTTCTTACTCAAGGCAGAGAGCCCAGACTACCAAGCGCCCTATACGATCGAGAAACGTTAGGGACAGGACGTGCGGCTGAAACCCCGGATGAAAACGCAAACAAACTAAAAGAGGTCTTTGAGATTGTAAGGCGGAACATGGAAAAAGCCTCCCAAGATCAGGCAAGGCATTATAACCTAAGGAGAAGACAATGGACACCAGCGGTGGGTGACGTCGTGTGGGCCAAAGAACACCACTTATCGAAGGCGGCCGAAGGATTCTCAGCAAAGTTGACACCTAGGTACGACGGGCCTTACCAGGTCGTAGATTTCGTCTCACCAGTGATCTGCAAAATACGGAACGTAAACACAAGGAAAGAACGGACCATACACGTAAGCGAGCTCAAACAGCAACAAGCACAGGACACGAGCGAGCAACGGCATCAGGCAGACACAACTGAGGAACAACATTGAAACTCCAAGGATACTACAGGACTCCAAGGATTCTACAAAACTCCAAGGATTCTACGAAACTCCAAGGATACTAAAAGAACTTCAAGGACTATCCAAGGATACTACGAGAACTCCAAGGACTATCCAAGGATACTAAAAGAACTCCAAGGACTATCCAAGGATACTACGAGAACTCCAAGGACTATCCAAGGATACTACAAGAACTCCAAGGACTATCCAAGGATACTACGAGAACGCCAAGGACTATCCAAGGATACCACAAGAACTCCAAGGAAACACAGAATACACAAGGACACACAGTGTTGGCATGGACCGACACGGTAAAGCTTCTCAATTTCCCCGAAGAAAGGGGGGGGGACGGTACAGCTTCAGGGCTATACCGAAACCGGCTGGAAAATCAAGGCAGAGCACACGAAGGACACCAACACTCAACAAAAGCAAACCCTGAAACAAAAAAAAAAAAGGAACCCGATGTGTATGCCGGTCGGCCAAACTGGCAACTCACCACAACCAAAGTGGTAAACAAAATCATATGCTGACAGAATGCGGCAATATAGTCCCGCCGCAGTCGAACATGTCAGGGGCATTGTCCCCAAACCCAAGGGCAAGGAAGGGCATAGTTCAAATGCATCTGGAAAAGGAAAAAAATGTTAAAAACACAAAAACAAACACCGAAACTTGCACTTACAAAACAATTGTGCAAGCTCACCATGAGCTAGGGACGGGGGCGCCTCGATAAGGCGGTCGATTGGCACTGGACGATAGTGCGATCGATGGGCACACGAAAATGGAAAAAACATGGTGAATATCGCTGCGATCAGGTGGCAACGCTACACCTGCAATATCGATAGCTGATGGTATCGATAGGTTATAAATATCGGTTCCAAGTGGGACCAGATCAGAGATCGTCGCGGGAAATTTAAACTGCGGGCCGCTGGCATTTCGATAGCCGAGGGTTATCGATGCATAGTGTGGCCAGACGGAGGATCGGCGCGGGAAGTTCAAAATTGCTGCGGAGATGCCGACTTGCGCCGTAGAAACTCTCGGAGTTGAAAGCGTCGATGGAGCAACGAGGGAGCGCAAAGGGATTCAATTAGATCATCGCAAGGACTCAATGGCTAGGATACACGAGGAAACGCCAGAGGGTAGAAGCGAGTTCTTTTAAAGTTTCCCGAAGGGGGGAATGTGAGGAGTTGAATAACTCCCCACAAATTCCTGCAACCGTGGATGGCCGGCCGTTTACCATTTACGCGGCAAGAGTAGCGTAGTAGCGGCGCGGCGAAGAGCAAGTGGAGAGAAACTCGCAAATAGAGAGTTTGGAGACCGAGAAGCGGAGAGAGAGAGTTTGGAGACCGAGAAGTGGAGAGAGAGAGGTTGAAGACTTCAAGGTTGAGAGAGGGAACTCTGACGAAGAGAGTTTGGAGAGTAGGTTGCGGAAAGTGAGAGAGTGGAGACTTGGCGGGCAGAGCCAGAGTGCCGTGTGCAAAAGGGAAATAACGGAACTGCACCGGACTTTGGACTCTGCCGGGAACTTTGGGCCGCGAGGACAAGTGCCACATCTGGGCAGCGCAGCGGCACACAGGCGTGCCACATGCACCACGAGAACCGGCGGGATGGCAGCAACACGCAGAACTACAATTGAAGGCCGTGCGTAAAGGACAAGTGGGTCAAGCAGGAACCACGGACTTTGGACCCGGAGTGGAGAGATGCCGCAATCAGAGCGCACAAGGAAAATAACGGTTCCCGGAGGCGCCGCCGGGCGCTGGCAACAGGATCAGTCGATCAAGAGTGTGGATCAAGATCAGTCGATCAAGATCAGTCAATCAAGATCAGTCAAGATATCAAAGTGAGCAAGTCAGCCAGTACAGTGAACTACAAGTGAACAACAACAAATCGAGTCGCCGGAAGCAACGCCGTGGGAGCCTACAAGGAACAAGATCGCTACGTCGAGACGTTCGGGATTGGATCACCAGGAATCTCCGAATTGAGACACAGGTAGCTGAGGTCCAGAGGGCGTCACACGGCTAGGTCAAGGCGATCCGTTTGCATTCCTGTCTCAACTAAATCCGCGCGTCTCGCCTGAAGAGTCGATCAGAGTTTGAGCGGTGAAAGCCTGCGACAAGAAATCGTAAACTCGGGGAGAAACCTATCTAGACCCAGTGGGCCTTGCCTAAGCAGGTCCTGGCGCGATCAGCCAGAAGGGAGATCGGTCAATCGTTTGTGGTCTCGAGTGGAGAACTCCAGAAGAGCCCTACGGTTTGAGTCGTGTAGTCCCGGAGCGGCGTGTGTCTGAACCCCGAGTGAAACGAGCCAGAAGGGAGATCGGTCGATCGTTTGCGGTCTCGAGTGGAGAACTCCAGAAGAGCCCTACGGTTGAGTCGTGTAGTCCCGGATCGGCGTATGACCAAAACCCCGAGTACCAGAAGCCACGTTACGTCACGCAACGCCACGTCAAGCCACCCACCACGACAGATCGAGCTACGAGGAAACGTCACGGACGATAAGCCAAAAGGTGAGGCTAGGGCGGAACGTTCGTTTGCACTAGGTGTAGAAGCGAAGTGGAGCGCTCGGCAGTATCCCTGCGTAACTTGGACTGTCAGCGCGATCTGAGTGGAACACTAGTGGGACCATCCGGGACAGAGCAAGGGACAGGCGGTGGTGTATCGAAAGGAGAGATTCCTGGAGAGCGCGGCCTCTGTTCACCCTAGTCTGAGAACGGTGACGCTTCCCTACACCCGCGCAGCTGACCCCCCTGGCGAGTTCAAGGCGCTACGAGTAGTGATCGATTCTACGCAGCGGAGACGAGCAGCGCCGAGCACCTTCAGGGAGCTTCAATGATCTTCGGGGAGCTTCAAGGATCGTCGAGGGAGCTACAGAACCAGAGCGCCAACTCGACGAGGAGAGCACCGAGTCATCAAGGCGACTAAGAGTCATCGACGGCCACCAGTGGCCATACCAAGGCCAGCCGACCTTACAAGAACCCACTAAGAACCCGTGAATTCCGTGCTTTCTTACTGATCTACTGTGCGACCTATAAAATCAGTTCGTTACATCTGGCGCCCAAAACGTGATTGTCCCAGCAGTGAAAGCGATTTAAAGCAGAATGGGAAAGAAGTGGATTTACCGCCTCAAGACAGAGGACTTTGCATACGTCGCAGAGAGGCTAAACATCAACCTAGAAGGAAAAACAGACGACAAAAGAAGGGCGTTGTCAGAATACTATTCTGAGACGGAAAACGACCCGAAACTTGCCGCGATCTGGGTCGAGATGGAGGCAGCATACACCGAGAAAACAGCCCCAAGCATCACATTGACTCCCGCCGAAGGGGAAGACTTATTGGCAAGTCTAAGCATCGACAACATGCAAAAGGAGGCACAAATGAGGGAGCCAAGCCAGGAGAGGAAAAAGAAAGAGTGCGTACAGAAAACGACAGCACCGACTCCGACTCCGACTCCCAGCCAGCCAGATTATGCAAAGGTGGCGAAACAAGTCCGCGAATGGTCCTTTAAATTCGACGGCATTGAGAAACCGTTCGAGTTTCTGGAGCAAGTGGAGTGGTCCGCAAATACATACGGCCTGGATTTGGATATGATTCCCCGCGCCATGCCAGAATTACTGAAGGGGAGGGCATTGAAGTGGTTCATCTCCAACAACAAACAGTGGCAAACCTGGGCGGAATTCATCCAGAGCTTTAACACATACTTCCTGCCAAGAGACTTTTTCTCCACACTTTCGGACAAAGTCAAGCAGAGGAAGCAAGGCTACGGGGAGACTTTTAAGGACTACATGATCGACATTCTGGCAATGATGAGGCCACTTAATTATTCGCCGACAGAGGCCCTCACCATCATCCGCCAGAACTGCACACCGAACCTAAAGATCGCCCTCAGAGCATACACAGTGGCAGACCTGGATACACTCATGGACCTAGCCGACGAGTTTGAGGAACTGGAGAAGGAACGGGAGACATTTGCCCAGGAGAACAAATTCGCCAGGGCAAAACCAGCAGCTCAGGCACAAACGATGTGCAGACGGTGCGAGGACACTGGCGACCAGGAACCCCGTGGGAACAGTCAATGGACACCGCCCCTACAAGACCACCGACAACAGGCAACCAACCCTCCGTATGAACGCCAGCGGCCGCCGATACAACACCAACAGAGGCAGCCAACAAACCCCTTGTGGAGGCCACCAATCACAACGCAGAGACCACGGGAGAGTACCCACATCACAGACCCCCAGGAGGCCTGCCGAAAGTGCGGCGGTCACGGACACTGGGAACGCGGCTGCCGAAACCAGCGCTTGTTGTTCTGCTGGGTGTGCGGCAAAGTGGGTATCAGGAGCGTTGAGTGCTGCCAAAGAGCGGGAAATGGTCAGCGATCTCAGCCGCAGAGAGGCGGGCGGGGATCGCAAAATGCTTCCTCTCCAAACTAACTGGCAAGCTGATCGAGGAGGAGCAGCAGTTGTCCGCAGCGGTAACGATTGGTGGAGACACGTATAAAGCCACAATCGACACCGGGGCAACAGCGAGCTTCATAAGCGAGGAACTGGCGGACAATCTGGCTGCTCTCGGGCAGATCACAAGGACAAGACGGCAAGTTAGGTTGGCAGACGGGAGAAGCGGCGAAATCAGTGCACAGCTGGAGGTAGAAATCGCATTCGGAAACAAGCGATTTACCATGAGCCTGCTGATACTACCAGGGGTAGTAGATTCGTTGGTGCTAGGATGGAATTTCCTCACGCGAGTCGGAACCGTAATAAAGTGCGCCGGACACGAGATCACAATACCGGCCAGGAACCGACACAATGGGCGGCTCGAGGAAAAGCTATCGGTGGCAGTCGTCCAACACACAAGCGAGGATAACGACACAGCGAAATTCCTGGAGGAACAGCTAGCCGACTTCAACACCATGACGGGAACGTCGAACATGGCCGAGCATCTGATCACGATGAAATACGACAAACCAATCAAGCAACGATACTACCCCAAGAATCCCAAAGTTCAAGGGGAGATCAATGCGAAGGTGGATGAGCTTCTCGAAATGGGGTATATAGAGCACTCAAAGAGCCCATACAGCTCCCCCATCGTGATGGTGAAGAAGAAGACGGGCAAATGGAGACTCTGTGTCGATTTCAGGCAGATCAACGCAAAGTCGATAAAGGATGCCTACCCAATGCCGCGCATAAATTTTATCCTCGACCAACTGCGAGAAGCGAGGTACATCAGCAGTTTGGACCTGAAGGATGGGTACTGGCAAATCCCACTGGAGGAAAGCAGCAGGCAATACACGGCTTTCACGGTGCCCGGAAAAGGTTTGTTCCAGTGGAGGGTTATGCCTTTCGGTCTCCATTCGGCATCCGCGACTTTTCAACGAGTTTTGGACCAAGTAATTGGTCCGGAAATGTCACCCCACGCTTTCGCCTACCAGGACGATATAATAGTGATCGGACGCACGCTAGAAGAACACAAAGCGAACCTGAGTGAAGTGTTTCGGCGGCTGAAAGAAGCAAATCTGAGGCTAAACCCAGACAAGTGCCAATTCTTCAAGAAGGAACTGTTGTATCTAGGCCATCGAGTGACCAGCGAAGGAATAGGCACGGATCCGGAAAAGGTAGCAGCCATCGCCGAACTAGAACCACCATCCACAGTAAGAGAACTCCGACAGTACCTGGGCGTAGCATCGTGGTACCGCCGATTCGTACCTGATTTCGCGAAAATAGTCAAACCACTTAACGATTTGCTACGCAAGGGCAACAAGTGGGTGTGGACACCGGAACATCAGAAGGCATTCGAAGAGGTCAAGGCAAGACTCGTTGCAGACCCCGTATTGGCATGCCCGGACTTCGACAAACCGTTCACCCTGTAGACGGACGCGAGCGACTACGGCATCGGGGCAATACTAACCCAGGAGACGGAGAACGGCGAAAAGGTAATCTCTTACTCAAGCAGAACACTCAACGGCGCCGAGAAGAATTACTCGACGACTGAGAAGGAGTGCTTAGCAATCGTCTGGGCGATCCGGAAGCTAAAGCCATATCTGGAAGGTTACCACTTTAAGGTAGTAACCGACCATATGGCCCTGAAGTGGCTAAACAGCATTGAGAGCCCTTCAGGAAGGATCGCCAGATGGGCCCTGGAGCTACAGCAGTACGACTTCGAGATATCGTACCGGAAAGGACAGCTCAACGTGGTGGCGGATGCCCTGTCAAGACAGCCACTACCAGAAACGCTTCGAGGGATCAAGGAGACATCGGCGGCGGAAGCATCTGCAGCATGCAGCTGGACTCAAGGAATGCACGAGAAGATTAAGACCCAACCGCAAAAGTACCCGGACTACGTGATGGAAGGTGACACCCTATACAGAAACATACCACACCGAGCAGGCAGCGAGGATGTCGCAACGTGGAAGATGTGCGTCCCAAAAGCCCTAACAGAAACGGTGCTGAAGGAAAACCACGACTCACATTCAGCGGGCCACGTAGGAAGCCGAAGGACGATTGCACGTCTGGCAGCCCGCTATTACTGGCCAGGGATGCACAGAGACGCCTAAGCCCATGTAAGAAGGTGCGAGGTATGCATGAGATTCAAGCCGAATCAAATGCCGGCAACTGGCAAAATGCTAACGCAGGTGCCAGAGGAACCATGGGCAACGGTATGTGCAGACTTCGTCGGACCCCTGCCGCGTTCGAAGTACGGCAACCAAATGCTGCTAGTGCTAATAGACCGATTCTCTAAGTGGACTGAGTTAGTACCACTGCGCAGCGCGACTGCCGAATCGCTCAAGGAAGCTTTAAGGGAACGCATAATCGCAAGGTATGGGGACCTGAATGTAGGCATAACGGACAACGGAGTACAGTTTGCCAGCCAAATCTTCAAGGATTTCCTAGCCGATATGGTTATCAAGCAACAGTTCACAGCTTCATACACCAAGAGAACCTGACCGAGCGAAAGAATAGGACGGTGAAAACAATGATTGCGCAGTTCGCCGGGCAGGACCAGAGAAATTGGGACGAGAAATGGTCAGAAATCATGCTTGCAGCGTTTCGGAATCCACTGGCTACACCCCGGAATTTCTTACTCAAGGCAGAGAGCCCAGACTACCAAGCGCCCTATACGATCGAGAAACGTTAGGGACAGGACGTGCGGCTGAAACCCCGGATGAAAATGCAAGCAAACTAAAAGAGGTCTTTGAGATTGTAAGGCGAAACATGGAAAAAGCCTCCCAAGATCAGGCAAGGCATTATAATCTAAGGAGAAGGCAATGGACACCAGCGGTGGGCGACGTCGTGTGGGCCAAGGAACACCACTTATCGAAAGCCGCAGAAGGATTCGCAGCAAAGTTGGCCCCTAGATACGACGGGCCATACCAGGTCGTGGATTTCGTCTCGCCGGTAATATGCAAAATACGTCATGTAAACACAAAGAAAGAACGGACCGTACATGTAAGCGAGCTCAAACAGCAAAAAACACAAGACTCAAGCGAGCAACAGCATCAGGCGGACGCAACTGAGAAACAACAACATTGAAAACTCCAGGGAACAGCCGAGGACACACCAGGAAACAGCCGAGGACACTCCAGGGAACAGCCGAGGACACACCAGGGAACAGCCGAGGACACTCCAGGGAACAGCCGAGGACACACAAGGGAACAGCCGAGGACACTCCAGGGAACAGCCGAGGAAACTCCAGGGAACCGCCTAGGAAACTCCAGGGAACAGCCGAGGAGACTTCAGGGAACTGCCGAGGAAACTACAGGAAGCCGCCGAGGAATCTTCCAAGATAAACCGCACAGGGACCCCGACCGCGAGGCGACAGGGTTCTGCGTCAAGCATCACGCCTGAGTCATCCCAGAGGAGGAAAAAGTATGCGCCGAAGACCTTATCTACTTATCCCGAAGAAAGGGGGCTTTAGGGCTATACCGTAGCCAGCTGAACATTCCGGACAGAAAACAAGCACAACCAAATCACAGAAAACCCTGAAAGGTAAAACAGATGAATGCCGGTCCAGCCAAAGTGGCAACTCACCACGGATAAACAAACCCCTCTGCGGACAGAACGCGACAACTTTCGGCACAGCCGCAGCCGAACCTGTCGGGGCATTGACCTAAAAACCCAAGGGCAAGGAAGGGCATGGTGGTCAGCAGCTGAAAAGAGAGGGGAGATTAAGAAAAAAAATAATAAACCACTGATATCGGTACTTACGGAAACAATTGTACAAACTCACCATGAACTAGGGACGGGGGCGCCTCGATTAGGCGGTCGATTGGCACGTACGATAGTGCGATCGATGGGCACAAAGCAAAATGGAAACATCGTTCATGAGAAATATCGCAGCGATCAGGTGGCAACGCCACGCCTGCAATATCGATAACTGATGGTAAATATCGGTTCCAAGCGGAACCAGATCAGAGATCGTCGCGGGAAAGTCAAACTGCGGGCCCGCTGGCACATTGATAGCCGATGGTTATCGATGCCCAGTGTGGCCAGATGGAGGATCGGCGCGGGAAGTTCAAAATTTGCTGCAGAGATGCCGACTTGCGCCGTAGAAACTCTCGGAGTGGAAAGCGTCGAGGGAGCACCGAGGGAAGCAACGAGGGAGCGCCGGGGGAACGAGCAGAACATCACAAGGACTCGAAGGCTAGAAATACGAGGAAACGCCGGAGAGCAGGAGCCAAATTTTAAAATTTCCCGAAGTAAGGGGGGAATGTGAGGAGTTGAATAACTCATCACAAATAGCAGCAGCTAAAATAACTGTGTAATTCGAAGATGGCGATCCCCTGTTCTATCTACTGCATTACCCGGGCAACAAATGAGAAGTAGAAAAAACCAGAGACGGTCACTCTCAACAAACCCAACGCTGCAACGACGAACATTGGTTCCATTGCAAGCACCAGCAAGGCTCAGAAAGGACCTCACTAGGCATGTCGTGGGACATACACAGAAATGCGGACTGCCGCCCAAACCCTGCGCTGACACGCCAGAAGCAACGTTGCCACGCCTTCGCCCGAATGACTATAGAAGGTAGAGTGGGCAAGGACGGTGCTCCCAAACTATGGGCAGGAGAAGCCCCAACATAAAGGTGCTCAATCAAAGAGGCAACGCTCTATAGAGCTGCCCGGACCGTCGGCGAAGAGATCGAAGATCCAGCAGTCGGTCTCCTTTGCCGAAATCACTAAAGATCGGGTCCTACATGGACTTATTGACAGGGGAAATCCGGAGAGTAGGATTCCTAGGAAAAAATGGAAGGCGGTTGAGTTGCCAGCTGTCCCTAATATGCCTGCGTATGGTACGCGAGAAGCCCGGTTCATCACCTTGTTGTATGGACGCGGGCTGGTACCAGGGCAGTGTAAAAGTTGTGGCCTGCGATAATCAGCGATCAGCTGACCTATACAAACAGGCGACACCAAAGCTCGGAGCGGTATACGAAGGGGGAACGTCCCCAGTAGGCCTCGAGCTAGAATTTGGCTCCCAGCAGCCATCAAATCACCAGAGGACATCCTATATATGTTGCAAGAATGCAACCCACATCTCCCCACAAAAGACTGGAAAGTCGTTACGGTGGAGGAGCATGCTGGTGACATAAACCAGGAGTCGGTCGCTCCCATTGAGGCTGCTCGGAGAGTGCTCAATTTTGGCTTCAGCGCCACATTAAAATCTATAAAGGGGACTCTAAGCGATTGTATAGGCCGACGTCAAAGTGGTGGAGGTTGCTGCTGGGGGTGTCACTAAGACTCCGCTGCTCTATTTCTTCGCCTGGCCGAGGGCGAAGCTGACGTGGTCTTAGTTCAGGAACTTTGGATAGCAGGAGGCAAGGTTGCTGGACTAGGAACCAAAGAATACAAGCTTATGCTTGACCCCAAAGAAGGTAAAATTCGAACCTGAATTTTAGCAAAATGGCATCTTAGTACATTTCTGCTTCGCAATTACAGCAACGGAGACAACACGGCAATAAGCCTGGAGCTGCAAAAGGCTCTATAAGGATGTTATCGGCCTTCTTGGCATTTGAAAAGGAAGACCCCCCAGACGCGCCAGTCAGAGGACTGGTAAAGGAATGCAAAGAGCTCAAGAAAGGTTTGGTGATAGGCTGCGATGCCAACGACCACCATACTCAGTGGGGTTGCCCTTACAACAACGACAGAGGTGAGTCTTATTTTGATTTTATGGCAATACCACTACCTTGGTGGACCAAGCAATTATTAATCATCAGAATCAAATGCAGAAGCCTGTCCAACAGAGCTAAAGCTACAAACGAGGACACAAACTGGCGAAGCTACAAACGGGAACTAGCCACATACGAAAATGCCATCAGAAAGGAGAAGAGAACTGCATGGTAGGACTTCTGCTCAGATATTGAAAAAACAACTGACCCCGCAAGGCTCAGAAAAATACTCTTTAAAACAGCCGCACCCTATTTTCAAAAAAACATGGGTCATGGTCAGACTCTAGGGAAGAGTCCCTAAATCTACTCCTAGACGCTCACTTCCCAGGGAGCTTGCAAACAGGACATCCCCCAGAAAGAAACACCTGAGAAGGAATAAACTTAGATTTCCTACTATCAGACCGCAATATAAACTGGGCCATTCATAGTTCCAAACCATATAAATCGCCGGGACCGGACGATATAGAACCGATCCACAAATTGATGCTAAGCAGACTGGTCATGGCCACACTAGGGACCTCAACCCAGACTAGACTAGTGATCAGAGGCACTCCGCAAGGAGGTGTACTTTCACCCCTCCTGTGGAAAATCGCGATGTCGCTATCATCTTTAATGGTAAGTATCCACAATAACCTTGCGATCTTATGACCGCGAAACTAAAAATTCTATCGAAAAGGACGATAAAGAACGGACTTGGGGTAAATCCCTCAAAAACGGAACTAGTCTTATTTATAAATAGATACAAAATCCCAAAACTTAACCCATCAATTTTAAACAACTGTAATCTCTCTTATAGCGATCACGCAAGATACTTGGGGTTAGTACTAGATAAGCGTCTTAAATGGGGCTTAAACGACCAAGACAGAACCAAGAAAGCGACCATTGCACTTTACTCTTGTAAAAAAGCAATCGTGCTAATATGGGGTATGTCGGTAGTCAAGCCGATCCTACTATATGGGGTGGTTCCGCGGTGGATCGCTCTGCAGAAACAATGTATCTTGACTCCCTTTAACAAAGTGCAGCGCATGGCGGCTTTGTGCATCAGTGGAGCCCTTCGAACTACCCCAAACGAAGCGCTAAACGCGATCTTGAACCTCCCGAGCCTGGACTTAGCAGGGATGATAAGAGCCAAATCGACAGCCATTCGACTGAGGGATACGGGGCAATGGAAAGCCCAGTTCTATAGTCACGCTAAGATTCTTCAGCATGACAAATCGATTCCGGCAAAAACGGATCTATGTAAAACCCTTGAATACAGTCACACACCCTTCGAAGCTCTGATCCCAGGTAGGGAAGAATGGGATCGGGGCCGACCGGGCTCAATAGACGCAATCTGTTTATATACAGACGTCTCCAAACTAGACGAACACTTTGTTGGAGGCATATACTCCGAACAATTAGAGATCAGGCAGTCATTCAGACTTCCTGACCATTGCAGTGTCTTCCAAGCGGAGGTGCATGCAGTAAGGGAAGCACTCGTCTGTTGAAGGGACATAAACACCCAAGACAGACACATAAAAATATATAGTGATAATCAGGCCGCTATTGAATCAATCTACTCGACAAATACAAATTCCCGAGCAATAGCAGACTGTCGCAAATCTCTCCACGAGATGACTAGTCAGTTTACTATCAGCCTTATGAGGCAACTCATTTGCATAGCGGGCGAGGCACCACCATACCTCTCCTTGGATTTAGCGTCGCTTGTGAACGGTTGTGTTTACTTTTGTGCTCTAAGTTTTTTGTGTTTTTCAGTGATTTTTTGCGAGTGTCTTGTGTTTGTTTATAAACAAAGCTTAGCCTAACAACTGTGTTAGTGTTTTAAATAAATCTCCCAATAACCTGGTATATAGTTATAGTTATTTTAACATTTCTATTGGATTTGTTTAATCGCTTGTCTTTGTTAGTGTAAATTACACGCTCTAAATTTGATAAAACTCTTGTAATCTCTTTCCAACTCTCCCGCTCTCACTCTCTGAGAGCTTGCTGTACTTCTAATTTCTCTCTCTCTCGCTTGCTTGCTTGCTTTACATTTGTAACTGTTTGTGCGTATAGTTGTTGGTGCCCCACAAGCCACGCTCAGTCGATAGAAGCTTTTTCTCTCGCGCTCTCTGGCTTTCGATTCAATTTCGTGATCCGCGCTCTTATACTTTTTGTGCTTTGGAATTTGATCCCAGTGCCAAATTTACTTGAGGTATTTTTCATATTTTATTTATTTTCTTTCATTTTCTTATAATGGCTCTTATCTGTTCAATGACAAATTGTATTCTTTCTTCTTCACCGAATGAAGATTTTATTTTCTGCTGGTTCTGCGAAACGATCATGCATGTTAAATGTGCAGGATTTAATGGCAGAATTCAAGACTCCCTTGAGCAGCGTGGCGGTCTCATGTGGGCATGTGAGTCCTGCAAGAAATTGGTAAGTGAGATGTCCAGCTTTATGAGGCAGACTTTCGGGATCTATTAAAAAGCTTAATGAAGGGTTTGATTCCGTTTGTGCCCAATTTAGTAATCAAAAATAACTAAGCAAGTCTCCCAAACGCAAAAAAGCCAGCCTAACGGCAGTAAATAAAGTTGTGGCATCCACCCCAAATCCGAAAAATTCCCATCTGAAGACATTGCAGTTGAACGATTTCGATTTTCGTACGCCAGTAGGATATCGTCAATTAAAATATTTGCTTTTGGCTTAATGATGATTTGCTAATAAAAGAATTTGTTCCTAATAAACCGAGAACAAATAAAAGGCCTCCCACTGTGCCTAATAAACGGCTTTCCACTGTGCCAAAAAACAAATAGGTTTATTTTTGGCTTATCAAAATGTTAGAGGACTAAATATGAAGCTACCAAAGCTGACTCATCTGCATTTACTGAAGATATTTTGGCTTTTACGAAAACTTGGCTGAAACCAGAAATATCTGACTCTGAAGTTCTGCCAAATAACTTTAACACCTACAGGACCGATCGCTCCTCGCGTAGGGGGGGTGGTGTACTGATTGCCGTTACCTCTACGTTAACACCGGAGAGGCTTAACTTTCATATCCACCATCTGTCTGCTATAAAATCTGTTCTATCCTTCCTTTCCAACAGAAACCTTTTTATTGTTTTGGGTAACTTTAATCTCCCTAACATCTCTTGGTCTCTTCACACTGACTCACTTGTCGCTACACCTTTATCCGCCCATGATTTTGTGGATGGCCTTTTAGAATTATTGTTACAGCAAGTAAGCTTTATACGAAATTCATTAAATAGACAATTAGATCTAGTATTTGTTTTAGATCCGCATGAAGTTATGGTATCTAGAATTGACGCACTTGTTGATCCTGAAGACCGATATCATACAACATTGGAGTTGACAATTGGCCTCCCCTGCACTGATACTTTTTCTCCTTTAGTTCCTTAAACTAAAACTAAATAAACTAAACTAAATGATCTCGCAATATAATTGGGCTGATTTGTACAATTGCATGGATATTGAAAGTGCTATTGAACTTTTCTATAGCGTTTTAAACCCTTTTCTTTACGAATGCGTTCCTGACAGGCTTCCTCAAAATATGTGGTGGCTCTTTCAGATTTTTTTGTTCTCGACAGTCTATTCTATGTATTTAAATCGATGTAAATTCGAATTTTCAAATGATCCGAAGCAGTTTTTTAACTTTGTTAATGCCAAGCGTAAGTCTTCGGCATTGCCTTCATCGGTACGTTTAAACTCAAAAGAGGCATCGTCGGATTCTGAAATTGCGGATTAATTTGCCGAATTTTTCCAAATACTTATAGTTCGGCTGCTTGGTCAAATTCTGTCTACCCTAACCCCTTAAATAGGGCTAATTGTATTTTTATACCCGTTACTCGTAGAGTAAAAGGGTATATTGTATTCGTGCAAAAGTATGTAACAGGTAGAAGGAAGCGTTTCCGACCCTATAAAGTATATATATTCTTGATCAGGGTCACTAGCCGAGTCGATCTAGCCATGTCAGTCTGTCCGTCTGTCCGTCCGTATGAACACTGAGATCTCAGAAACTACAAAAGCTAGAGAATTGGGATTACCCACACATATTCTTTGGCTTGCTACGCAGCGCAAGTTTGTTTCAGCCTCTAACGCCCACAATCGCCTAACGCCCACAATAAACGAGTTTAAAAAGTCCCTGTAAAAATGCAGTTTTATTGTATTTATCAATACCTATCGAAATGTAGAAATTTTTCAAATCGGACCATTCGTTAAAAAGTTATGCCAGATTAAAAATTTTATATCTCCATCTCCCTCGCACTCACTTTGGCTGAGTAACGGGTATCTGATAGTCGGGGTACCCGACTATAGCGTTCTCTCTTGTTACACTTGTAATTGCCGAAAGTTCTCCCTTAAAAGATTTAGCTACTCCCGGTCCAGATGGACTTAGCAGGGATGATAAGAGCCAAATCGACAGCCATTCGACTGAGGGATACGGGGCAATGGAAAGCCCAGTTCTATAGTCACGCTAAGATTCTTCAGCATGACAAATCGATTCCGGCAAAAACGGATCTATGTAAAACCCTTGAATACAGTCACACACCCTTCGAAGCTCTGATCCCAGGTAGGGAAGAATGGGATCGGGGCCGACCGGGCTCAATAGACGCAATCTGTTTATATACAGACGTCTCCAAACTAGACGAACACTTTGTTGGAGGCATATACTCCGAACAATTAGAGATCAGGCAGTCATTCAGACTTCCTGACCATTGCAGTGTCTTCCAAGCGGAGGTGCATGCAGTAAGGGAAGCACTCGTCTGTTGAAGGGACATAAACACCCAAGACAGACACATAAAAATATATAGTGATAATCAGGCCGCTATTGAATCAATCTACTCGACAAATACAAATTCCCGAGCAATAGCAGACTGTCGCAAATCTCTCCACGAGATGACTAGTCAGTTTACTATCAGCCTTATGAGGCAACTCATTTGCATAGCGGGCGAGGCACCACCATACCTCTCCTTGGATTTAGCGTCGCTTGTGAACGGTTGTGTTTACTTTTGTGCTCTAAGTTTTTTGTGTTTTTCAGTGATTTTTTGCGAGTGTCTTGTGTTTGTTTATAAACAAAGCTTAGCCTAACAACTGTGTTAGTGTTTTAAATAAATCTCCCAATAACCTGGTATATAGTTATAGTTATTTTAACATTTCTATTGGATTTGTTTAATCGCTTGTCTTTGTTAGTGTAAATTACACGCTCTAAATTTGCTAAAACTCTTGTAATCTCTTTCCAACTCTCCCGCTCTCACTCTCTGAGAGCTTGCTGTACTTCTAATTTCTCTCTCTCTCGCTTGCTTGCTTGCTTTACATTTGTAACTGTTTGTGCGTATAGTTGTTGGTGCCCCACAAGCCACGCTCAGTCGATAGAAGCTTTTTCTCTCGCGCTCTCTGGCTTTCGATTCAATTTCGTGATCCGCGCTCTTATACTTTTTGTGCTTTGGAATTTGATCCCAGTGCCAAATTTACTTGAGGTATTTTTCATATTTTATTTATTTTCTTTCATTTTCTTATAATGGCTCTTATCTGTTCAATGACAAATTGTATTCTTTCTTCTTCACCGAATGAAGATTTTATTTTCTGCTGGTTCTGCGAAACGATCATGCATGTTAAATGTGCAGGATTTAATGGCAGAATTAAAGACTCCCTTGAGCAGCGTGGCGGTCTCATGTGGGCATGTGAGTCCTGCAAGAAATTGGTAAGTGAGATGTCCAGCTTTATGAGGCAGACTTTCGGGATCTATTAAAAAGCTTAATGAAGGGTTTGATTCCGTTTGTGCCCAATTTAGTAATCAAAAATTACTAAGCAAGTCTCCCAAACGCAAAAAAGCCAGCCTAACGGCAGTAAATAAAGTTGTGGCATCCACCCCAAATCCGAAAATCCGAAAAATTCCCATCTGAAGACATTGCAGTTGAACGATTTCGATTTTCGTACGCCAGTAGGATATCGTCAATTAAAATATTTGCTTTTGGCTTAATGATGATTTGCTAATAAAAGAATTTGTTCCTAATAAACCGAGAACAAATAAAAGGCCTCCCACTGTGCCTAATAAACGGCTTTCCACTGTGCCAAAAAACAAATAGGTTTATTTTTGGCTTATCAAAATGTTAGAGGACTAAATATGAAGCTACCAAAGATGACTCATCTGCATTTACTGAAGATATTTTGGCTTTTACGAAAACTTGGCTGAAACCAGAGATATCTGACTCTGAAGTTCTGCCAAATAACTTTAACACCTACAGGACCGATCGCTCCTCGCGTAGGGGGGGTGGTGTACTGATTGCCGTTACCTCTACGTTAACATCGGAGAGGCTTAACTTTCATATCCACCATCTGTCTGCTATAAAATCTGTTCTATCCTTCCTTTCCAACAGAAACCTTTTTATTGTTTTGGGTAACTTTAATCTCCCTAACATCTCTTGGTCTCTTCACACTGACTCACTTGTCGCTACACCTTTATCCGCCCATGATTTTGTGGATGGCCCTTTAGAATTATTGTTACAGCAAGTAAGCTTTATACGAAATTCATTAAATAGACAATTAGATCTAGTATTTGTTTTAGATCCGCATGAAGTTATGGTATCTAGAATTGACGCACTTGTTGATCCTGAAGACCGATATCATACAACATTGGAGTTGACAATTGGCCTCCCCTGCACTGATACTTTTTCTCCTTTAGTTCCTCAAACTAAAACTAAATAAACTAAACTAAATGATCTCGCAATATAATTGGGCTGATTTGTACAATTGCATGGATATTGAAAGTGCTATTGAACTTTTCTATAGCGTTTTAAACCCTTTTCTTTACGAATGCGTTCCTGACAGGCTTCCTCAAAATATGTGGTGGCTCTTTCAGATTTTTTTGTTCTCGACAGTCTATTCTATGTATTTAAATCGATGTAAATTCGAATTTTCAAATGATCCGAAGCAGTTTTTTAACTTTGTTAATGCCAAGCGTAAGTCTTCGGCATTGCCTTCATCGGTACGTTTAAACTCAAAAGAGGCATCGTCGGATTCTGAAATTGCGGATTAATTTGCCGAATTTTTCCAAATACTTATAGTTCGGCTGCTTGGTCAAATTCTGTCTACCCTAACCCCTTAAATAGGGCTAATTGTATTTTTATACCCGTTACTCGTAGAGTAAAAGGGTATATTGTATTCGTGCAAAAGTATGTAACAGGTAGAAGGAAGCGTTTCCGACCCTATAAAGTATATATATTCTTGATCAGGGTCACTAGCCGAGTCGATCTAGCCATGTCAGTCTGTCCGTCTGTCCGTCCGTATGAACACTGAGATCTCAGAAACTACAAAAGCTAGAGAATTGGGATTACCCACACATATTCTTTGGCTTGCTACGCAGCGCAAGTTTGTTTCAGCCTCTAACGCCCACAATCGCCTAACGCCCACAATAAACGAGTTTAAAAAGTCCTGTAAAAATGCAGTTTTATTGTATTTATCAATACCTATCGAAATGTAGAAATTTTTCAAATCGGACCATTCGTTAAAAAGTTATGCCAGATTAAAAATTTTATATCTCCATCTCCCTTGCACTCACTTTGGCTGAGTAACGGGTATCTGATAGTCGGGGTACCCGACTATAGCGTTCTCTCTTGTTACACTTGTAATTGCCGAAAGTTCTCCCTTAAAAGATTTAGCTACTCCCGGTCCAGATGGAATCCCTGGGTGTGTGCTTAAGTTTTGTGCTTCAACCATTTGTAAACCGATTCTTAAACTTTTTCATTTGTCTATTTCATCATCAGTTTTTCCAACTATCTAGAAGGACTCTTTCATTATTCCACTCCACAAAAAGGGTACGAAGGCGGATGCCCAGAACTATAGAGGTATTTCTAAATTGTCGGCAATTCCTAAAGCATTTGAACGTATTATTACTTCTCATCTGCAACATTTATGTTCCTCGCTAGCTTTTATAGTTTCCGAGATCTCAGCGTTCATACAGACGGACAGACAGACAGACGGACATGGCTATATCTACTCGGCTTGTAATCCTGATCAAGAATATATATACTTTATAGGTTCGGAAACGCTTCCTTCTCCCTCCCTACAATATACCCTTTTACTCTACGAGTAAGGAGTACCAGAGTAGATTATTATTGCTTAATTTATAGACACTTGCAAATCGTAGAAAAATGCTTGGTACTATTTTTATGCATAATCTTATAAGAGGTGATATTGATTCTGTAGAACTTGTAAGCCGCCTAACTTTTAATGTTCCCGTTAGACTTACACGTAATTATTATCCTCTTAATTTACCTCGATGTACATTAAATTTTAGTCTGCACGAGCCCTTTCGCGCTCTATGTAATAATTATAACAACCTTTATCATTTAACTTGCACTTCAACTTCTATGCCGGTATTAAAAACAAATATTTTAACTCATTTGCCTCACTCCTAATTGCATCTATATTTTCATTTATGGATCCCGTCCTTATTGTTTTATGTATTCTTCCTCGGGAACTCGCATTTTTGCCCAAAATTTATAAATGGGCCCCAAGCGAAATAAGCACGTGCTTGTTGTCGTTGTGCCACTTGTTTTTACTTCTCGTAGTCCATCTATTATATTATTATTCGAATAACATAAAGTTTAGCAACAACAAGAAAGGAACCTAGCATCGGGCAGCCGAAGTTGTCAAAAATCAAAACGCCTACTTCCTACAAAGTTACAATGAATTTTCTTATATTTGTTTTATTATTCCTATGGGAGCCTTAAGATATAGTGGTCCGATCCGGCTCGCTCTGACATATGTACTACCTCCAATAGAAATAAGACTTATGGGAAATTTTCATCGCGATAGCTTTAAAACTGAGAGACTAGTTCGCATAGAAACGGACAGACGGACAGACGGACATGGCTAGATGGACTCGGATATTGGTGCTGATCAAGAATATATATACTTTATGTGGTCGGAAACGCCTCCTTCACTGCGTTACAAACTTCTGACTGAAATTATAATACCCTCTGCAAGGGTATAAAAACGAGAATATAGAAAACTTCCGCGATTTGTTGATTGTGGTCTATAAATTGTATTTGGCAATTAGGATCTGTGTCCTTGAAGTTCTTTCCTTCCATAATGTTCTAAGTGTTCTGGTACTACGCCAGCTATAGATCCTTTAGTCCTTTCAGGCAGGACTATTTTTAGATTTGGCTTCGTCCTTTTTCAAAAGGACTAAATATGTCCTTTTTGGCCAGGAAATGTCTTTTAGCTTTTTCCCCGGATAATTGCCTCTTTTTTTGTATTCTTTTTAGGGTCATTTAGAACTTTTCACTTTTTAGATCGCGGTTTACTTTTATCTTTTAGGGCCAGTTTCTCGAGTGCCGGCTAAAGTCCCTGATAGCTATCTGTTCGAAAAAGATAATCACCAGATAAACTTATCGTAAAAGCAAATCGGTTTTCTCGACGCCTTTAATTTATCTGATCGAGAAGCAATTACAGAGTGCTGTTAACGCACAGAATTGTGCTGTAAAGCGCAAAAAATGGCGTGCTTTGATTATTTGAACAGCTGTTCAAAGTCAGCTGTGATTTCGTTTCTTCTTCTTAGATGGCTTTGGGAAATCAGCTGTCATTCTATCGAGCCGAAAACGCCTAGCAGGGAGTCCAAGTCCCTGTCAAAGTTAGCTCTCACATTTTGGCTCGAGAAAGCCAAAATCGCTTAGCAGGCACTTTTTCTGTTCGATAAATGTTAGCCGGCACTCGAGAAACCGGCCCTTAGCCCGATTCTTTTTCTGATCTTCCCTTGTAAAATGTGGCTCTTTATAAAGGGTTTTCGGGACTAAGAATGGAAAAAGGTGAGTTTCAGCGTTCCTATTGAAATACCCGTTCCATCCAGAATCTCTTCTCATCAATGCACCCAGCTTGAATTTTTCCGTGGTGAAGTTAGAGTTCAACGCCAGTGCATCCACCTGCAAAGAGTCTAATTTTCGTGTGTCAGCGGTTTTTAAAATCAGGCCACGCTAGTGCATCCACCTGTTCATCATAGGTGTAATCTTTTGGTCTCCGCGCTGCATGCTAAGCGTCTTCCACGAAAATTATGTATCTTAACGGCAGTGGTTGACACGTGACATTCTTGGTCTTGCACCTGCTGTTTGCGGAATCAATTACATAACTGATTATTAGCGAATGATCTTTTTCGGATGATGCCGAGGCTGCAATAAATTCTAGCTTTTGTTGTTTCCGAGATCTCACCGTGCATACAGACGGGCAGGCTGACATGGCTAGATCGACTCGGCTATCGACTCCTGATCAAGGGAAATGGGAAGGGAATATATTTATAGAGTCGGAAGCGATTCCTTTTTTTCTGTCACATTCCTTGGCACGAACACAATATAACCTTTTACTCTATTCCAGGCCAATATACATATTAATGGCCCCCGCCCCCTCTCTATTTAGCATATTAATGGCTCCCGCCCCCTATATAATTATCATATTAATGGCCCCCGCCCCCATTAACGTATGCGGGTTCTGGGACAATTAGCCTAACCTATAAATTAACTGATATTAATGGATGTCCTAAAAATGTCAAGATCATGTCCATAATCAATAAGTTAACTGATTTGAATGGGTTTATATGTCATAAAAATGTCACAAAATGTCAAAAGGTAGCTCCCCTTCCGCCAACCCGCCACATGTATCAATATTGATCATGGTGCTTTTTCCTCATTATGAGTAATTAATATTTAACTGAGATTTCTATGTGCGTCAGAAAGGTCGCACACCCTCGTGAGAAAATTTCGCTCACCTCCCGTCCATCCCCGAAAACCCCCATGTAACAATTCCGATCACGTGATTTTTTTTCTCATTATGAGAAATTAATATTCAACTGGGCTTTCTATGTACGTGAGAAAGGTCGCTCACCCACGTGAGAAAATGAAATAAAATATATTTAACATATCATAACAGATAAAACAGATAGTAACAACATAGTACCAACTAGTAACAGCTTATAACAGCCAGTAAACAACTAAAAACCAGCTAATAACAGCTGGTAAAAAACTAGAAACCAGCTAAGAACAGCTAGTAAACAGCTAATAACAGCTAATAGGCAACAAGGCAACAATTAAACCAATTCTTAAACATATTAATCAATTTTGTATTTATAGATCGTATCATATCTGGCCTCAAATTTATAATAATGTATATAAAATTTACTTCCTGACATTAAATTACTTTTTCTTTTTTTTTTTATTATGTGTGCTTTATTTATTGAATCTTCTCTATATGAGACTAACAATAAGTATATCAAATCTTAAAAATATAACTTAACTTACAGTCATGTAGACTGAATTTAGACTAACGGGCCCTAGTATTTATTGCTGGGCTGGCAGATCGTTTCGATGCAGAGGAGTTCTGTTCGAAACCCGCGTTAGGCTCCTTGCGAGATTATTTGGGACTGTAACAGTTATAACTTTTAAAATAAAAGTCATCGGGTAACAGTTTTTCTCCTGACTTTTATTTATCTGTCACAAAATTACTGTTATGAAAAGACTTTTATAAAACTCAAACAGAAAAACTGTTATCAAAAGACTTTTAAAATAAAAGTCAAAAATAAATAGCAGTCCGAGACTTTTACTTTTTTGAAAAAAGTCCCTGGGAGACTTTTATTTGTAAGCATTTGAATAAAAGTCTTTTTTTTAAATATCTCGCTTAATAATCCAAGAAAAAAAATAAAACTAATTATTTTTATTTATTTATTTATTTGATTGTTTTTATCCCAGCGCTACAAGCATGTAGCATACTTATAAATTAAGGCGCTAATCACATGTGTACAATTTTAAGGTAGAACTTTAAGCTTAACTTATATGCTAACATTTCAATGTGTATTTATAATCCGTTTCATTATTAGTCTTATTACTATTACTATTTTAATTGAATTTTATTTTTAAATGTTGATTTTAATTTTTATTTATTTATTTTTAATTTTTGAATTTTTTTATTTTTTTTTTAATTTTTAAATTTTTAAATTTTAATTTTTAGTTAGTTAATTTTAACTTTAAACTGTAATTTTTAATTTTTATTTTCTCACTTTCTCTCTAGATTCTGGTGGTGCTCTTAATTAGTCTTAAAATATTCTTGCAGTGCGTTTTTAAATTGAGCTTCGTTACTGATTGCCTTGATAGTATGTGGAAGTTGGTTCCAATTGCGAACAGCATATACAAGGAACTGCCTCCTTGTGCATAGGTACTTATATTTAATGCTCATTATGTTTCTGGTTCTTCTTGACGAACTAAAAATAAGTTTTTCATATAGATACAACGGCTCTTGCTTGCTTATAATTTTATAGAGTAGTAATAGGGCCCTAAAGTTTGTCCAGGATTTAAGTGGCATGTTAAAGATTTTAGTTGTAACGTCACTTATATGGTCAGCTCTCTGTCTATTATTAATATATCTTGCCACATTATTAAACGCTACCTGCACTTTGCGCTGACCTACGGAGCTGTAGTCACTAAATACCTCTAGTCCATAAAAAAGTACCGGTATAAGGAACATTTTTGCAATTGTCTCTTTTATTTTGGTCGGTAAGAAGTCTTTGGTCAAGTATAGGTTTCTAAGTATTGCATACATTTTTCCCACAGATTTATAATTGTGATCATCCCAAGCCAATGTTTGATTAAACAAATTAAGTGCAGTTTTCACATACTCAAGAGGAGCATTATTGATAGATAGTTTTTCCAATGCATCAGTAGCCATCACTCTTTTACCTACAACAATACATTTAGATTTTTTCGGGTTTAATCCTAGCCCATTGATTTTCGCCCAGTGGCTAACAATTTCCAATTCAGTTTGGCAAACACTTATACATTCATTAATTCAACAAATAGGACGGCTTACATACATTTGAACATCATCAGCATACATGTGCCTTTCACAGTTTGACATATTACTAGGTAAATCATTTACATACACTGAGAACAGTAGTGGACCTAGAACGGATCCTTGCGGAACACCACGCTTCAGACCAAGAAAAGACGAGTACACATTATTTTCGAAAACCGACTGCCCACGATTGCTTAGATAGGAACAAATAAGTTGCACTGATGCACGCGAGAAATTACATAGACGCTTTAACTTAACACAAAGAATTTCGTGATTTACCGCATCAAATGCTTTACTATAATCTAAAAGAGTCAAAAATGTTATGTTGTCAGTATCCATTTTTTCCCTAATGTCTTCAACTATTTTAATTATAGCTGTGGTACAGCTTCTGCCAACACGGAACCCTGATTGCTTATCGGTTAGTATATTCTTACTTGTTAAATAATTGGTCATCTGACCAGCCATAAGTCTTTCAAAGACTTTAGACAAATATGGTAAGATTGATATTGGCCTATATTCGTTTGCAGATTTTGGGACAGGTATAATTTTAGCTAATTTCCAAGAAATATTGATTGTGTCAAGGCAGTATTATATATAAAAGATATGTATGGTAATATTTTTGGCAATAGTATCTTTATAAATTTTGGGTTTATGTCGTCGACTCCAGTAGCATTTGACTTGATTAGTAACATTTATTTAAGGACATCAGACTCAGTTACACACACGAAACTAAAACTACTATCACAGGTACTATATAGTCATCTTTAGTTACATCAGGTACTTTGCAGTCTAAAAATATTTGGTTTAGTTCATCAGGATTGGCATCACATCGGGTAGTGTTGGTTTTACCAATGCCTAGTTTTTTAATATCAGCCCATTTCTGCTGACTCGTTGTTGCCCTATTAAATCTGTTAAAGAAATATTTGCGTTTCTCTTGATTAATCAATTGTGAAACATTTTTTCTTAGAGTTTTATATTGGGCCGCATGCTGGCTTTTCTTGTACCGCTTCCATTTTTTAAATGCAATATCCCGTTTGCCAATAAGTACCTTAATTGCTGAATTGAACCTTGGATTTTCACGTGGCTTGGTCATTTTCGTCACTAATGGTACTGATCGATTATATAAGTATATTATATTATTTTGTAGGACAGTCAATTGAGAATTAATATTTGTATGGTCATAAATAGAGTCCGAGTCACATAAATTGTAGTCGTTACCTAGCAAGGCGTAGTCAATATTTTTAAAGTCCCTATAAACTATATGGTTTTTAGTAAAGTCAGTATTAATATTATAAATTAGATAAATTAGGTCGTGTTTTGAAAACATTGGCATTGAAAGTTGACTATACATGGACATTTTATCACAGTCAGTTACAAAAAATAAGTCAAGTAAAGTATCACAGTGGTTTGAAAAATGTGTAGGTACTGATGAGTTTACTAAATTTAAGCCAATAGATTCGATGTCGTCCGATAATTTATTTTCTTTTAGAATATTGCTGTTGAAATCCCCAGCAAGGATAACGTCCGAATATTGGATAGACATAGAGGACAATAAGTCAATTAACTTTTGGTAGTCAATAAATCGGTTTGGTCTATAAACACAGCCTATTATAGTTTTTGATGAGTATAATGTATTAGTGATCTGAAGAAATATCCATTCAACGGAGCTATCAGTCGGATGTTTACAGACAAACTTTGCATTAAGACGTTTGTTTACATATATGGCTACTCCCCCAGCGTGGCTACCTCTGTCGGAACGAAAGATATCATAACCATAATACTCTACTAACGAATCACTGAAATACGACGAAAACCATGTTTCGGACAAGCAAATAACATCAATGTTAGTACTAACAAATAAATACCTAAATTCTTCGATTTTTTTCACTAAGCTTTGAGCGTTAATATGGCATACACGAAGGCCATTTCTCTGATTACCAAGTACTCTAAGCATCGTATAGCTGCTCGCACTCGGGGAACAATTATTGTCATCCATCATCGACAGACCAGACAATCAGTGACGCATACGCACCTATTGCTTTTGATATAAAAATAAGTCTTAGCACCACTATTAAATACAAAAAAGAGTCTTGAGAGAGTGTGAGATACCTAATTAAGAGAGTCGTATTTTTAAGAGTATGGGAAATCTTATGTCTAATATAGAAAGAATATTTAGATTTAAAGTACCTAGTTATAATTAGATTAAGATACAGGAACATATCAGCGGCGAAATCCCTCACAATTCGCGGCGATTCCGTCAACCGCAGATGACGAAGTTGCAGCGCGCGGAGAAGATGATAATTGAGAAGAGCGAGAAGAGGCTAGCTTATCAGCATCTTGCGAGAGCGCCAAAAGCTGATCCATACTCTCGATGCAGTAGATTTTATCATTGCACCTGACGTGGACTAAACCTCTGCGGGTAAAAACAGCTGAGAACAGTCTGCGCTTTTTAAGCTTCATTGCCTCTTTAAATATTATATAGTGCTCTCTCAAAAGCTCCTCATTGACATAGAGAGCAGCTTGTAAGTCGAAGCCCATCATATGCAGACTTAGTTGTTGGTTTACTGCGCGACGATAAGCTCCGATACAGCGCATCAGCGTGATTTTTTCGTGCTGATTTTCCATGCATATAATGACCACCGCGTCAACAGAAGAGTTTTGTGTTTTTCTGGCCCGGAATAGCTCCTTGATTTTCGGTGGCTTAAGTGAAAAACAGAGCTTAAGTGAAAAACAGAGCTGGTTATACAACACCTTCAAGTTTTCCCCCTCAACAAATGGAATTCCATGTACGCGTAAGTCACACGCCTGATTTGCCATTTGTTGTGCTGCCAGTTTTGCCTCGATCTCTCCTACTCTCTCACTCAGGGTGGTCAGCTCGCCAACCTCCCGACCCAGATGCTCGACGCGCTCAATCAGCTGATTCCTCCCAGCGCGTAACTGTGCCACTTCGCCCTCCACGATGGTGACACGCTCCCCAAACTGCTTCATCTCGGCTGCAATGCAATCTAAGCGGCTCGTAAGACCGTCTAGAATACGTTCCTCTGCGTCCCTCACATTGGATGCTATTTGCTCAGTTTGTTCTTTGAAGCGCGAGTTGAGCATCTCTAGGAGCCACGGCGGCGGAGCATCAGACATGCGCTCAGTGGCACTCACAATGTTGTTGGTGTTGCTGCGAAGTCGATTGTTTGCTGGAGCCGAAGTTGAAGACATGGCGACTTGAAGAGTGTGAAGAGTGTGGACAGATAGGTTCGTCGGTGGTAAGTTTGATGTTCGTGCACAAATATGGATGCGGCGTTCAATTTTTATTTGTTTCTTTAGTTATTTTAATCAGTTTATATGGCAACCTGGCCGGTATCCAAGAAGACTTGCAGTATCCACAGTGAAAGCGAGATCTTAGTACCCTTTTAACTGGTGTCTACGCTTATTTTAACTATAAGTTCAGAGTAAAAATTATTTTTCTTTGGAGCTTAGATAAAACATTAGATCAGAGTTAGTTTATTTGTTTGTATTTAATTTCAAAATTGAAAGTTTTTCCAGATATACATTTGGGTATATCTGCTTCTTCTCTTCCCAGTAGTCCATTATATTTTTAGCAGTGTCGATATGTTTTGGGTTATATGTAACTATTTCGTTGATAGAATTACGAATATGGTTGTCCTCTTCGCCATCAGAATTTTCCGCTATATTTGATGAACTAAAAGAATTTAGGTAGGATGCTAACAAATTATTTTCTACCGAAGTTTCGTATCTGTGGTTGTAGTAGTATTGCGTATACTAAAATCAGCTGACTGGAATAATTCATTAGTTTAAGATTATATATTATTTAAAAATTATTCTTACGTTAGTTGAGCAATTATATATTTGTCGAGATAGTAACTTTAAATGCCTCCTGGCTATTGACAACATATGGGGTTTTTGGCTTAAAACTCTGCGTACCCGAGGGTCCAAATATATAGCTGATAATATAATTTCATTGTCCAATAATTGGCGCTCTCTCTTTTCGAGGCATTCTGCCAACTGTTTGCTTTCAACAGACTTCATCGATAGTATTTCCAGTTTCATTTCAAGCCATAACAGATAAAAATCAGCATAGTATAGTTGTTCTTGCTGCAGCTTTTGTGTAGCTAAGTAAATAGGCTTCAAAACTTTTACAAGGGAGGTGATCTTTTCCCAATCAACGTCCGGAAGTTTGGATTCTTCAAAGAACTCAGAACAATATGGTTTGAAGCCTTGCAAGAGTTCTAACATAGAATATGTTGAGTTCCAACGAGTTGGAACATCCAAAATTGGCTGGGGTAAGTCATGTCTGGAAACAATGTATCTAACAAGTTTGTTATAAATAATTATCAATCGAATGTGTAAAAAAAGAAAATCTTTACCTTTTAGAAGGACACCGCAGATGTTTTGCCAGTTCACGTGCACTAGAAATGATGACTTTGTAATTCGAAATTTTAAGAAAATCGTGGACCGACAGTTGCATTGTGTGGGCGGCACATTTAATGGAAGTTATGTTATTAACCTTTAATTCAGATACCAATTCGTCGTAATCTGAATCATTTTCATTTGAAAGTCCGGTAATATTATCGTCGTTTATAATTTTAACTGCTTTTATCATATTTCGACCGTTGTCTGTTGTCGCGCAGTAAACTTGTTGCTTGGAAATACCGTAATGTTTCAGAACATCTTCGATTTCTGCAGAGATATAAATAGCAGTATGCTTCCTTTTTAGCTCAATCATTCCAATCGTGAAAATTTTAATTTTTTTTTTATCGTAAAATTGCACATTAACACCCAATACACTGCGATTGAGACGAGTTGCAGTATCAAATTTAAGCGATATAATTTGGCGTTTTAGCGAAATACTGATGTCTTCGACCATTTTCCCGAATTGCTCATTAACGACATTCAGCCCGTTTCTTGATGATATATGAGTCATATTCAAATTGTTAAAAATCTGTTCCGTGAAAAACTTAAACGGCTTTGAATCGAAAAAGGCAAACGGTACTTTTTGGTGGGTCACTAATTGAACGCATGCGTCTTTAACATCACTTTCGGAGAATTCCACCTTAAAATTTTTTTTTTTGGTGGTAGGATGCTTTTTGATTCTAATGATTTGGTATGATTAATATGAAATTCAAATGTATTTCTGAAAGACTTACCATCTATATTTTCCCAAACTATTTTGTGCTTCGACTTTAAGTGCCGAACCATATTGGTCAAGTGATTCCCGTTCAATTCAATTTTACACATACTGCACTGTACCGCATTCGGAAGAGCTACGAAAAACTGTCGCACTATTAAATTGGGATTTCGACCCATATTGAATTTTTCCGTTTTTTGTACACCTTATAGTAAAGCTAGAATGCGACTGGCTTTTTATATTGTATGGAAAATATAAATCACAAAAATAAAACTCACTGACTGCTTTATATTTTAAAAGCCTTTCGAATATATCAGTCAGGACTTTTATAATAAAAGTCTTTCGATAACTCTGACAAGTAAAATAGAAGTCTTTGAATAACTGTTATTTGTTGTGGGATATATAAAAGTCCCACGATAAAAGTTTATTGCATAAATCAACAGATTGCATGAAAATAAACAATTCTGCGTTTTTAGAAAAATTCTACCTATTTTTCTTCATATTTTATTTTAAAGGACTTTTAAATAAAATAACTGTTATTTTCGGTCCCTGGAATTTAGACTAACGGGCCCTAGTATTTATTGCTGGGCTGGCAGATCGTTTCGATGCAGACGAGTTCTGTTCGAAACCCGTGTTAGGCTCCTTGCGAGATTATTTGGGTGCTGTATAAGCTTATTGTGGTAGGCTGCTTTCTGCTTAGATATTTCATCTTTGACCGGTGGTATGCCCAGATCCCTATGGATGTTTTTGTTTCGAACATACCATGGTGCCCCAGTGATTGTTCGAAGGATTTTTGATTGTAAGCGCTGTGTGATTTCAACATTGCTGTTGCTCGCGTTTCCCCAGAGCTGAGAGACGTAAGTCCAAATGGGCTTAAGGGTGGAGTTGTAGAGAAGAACTTTAAAGTCCAGACACAGGGGTGATCGAGAATTTATAATCCAGTGTAGGCTGCTAGCTTTAAGTCTAAGATGTACTTTCTTGCATTCAATGTGCCTCCGCCAGGTTAGGCGTCTGTCGAGGTGGACGCCGAGTTATGTTACATCGCTGGCTTGGGGGATCTGCGTGCTATTCAAAGTTAGCGGAGGGCACGATTGTCTATTAAGGGTAAACGTTATATGTTTACACTTTTGTTCATTAATTTTGATTCGCCAGTCTGATAGCCACTTCTCAACTACCACCAAATGATCAGCTAGTTGAGCTGTTGTGTGTTGGTGTTGGCGTTTGGCTGAAATACATTTCGTAGGTGTAGAGCAAATGTTTCGGCTCTGTCCTCGTCACTGCGGGCCCAAGTACCCGAGGAGTTTCTAATCGGAATGACTGATTCTATCGGAGAGCTTAAGTTTGGGTGAGCTCTCCACAAAGGATGTACTGGTCGGAGACAGTTTCTCGATGTAAATTAATTAAATTACTTAAAAAACAATGCTTAGGGAACAAAATCCACCCTTAACATGTGTACACAATATGGAAACAGGTTTAAATGTCAGGTAAAAATGTCACGATCATGTCCTTAAAAGTACACTTAATGTGCCATATCCCACACACCCCCCCACATCATACTGATCACGTATCCTTTTCTGATTCTGAGCAATTAAGAGTCAACAGATGTGTTCCTTAGAAAGATAGCACACATAAAATATCCTATCGTATTGGAGAAATTGGTGGTGACGTATCCTTTCCCCTCATTATTACAGGTGTGATGTCCTACGTGAGACAGACCGCACACATAAAATAATCAAAGATCTCATTATTGGTGTGATTTCCTACGTGAGAAAGACCGCACACCCAAAATATTCAAAGAGTGTTATGTAAGACTAGCAGGGTCGGTATCCCGCAGCTTCGCAGATTGAACAAGGCTCATTTTTAGCATATAAACCGAGAAAAGATTTTGTCAGAACTTTTTTCCTTAATTTTCCGTAAAAACAGTATTTTTCCCTACGCAAACTACTTAAGAAAAATACGAAAACTTACAAAAAACCATTGTGGTTTTTTAAATCTTTCTAAAATTCGAAACTTAAACAAAAAAATTCCTTTTTCGAAAAAATCCTTACTCTAATTGTCTTCAAAACATTAGTACTTTGTCCAAAACATATTGTTGAAATATAAAATGTCATACTGGGATGTAATTAAATTCCCAATCCATTGCCATTCAAGCCTAGAAACATTATTCTAAACAACATTTTTGAGAAAAAAATGGTAAGATACGAATTTGATGAAATTTTGCTTGTTCAGAGAGTTTTGACTATGGCCGTTTTGCTCTTACCCAGATTAATAAATGGATTTTTTTTTTTTTTTTAAATGTGCATTTCAAAGCAGTAATTTGTCAAACAAAGTGTTGCTTTGTCAAATATGGATTATCACGGTGCGTTGAGTTCGTAATTCAATTCCAAGTCATTTAGCGTTTAAATCTAGAAAATTTACCTAATTTCATTTAACAATCTTTTTTTAATTGCTTAAAGATATACATAGCTTTCCAACAACAAATATGATAATTTTGGTTAAGATTTATGATATTTAAACTTTACAAACCCATCCAAAATGTGACGGGATATTCATCCTTCCTCAGTTAAAAATAATACTGTCTCCAATTCTAATTATACTAAATTGAAGAAATAGTATTGCCTATAACTAAGCGCTCATATTATAAATCTAAGAACATTTTTGAAACAAATCGGAATGGATATTAAGCGCATTTTAGATTTATTATTTTGCTTTTAGTATTTCTGTTATCATTCATTTATCTCCTTGATTAGAATTATATTAATTATAAGGAAGACATGTGGGAGGGGAAGCCGTGAATCAAATTGTTTAAACATTTCCATTACTTGATGCACGCGCATGGAAGGGCAAAAGAAACAATTGATTTGAATATTTAGTTTTTTTTTAATATTATCAATGCGATTTGAATTTTAAAACACAAAAGTCTATAAGAAAATGTCTTAGATCTGTTGTGGAAATGTAAATGAAAAATATTCTATTAGCAAAAGGATATCAGCATTATAATGAATTTGAATTTAAGCAAACCTTAATTCCTTAGTCAGCTGCAATACACACACGCACATATCAAGTGGTTGTGTGTGTTAAATACGCATTTTTGCGTGTGTGTGTACAAATTTTTTTACAAAACCAGATTGTCAATAACTCAACGTTTTTAAACTAATAAAAATATAGCTGATCGTGTTTTTGGATTTTAAAATTAAAAACAATTAAATAGGATTTCTGTAGGTCCACCGATATTTTAATTTAAGGCGCGAAAAAAAGATTTGCGATATAATCGATTTTAACCGCGCATTTTAAATGTGATGTGCCTGTGGTACTTTCCGCGCGGTCACACTTAAAGTGCGATAGCAGAACATTCATAATACATACATACATTTACGACTTAATGCAAAGTGCGTCAGCAGAACATATATACATACATATGTGGAGGCCGTGACGTCACATTGCGACAACAAAATTTGGAAATATTGGGAACTAGGTGAAGGAGGCTGAATTTCTAAAAAATTTAAATGCAGTTATTTGCAGGTATGCCATAAGATTATGAACATCACATTTTTAAATCATGTTAACAACATTTATAACAGAGAAATGGCAAAAGATAGAATTTAAAAAAAAAAAACTCGAATTTTGGGGGTCGTTTTTTGTTCTAACTCGACCGTCACACGCGGCTCCCATTTATTTTAGGAATTAATGTTCTTTTTTAGATTTTTATGTCAATCCGTTCTGGGTGAAATTTGCTACTGACCATAGTTTATAGCTTGTATTTTATATATTAGTTTAGATAACAAGAAAAAGAAACACTAAGATAAGAGACGCGGAATATAACACATAGGGGAGAGGTCTGCAGATTGGTACACCATTTTTTTTTAACTTGCTTAACTTGTGTTAGGTACCGATCTCAAGCTTTGTCTTTAAGCTGCAAAATGAACAAAAAAAAATGTTTTTCCCTTAAAATTAATTAAAAACAACATTTAGAAAAAGAGGTCTGTAAGTTGCGACACGTTTAGAAGTCAGTAAAACACACACCAAAAGTACTCAAATTTTGTACTCTATATTTACCACAGGACAGAATTTGGTTTTTTTGGTTGTCCAGGCCTGCCACCGTTTTATTTCGATAAATTAGGTTTTTCTTAGAATAATTTGCCACTACGCCCATAGTCCATCAGCTCTAGTTTTTGCGGTATCTTTAATTTAAGAAAATTCCAATTTTTATTCGTCTTTTGGTATATATCTTTAAGAGTGGTTAACCAATTTTGTTACTCGTTTTGGAATTAAATAGTTACATGACTTTTTTAATGACATTTACAATTTTAAAGTCAGAACCAAGTTTAAATAGCTTCATTCAAACACGTTCAGCGACATAGCTAAGAGAGAACGCTATAGTCGGGAGCCCCGACTATCAGATACCCGTTACTCAGCTAAAGGGAGTGGGAGGGAGATGGAGAAAGAAAACTTTGATCGGGCATAACTTTTTAACGAATGGTCCGATTTAAAAAATTCGATAGGTATTTATAACCATAATAAAACTGCATTTTTACTTTTCCGAAATCTTTAAAGGTGTGGGCGTGAGACAACTTTTTAAATTCTTTAAATGTGGGCGGTAGGCGCTTGTGGACGTTAGAGGGGGCGTGGCCCTCGGCTGAAATAAACTTGCGATGCGTATGTGTGGGTAATCCCAACTCTCTAGCTTTTGTAGTTTCCGAGATCTCAGCGTTTATCCGGACGGACAGACGACTCGGCATGTGATCCTGATCAAGAATATATTTACTTTATAGGGTCGGAAATGCATCCTTGTAGCTGTTACATACTTTTGCACGAATACAATATACCCTTTTACTCTACGAGTAACGGGTATAAAAACCAGTGTTTTCCGACCTTTTGAATTGTGTAGACATACCTTATTTCTTTCGCTAAACAACCAACTCTTAATAACAAAGCAATAGACGCCCTCATACATCATTGCCATTTTCTTAAGACGTCAATCTTAAATATCCAGATTTGTTACGTGTAAATCTTCTTAGAAATATAAATATAACATAAATTGAAAAAATTTATTTATTTTTATTTTTTACATTGATTTTCATAAGTCATATTTAAATCGAATTATATTGTAAAAAAATTATACGTTTTGTGGTGACAGCAACGAAACTATGAGCCAATTTTTTCAATGTCATCGGCACTATCAGTATTCAAAATTTCAATTTTTTTTTTGAAGTGTTTTTCGATATCCGAACACACTGTTAAAGATTTTTCATCCGTTATAAGATTTATGGCAATCCCAGACTTTCCTGAAAGAAAATACAGAAAAATTACAAAATTTAAGAAATGTTATACATACTTAATATAGTAGAGGGATTATTTCACGTCAAACGTGACTGGCAATATTATATATATATATAGTGACATATCCATACACCCACACATACACCATCCCAGAATTTACCCTTCAGATAACCTCAGCCAACCAGTCAATATCCAATTGCAAATGCACCCAATCTTTAGACTAAACATCCAGAACGAATCAAGTTACATCATCAGTTCGTTCCCACACTTTCGGACGCCCAACGGAAAATTACCATGCCAATGAATCCTCAAATATCTAGACTAAACAATCGGATTGAGTCGCCGGTGCATTATCAATCAACAATCCAAAGGGCAATCAAAAAACTCACTCAATTAAAATTAACTCCACTCATAGAAAGCTCTAAAGCTCAAATCCGAGGTATGATCGTCAAAGAAGTTTAAGTTAAGAAGCGAGTTCAGTTTAAGACTTGTCAAAAGACAGTCAGTGTTCTTCCACAATAAAAATAATATTTTTAACCAGTTTAGAATTTAACTAAATAATTTTTTTTATTTAAAACTTATAATTAAAAGTTTGAACCATAAGTTTAAAATAAAAAAAACATTATTTAATTAAATTATAAACTGGTTACAAATTTTATTTTATTGTGGAAGAGCACTGACTGTCTATGAGTGGAGTTAATTTTAATTGAGTGAGTTTTCTGATTGCCCTTTGGATTGTTGATTGATAATGCACCGGCGACTCAATCCGATTGTTTAGTCTAGATATTTGAGGATTCATTGGCATGGTAATTTTCCGTTGGGCGTCCGAAAGTGTGGGAACGAACTGATGATGTAACTTGATTCGTTCTGGATGTTTAGTCTAAAGATTGGGTGCATTTGCAATTGGATATTGACTGGTTGGCTGAGGTTATCTGAAGGGTAAATTCTGGGATGGTGTATGTGTGTGTGGGCGTATGGACATGTGCATAGAGTTATGTGGAACTATGGATATGTCACTATATATATTCTTGATCAGGGTCACTAGCCGAGTCGATCTAGCTAGTCCGTCTGTCTGTCTGAACGAACGCTGAGATCTCGGAAACTAGATTTTAGGAGTTCCTACGCAGCGCAAGTTTGTTTCATCGAGTTGCCACAATCCCCCTAACGCCCAAAAACGATTTTAATGAATATGTGTGGGTAATCCCAACTTTCTAGCTTTTCTAGTTTCCGAGATCTCAGCGTTCATCCAGACAGACAGACAGACGGACAGACAGACGGACAGACAGACATGGCTAAATCTACTGGGCTAGTGACTCTCATCAAGAATATATATACTTTATAGGGTCGGAAACGTTTCCTTCTCCCTGTAACATACTTTTGCACAAATACAATATACCCTTTTACTCTACGAGTAACGGGTATAAGAAGAGAGAACGCTATAGTCGGGTGCCCCGACTATTAGATACCCGTTACTCAGCTAAAGGGAGTGCGAGGGAAATGGAGATATACAACTTTGATCGCGCATAAATTTTTAAACGAATGGTGCGATTTACAAAATTTCTTTTACATTTCGATAGGTATTTAATAAATACTTTTATAAATACTATTTATAAACACAGTAAAACTTCATTTTTACTTTTCCGAAATTTTTATAGATGTGGCCCCAGACACCTTTTAAAATCTTTTAATTGTAGGCGTTGGTCGATTGGGGGCGTGGCCCTCCCCTGAAACAAACTTGCGCTGCGTAGGAAGCCCAAGAATATGTGTGGGTAACCCCAACTCTCTAGCTTTTGCAGTTTCCGAGATCTCAGCGTTCATCCGGGCAGACGTTTAAGTTATTATAATGAATCTTTGTAAATTTTGTTAGTATCTTAAAAAAAACGTAGCATCCGGATACCTGGACCCTCCGGGTTAGCCAGCCTTACCTCCCGCATTGCTGATCTCTGCGAGAGGTGAACCACCCTTTCTCCGCCACTCGTGGGAACAAATATGAACCAAGAAAATAAAAATAATAATATTTAAAAAAAGGAGACCGGAACTCTCATAAATCCGGCGAGGACCGAGGGTCCTAACTCAACGGGCCAGACAGAGGTTACTGAATCTAAAGTCAACCCAACGGCAGTCACTGCTACTGGAAGAATGACAGAGCTCACTGGAGCTAAGGTCAACTCCACCCTGGCGAAACACCAGCAAACTGGCCTAAATCGCCCCCTGGTCACCTTGAGCGACCAGCAAGGTGCTACTACAAGCGCAGCTGCAGCTCAGTCGGGTGCAGGGGTGAAGGGAAGGTCTGCCGCAGGCAAGGCCAAGATGGACAGGTACGAGGAGAGGAAATCCGCCGCGGCCATCCTTAAAAGACAGGCGAGAAGCAACATCACCACCCCCTCAGCGGAGTAGCTTAAGAAATTGGATTGGGATAAGTCGGTGTTGCCCAATTTCGTACTGAAGAGACCGAAGGAGGACTCTAAAAATCCTAAACGGCAACGCTCCCAGGGAAGTGCGGCTCAAAATGCCCCGAAGAAGATTTGCACGCACGTGCCAGTCGCGGCAAACAAAAGCTTCGCAGAAATGGCCAAGGATAGAATCCTTCTAGGAGTCCTGGACCAAAGCGACACGGATGGAAGAATACCGAGGAACCAGTGGAAGTGGGTGGAGGCAGCCCTGGATGTACATTGCTTCGAGGTGCTGGAAGCGGACCCTGGACCCCCACCAAACTGCAAGGATGCAGGGTGGTACCAAGGTAACGTCAAGGTGATGGCGTGCGAAGGGACTAGTCGGCAGTGCTAGTGAAAGCAGCCGTATCTAGACTGGGTGAACTCTACCCGGATGCCAAGCTGGTCGCTGTTGACTGGAAGTACATTCCGAGTAGGCCAAGACCCGTCATATGGATCCCGTTCTCCTTTAAGGAGCCGGAGAAGATACTTACCATGCTGCAGGGATGCAACCCTAGCCTGCCGTCCTCCGACTTAAAGGTGGAAGAGACGCAGAGCCCATTGCGTCCTGAATATGGACTCGACCGCACCCACTGAGGCTATGCACGGAATGCTTAACTTCGGACACCAAACAGAAGGGCGAGCCTGGTGTCGAAGAGGTGCTGGCCACCGAGATGGAGGAGCCAGGCAAAAAGGACCAGGAATGCGAGTCGGTGATATTCGAGGCATCCCTCCTCCAGGGCTTCAGTAAGCTGGGTCACAGGGGTACCGACTCCATGAGCGAAAACTTCGAGGACTTCGAAGATGACCTGGACGCTGACGTGACGGTGGTGGAGGCGAATCTGCACTATGTCTCTAGTGGTCGTGCAGATAAACCTCCACCACAGTAAAGCAGCCTCCGCTGCCCTTATGCTTCGTCCAGCGAGAGACGAAGCCGACCTAGTGCTGATCCAGAAACCCTGGATTGTATCCAATAGGATTTCTGGACTCAGCACCCCAATATATAAGCTGCTCGCAGCTCAAGGAGAAGGTAAAACCCGCACCTGCATTTTAGCTAAAAGGCACCTTAGTGCATTTATGCTTTATAATTACAGCGATGCCGACACTACATCGATAAGTCTGGATCTGCAAGACAGGTCGTTACGCGTTGCGTCAGCATACCTAGCGTATGACATTATGGACCCTATACCGGGTCGCAAACTGAGGGAACTCGTAAAGGACTAAGAAGATCAGGGCACTGGCCTGCTCATCGGAAGCGACGCAAATGCCCACCACGAGAAGTAGGGCAGCACAAACACAAATGAGAGGGGTGAGTTACTTTTTGAATACCTTCTCTCCACTAACCTACTTAGGAGGTTATAGACCTAACCCTTATTTCAAACTTCATCTATGACCAGCTTATAGGGTGGTGCGTTTCTAAAGAAAACTTCTTCTCAGATCACAAATATATTGACTCAAAACTATGTGCGCCCAACCCTGACCCATTAACGTTCTCAAACCCCCGTAGAACCAACTGGCCAGCCTTTAAAAATAGACTGGCTAAAGCCCTATCAGCTCTTCCAGAGCAGATTCCTCCATCAGAGGAACATCTCACTTATTTCACGACAGCCTTCACTGAAGCCTGTAACAGTGCATACAAAGCATCCTGTCCACTCGGCATCGGCGACATTCCAAAGAGCGTTGGACCAGGTCATAGGGCCCGAGATGATGCCGCACGCTTTTGCGTATCAAGACAACATTATCGTCATCGGACGGACCATAAAGGAACATATGCAGAACCTAAAAGAGGTGTTCAGAAGACTGCGGGCAGCAAACCTGAAAGTAAATGCTGATAATTGTAAATTCTTCAGGAAGGAGTTGCAATACTTAGGGCATCGAAACCAAGGCATTGGGACGGACCCGGAGAAGGTCTCGGCTATAGCTCAGCTGAAGCCACCGGCAAACGTTAAGAAGCTGCGCCAATATCTGGGGGTGGCATCATGGTATAGGCGATTCGTACCAGACTTTGCCACCATAGTACAGCCCTCGAACGCACTCCTCCGGAAGAAAGCAAAATGGGAATGGACGAACGATCACCAGCAAGCGTTCGAAGCCGTCAAGGCCAGGCTAGTTGCTAATCCAATCCTAGCATGTCCCGATTTTAGCAAAACGTTTGTACTCCAAACAGACGCCAGCGATTACGGCCTCGGTGCTATTCTCACACAACATTCGGACCAGGGTGAGCGGGTGATTTCCTACTCCAGCCGATCCTTGAACGGGGCGGAAAGAAATTACTCTGCAACAGAAAAAGAATGTTTAGCGATCGTGTGGGCCATCAGGAAATTAAAACCTTACCTGGAGGGCTACCACTTCAAAGTGATAACCGATCACATGGCCCTGAAGTGGTTGAATAGCATCGAGAGTCCGTCCGGCAGAATCGCGAGATGGGCGCTGGAGCTACAACAATACGATTTTGAAATCGCATACAGGAAGGGCCCGCTTAATATAGTAGCGGACGCCCTGTCACGGCAGCCGCTACCAGAAACGTGCCGAAGACTGGAAAATAAGGAAACCGATCTGCAAGAACGAGCACAATGCCCCTGGATAAAGGAAATGCAAGGAAAGGTCACGCAGAATCCACAAAAATACCCCGATTATCTGATGGAAGCCAACCGGCTGTACCGACATATTCCACACAGGGCTGGCAACGAGGACGGAGTCGAGAAAAAGGATCATCTCGGAAAATCACGACATGCCAACGGCCGGGCACCTGGGCAGTCGGAAAACGATTGCAAGAGTGGCAGCAAGATACCACTGGCCAGGTATGCATCGAGACGTACGGAAATATGTGCGGAACTGTGAAAGCTGCATGAAATACAAGCCTAACCAACTCCAGGCAGCCGGAAAAATGCTAACACAAATTCCGGAGGAGCCATGGGCTACGGTATGCGCCGATTTTGTCGGTCCCCTGCCACGGTCAAAACACGGGAATTCGATGCTACTAGTCTTGGTGGATCGATTCTCAAAGTGGACCGAAATCGTGCCCATGCGAAGGGCAACCACGGAAACCCTTCAAAAGGCCATCAGAGAACGGATAATTTCGCGATACGGAGTACCTAAAATAATGATAACCGACAACGGCGTGCAGTTCACAAGCAGAGCGTTCAAGAAGTTCATGGAGGAACTGGGCGTCCGACACCAGTTTACAGCACCGTACACGCCACAAGAAAACCCGACGGAGAGAACCAACAGGACCGTGAAAACAATGATCGCGCAATTCACCGGGGCCGATCAGAGGACGTGGGATGAAAAATGGCCAGAATTGCAGTTGGCCATGAATACAAGTGTGGCGGAAACAACTGGCTATTCGCCAGCGTTTATCACGCAGGGTAGAGAGCCGAGACTCCCAAACGCGCTGTATGACGAGCAGACAACCGGAACAGGAAAAGAAACACAAACACCCACGGAAAACGCACAAAAATTAAAGGAAATCTTCGAGTTGGTCAGGAGAAACATGGAAAGGGCGGCGCAGGATCAGGCGCGTCACTACAATCTCCGAAGGCGACCGTGGAAGCCGAAGGTTGGGGACAAGGTCTGGGTCAAGGAGCACCACCTGCCCAAGGCAGTAGAGGGCTTCGCGGCGAAACTGGCCCCAAAACTCGATGGGCCGTTTAAAATCACAAAGCTCACCTCGCCGGTGATCGAGGGAACACTGTGCTTTCCGTTAGCGGGAAAAGAGAAAGGACGATACGGTGTATCGAAACGGGCAAAACACATGGAACACACACGGATACACGAGCACACACACAATCAGGAGCGCGAGAGCGGAAAAACAGAGGTTACGCGGAGAGTAGAGCAGAGCGGACCTGCTATTCGAAATTTTCACGAGAAAAGGAGCCCCAGATCGGGGCTAGAACATAAAAGAGAAAATATGTTCTGGGACAGGGGAGGGTACGCGCGGCAACATACGCGCAGGCGCAGCCAGCGCCAACAACAACCACAGCAACAACAACACAAGCAGTAGCTCCGACTGCAACACGACAACAAAAAGGGGTTAACGACCTCTGCGACAGCCATGCCAGGAGCGGATCGAGGGGCGCGAAAGCCAGGCGCGCGGGCCGGCAAATACGACACGAGGCTGCCGCAGGCGCGGGACACGGGGGCACTTGCAGCCGCAAGTTGTCTTCCGGGGCGCGCGGGGGCCAGGATTCGCACCCCGGAGCATCCAGGGGCATGCATACGTTCATCGCCATGGAGCTGCAAGAAGATGAAATGGTCAGATGGCTGAAAACCGGAGGAAAACAACAGAAAACACTTTTTTTTTTTTTTGGTTTTAAACCATCTGACCGATGATTTTTTGCTTTTGGTCGCGACAACACTGCCGCATTGACCAGATACTGGTGGTTTGAGAGCGTGTATCGGGTACGCTCACGTAGATACGGCCACTCTGACGATGTGAAAACGCCTTGTTATTGGAAACGACAGTCTGGGGTAGCTGTCTAGGTTGACATTCTACCCTTGTAGACAAAATTTTGTTTATTTGCTGCAATACTTTGATTTTTTTTTTCTTCTGGTTTGTTTTTTGTTTTGCTTTGGTTGATTTTTTGTTTTTCTTATATCTTTATTTTTTATTGAATAAGATTTTTCTTTTTGTTTTCAGCAAGCCTTCCTGTTCTTTGAGCTCGGCAGGTTGGTTTATTGGCCAACTGCCGAATTAAAATGCCTAAACAACAGGAAAATTATAAACTACAGTGATTGATACAAGTTAACCTAGAAATTTAAATTGGCATTGTTTATAAAAATTACCAAATCCCTCATGTGGAGTGGTTCTTTAACTTGAAAAAATTGATTCAAGTTGCTGTAATATTTAAATATTTTAAATTTTTTTCGGAGTGTGGTAAATTTTGGGCAGTCAAAGATTAGATGCTCCGCATATTCAGGAACATTACAGAACTCACACAAATTAGAGTCTATAGCTTTTATCCTATGTAAGAAGGTTTTGTCATATGTATGTCCTGTCATTAGTCTGTGTAGTACTTTTAATCCTTTTGCTTTCCATTTTAAATCATGGTGCCAAGGTCTCTTAGGTATTTCCGGAAAGACGTTTATGAGATTTGTTCCTTTGTTTGTGCATTTTATCTTGTAATCCTTGTTCCATTGTTCCTCTATTTTCTTTTTAATTTCCCTCAGAGCTTCTTTGGTACTTAGTTTTATATCTACCACGTCTCCTTCCCTAACAGCTAACTTAGCTAGCCTATCAGTCTTTTCGTTTAACGGAATACCCTTGTGCCCTGGTATCCAAATTATGTCAAGTTTTTGTATGTCTGATTTTTCAATTGTATTGTGTATTTCGTGTACTAAGTACGAGTCAGATTTTTTGTTTTTAACTAAACTAATTGCTCCTAGGCTATCACAGAATATCACAGCGTGTTTGTATTTATTGCTTTGGCATATAGTGCATGCCATTTTGTAGGAGCAGCTAGCTCTGCTCCTACAGATGAGAGAGATGCGTTTATTTTAAATTTGTGTGCTATGTGACTGGGTAATTCCATGATTCCTATTCCTATAGCCTCTGTGTTTATGGACGCATCGGTGGATATGATGCTCCATCCCTTATCCAAGTATCTGTTTATTTCTTCACTATATATTGCATTTGCTTCCTCAGTCGAGTAGTCCACCTTACTTTTTGCCAGTAGTTTGTCTTGTTTATCTTGTATGTATGTTTATCTTGTTTGATACTAAGAAAAAATCCCTAGTTCTAGTATTGTCAAAGAAAAACCTAAAGTCCCTTATTGTTCTTGTGTAGCTTGTTTCTGCTGGTGAATTTTTGAGTTGACTAAAGAGAGCTGGGTTCATCGCTTTCACTTTGAAAAGCTCTTTGGCGGTGAGCCATTTGGCTCTGAAAACAGGCGGCATTACACCAGCCATCACGAAAATTTCGTGTTTGCTGGTGCCCGGTGGAACACCTACACACCTTCTCAGGGCCTTGGCTTGCGCAATTTCAAAGTTCTTGCTTGCCCCATTGCCCATATCAGCTAGGCTGGTTATGGCATATTCTTGCTTGGACCTCACAAAGGACTTGAAGATGTTAGTGCTTACTTTGGGCTTTAGGCCAGATTTAATAGTAGTTGCAAATTGTAGAATTTTCCCACTGACTTTGGTTTCTGTTTTAATTTTTTTGATCTGATCTGTACAAGACATATTTGCGCTTAGAATGCGACCTAGAAAGTTGACTTTTTTTTGATTTGGCATCGCGACATTTTTAATGACTATGTTTGCTTCTTTTGTGTTACCTTTGCCTATGTTAACAACCGTCGATTTGGCCGGATTAAAGGCAAAACCGAGATCCTTGCATAGCAAATTGAAGTCATTTAGTTTTGTTTGCAAGTTGTTTACTGTTGTATTGAAATCGTGCCCAGAAGAGATGATAACAAAGTCATCTGCAAATTGCATTACGTGCGTTTTCCTATCACTGATCTGATGAAGCCTTTTGGTGTAAACATTAAAAAGAACAGGTGATAGGCAGGATCCTTGAGGTATCCCACCATTCACCACCTGAACTTCCTTCCCAAGTTTTAATTCCTGCTAGCCATACAGCTTAGAATCCAGTCTGTGTACATTTTTGGAAAGGATTCACTTTCCATGATGATCTTTAACGAGTTCAGATTGACACAGTTGTACGCATTCGATAGATCCACTACCGCTACCGCAAAACACTTACCATTTCAAAGCAGCCACGCGGGAATGAAAAATCGGGATGGGGGCGCTGCGATAGCGGCGGTCGATCGATAGTGCGATCGATAGAAGTGGCAACGCCGCTCACCACGATCGATAAGCGCAATTGTGAGTTGAAGCAAAGTTGCCAGACTGCGGAGAGAGAAGTGGTGAATTTCGACGTAGGAGTGGCGCGGAAATTAAAAAATTCCGTCCGGAGGCGAGGATCAGCGACCAAGGAGGAGGAATCGTCGGGGAGGAGAAACAAGGACCAGGAGCAGGAACAAGGACGGCGCCGGGAGGGTCTATACGCGGGGGTCAAGATGCCTATAGGACACGGCTGAGGCTGGCATCGCTGCGATCCGACCGGTGGCCAAACGGCAGGAGAAAGGCATCAGCGAGGGTTAGACGCGGTCGTCAAGATGCCTATAGGACACGGCTTAGATTGCGCCGCTGCGTCCGGGCTGATGGCCAACAACAGGAGTAGGGAACCAGGAATCAGAAAGGACGAGGAGTACAACGAGGGAGCTAAGAGGCGTCGACGGAGTGCGCCGGGAGGAGAAAGCACCTTCTTCAAAAATTTCCGAAGAAAGGGGGAGATGTGAGGAGTCGTAAAACTCCCCACAAATCTCGAGGCAGGAGAGCCCCTAGCAACAGCGAAGGCAGCGAGAATGCGGCAGACCCCAAGGGCATCCAGGTCCACCGGTAAATACTGGACCTTGGACCCGGCCAAAGCGGAGAGACCGTGAAATAACGGTGCCGCGCTGGACCTTGGACCCACGCCGCCAAAGGGCAATGAGGTCGAACGGTAAAGCCGTGGACTTTGAACCGGCGCAAAGAGGATGCACCGTGAATTAACAGGACAGCTTGGACATTGGACCCTAGCGAGCCGTGTGCAAAAAGGGAAATAACGGTTCCACGCCGCAGCCTATAAAAGGACGGCGCAGGCGGAGCTCGAGACAGAAAACCGAGATACGTGAGCGAAAGTACAAGTGAGACAAGAAAACCAGAAATCAAGATTCAAGTGCGAGGATTCAATCGAGTGCGTGACCGTGAGAGTACCGAGTAACCGAGTGCTCAACGCCCAGATCAAGATACCAGAGTCAAGACGCTAGGCTAAGGCTGAGACTGCAACGGTGAGATCTGCAGGAAACAGAGATTGGAGTGGGGACGAGTGCTGGACAGAAGCAGAGTCGAGAGAAGGACGAGCTACCGGCAGGGTAAGCGCGGATCAAGAGTTTGTGCCAGGCGTCGGGGTTACGGTGGACTGACGATAAGGCTGAATCCTCGGATTTGACCTGTCGGGAGATTTGTTTCTCAGGCTAGAGCCAGACCGACCTCAGGGAACACGACGAAACAGGTGGTCCCAGGATCATTTTGGTCGGACCCGAAAGGAAGGTTGTGCAGACTTTTGAGTCCTACGAGCCGGGTGGAACTGGTGAGACGCCGTTGGAGAACGACGCCGCAGGAGTCCACAAGTAGCACGAAGAGAAACGAGAGCAGCGACGCCGTCGAGGAGCGCCTCCGAGAAACGCACGAGATGAATCTTGAGCCGAGGAAGGCAGGTCGCCGACCAGGCAAGCCGCAACAGCCAGCTGATGTAGAACTCAATTCCAGCGAAAAGAAAACTTAATAAAGTTTTCCGAATTGTCCCAATCGGATATCACTGCATTTTCTTGGGTCACGGGCAGTCACGCAATACAAATTTGGTGGGACGAACACACAATATCTCTGAGCTAGTCCCGGCGTTTACGTAGCGATCAAAAAGTTGAAAACGGTTCGTTACAAGACATAGACAAGGAGGAGGCAGGAATGTAGGAAACTCTTCAACAGAGCAAAAAGACTAAGTTGTGAACAAAACTGGTCAGAATATAAAGTCTAGCTCGATTCAAAAAGCTCATTAGGCAGGCAAAAAGAGAGGATTGGAGAAAATTCTGCTCAGGAATTAAATCCTCTTCGGCAGGTGCAAGATTACGAAAGGTACTCTCAAAGTCATCCTCGAATCTGAGCTATCTCAAAGGACAGGACGACTCGTGGACTTCTTCTAGCGAAGAAACACTAATGCTATTACTAGATACGCATTTGAAATCCGGCTAAAGCACTGGACAACATTATGACTGAATCCAACATTAAATGAGCTATAAATAGCTTCGCTCCCTATAAATCTCCAGGTTCCGTGGGATATTCCCGGCACAGTTGCAGCAAGGGGAAGATCTTGCTGTCCCTTGGCTAAAAGCCATCTTCACGAACATTACGGCGTTAGGCCAATTTTTATACCCAAGGCCAGCAAAGCCTCTCACACAACACCGAAGGATCTCAGGCCAATAAGCCTGTCCTCCTTTCTTCTTAAAACCTTGGAAAGATTGATAGGTCTGTCTGTCTGTCTGTCTGTCTGTCTGTCTGTCTGTCTGTCTGTCTGTCTGTCTGTCTGTCTGTCTGTCTGTCTGTCTGTCTGTCTGTCTGTCTGTCTGTCTGTCTGTCTGTCTGTCTGTCTGTCTGTCTGTCTGTCTGTCTGTCTGTCTGTCTGTCTGTCTGTCTGTCTGTCTGTCTGTCTGTCTGTCTGTCTGTCTGTCTGTCTGTCTGTCTGTCTGTCTGTCTGTCTGTCTGTCTGTCTGTCTGTCTGTCTGTCTGTCTGTCTGTCTGTCTGTCTGTCTGTCTGTCTGTCTGTCTGTCTGTCTGTCTGTCTGTCTGTCTGTCTGTCTGTCTGTCTGTCTGTCTGTCTGTCTGTCTGTCTGTCTGTCTGTCTGTCTGTCTGTCTGTCTGTCTGTCTGTCTGTCTGTCTGTCTGTCTGTCTGTCTGTCTGTCTGTCTGTCTGTCTGTCTGTCTGTCTGTCTGTCTGTCTGTCTGTCTGTCTGTCTGTCTGTCTGTCTGTCTGTCTGTCTGTCTGTCTGTCTGTCTGTCTGTCTGTCTGTCTGTCTGTCTGTCTGTCTGTCTGTCTGTCTGTCTGTCTGTCTGTCTGTCTGTCTGTCTGTCTGTCTGTCTGTCTGTCTGTCTGTCTGTCTGTCTGTCTGTCTGTCTGTCTGTCTGTCTGTCTGTCTGTCTGTCTGTCTGTCTGTCTGTCTGTCTGTCTGTCTGTCTGTCTGTCTGTCTGTCTGTCTGTCTGTCTGTCTGTCTGTCTGTCTGTCTGTCTGTCTGTCTGTCTGTCTGTCTGTCTGTCTGTCTGTCTGTCTGTCTGTCTGTCTGTCTGTCTGTCTGTCTGTCTGTCTGTCTGTCTGTCTGTCTGTCTGTCTGTCTGTCTGTCTGTCTGTCTGTCTGTCTGTCTGTCTGTCTGTCTGTCTGTCTGTCTGTCTGTCTGTCTGTCTGTCTGTCTGTCTGTCTGTCTGTCTGTCTGTCTGTCTGTCTGTCTGTCTGTCTGTCTGTCTGTCTGTCTGTCTGTCTGTCTGTCTGTCTGTCTGTCTGTCTGTCTGTCTGTCTGTCTGTCTGTCTGTCTGTCTGTCTGTCTGTCTGTCTGTCTGTCTGTCTGTCTGTCTGTCTGTCTGTCTGTCTGTCTGTCTGTCTGTCTGTCTGTCTGTCTGTCTGTCTGTCTGTCTGTCTGTCTGTCTGTCTGTCTGTCTGTCTGTCTGTCTGTCTGTCTGTCTGTCTGTCTGTCTGTCTGTCTGTCTGTCTGTCTGTCTGTCTGTCTGTCTGTCTGTCTGTCTGTCTGTCTGTCTGTCTGTCTGTCTGTCTGTCTGTCTGTCTGTCTGTCTGTCTGTCTGTCTGTCTGTCTGTCTGTCTGTCTGTCTGTCTGTCTGTCTGTCTGTCTGTCTGTCTGTCTGTCTGTCTGTCTGTCTGTCTGTCTGTCTGTCTGTCTGTCTGTCTGTCTGTCTGTCATTTTTCAAATCCAACCATTCGTTAAAAAGTGGTGCTCGATCAAATTTTTATATATCCATCTCCCTCGCACTCCCTTTAGCTGAGTAACGGGTATCTGATAGTCGGGGCACCTTTAAAACTTGGTACAGCACAAGTCTGTAGCTTCAGTACTTCAGAAGTTATTTTCAGGACTTTAAAACCATGTTTTGGGACAGACAGACAAACTGAACAAAATTTTCATTTCGGTATAACTTTTGAACGGAGCGTCATAATAAGCGCATTTTCAGTAAGAATACGAATTTAAATTGATTTGCCTAAAACTTTTTTTACACGTACCATTCGGAAAATAAGTAAACACGTGTATCAGGATTTGATCGAAAAAAAATGATTTCTTTAGTTAGAAATTTTTTAAGTTTTCCAAAAACTGTCAAAAATGAAAAAGTACCTTCTCATTCGTTTTAAGCGGTTTCCGATAATTGTAATTGTAATTGTACCGTCTTAAATACACAGAAAATGTACTTCAAGTTCAAGTTTTTATACCCGTTACTCGTAGAGTAAAAGGGTATATTGTATTTGTGCAAAAGTATGTAACAGGGAGAAGGAAGCTTTTCCGACCCTATAAAGTATATATATTCTTGATCAGGACCACTAGCCGAGTCGAACTAGCCATGTCCGTCTGTCCGTCTGTCTGTCCGTCCGTATGAACGCTGAGATCTCGGAAACTATAAAAGCTAGAGGATTGGCATTTTGCATGCATATTCTTGGAGTTCCTACGCAGCGCAAGTTTATTTCAAAAAGGTGCCACGCCCCCTCTAACCGCCCCCTCATTTTTTGAAAGGTGTCTGGCGCCCACACCTTTAAAGATTTTGGAAATGTAAAAATGCAGTTTTATTGTGATTATCAAAACCTATCGAAATGTAGAAGAAATTTTTTAAATCGGACCATTCGTTAAAAAGTTATGACCGATCAAAGTTTTAATATATCCATCTCCCTCGCACTCCCTTAGCTGAGTAACGGGTATCTGATAGTCGGGGCACCCGACTATAGCGTTCTCTCTTGTTTTGACAATGAATTCTTTGTTAAAAAATTAATAAAGATTATTTACGGTCCCTGCTAATGTTAGAACTAAATTCATTATATTTACCAAATCTTCCGGTGCGGCCAATTCGATGTAAGTAAGTTTCACAGTCAGCGTTGCCTCGAACGTCTACCGGCAAATCAAAATTAACGACAATTGTAACTTGTTCAATGTCAATGCCTAAATTAAACATAGATTTGTTTTATTTATAAATGAATATCAATATAAATTAATACCTCTTGATAAAACATTTGTAGTTATCAGGACTTTTTCAAGCCCTGATCGGAAACGATCTAAAACAGCAAGTCTCTGCTCAACTGTTAAATCACCAGAAAGTACAGCAACAGAATGACCGTCCGATGTCATTTTTGCTGCAAGCCAAGCAGCTGTTCTTCGTGTCTAGAAAGATAACAAAAAAGTGATTTATTGCATTATATTTAGGAAATAATAAAATTTTTTGGTTACGGTCATTGACATCAACAAATTACATAGATTTGCGATGCTTAGGGGAGAGGTCTGTAAGTTGGGACGGTCTGGTCAACTAACACAATTTTTTCTATATATTTGTTATACCCGTTACTCGTAGAGTAAAAGGGTATATTGTATTCGTGCAAAAGCAAATGCCCCATCGCAATGTGGGGTCATATGATAAAATCCGACGATCCGTTCAATAGTTATAGCGAAAAGAAGATTTTCTTCTTCTTCCTAAAATTAAAATTTAATTCTGTTTGTCAGTCTGTCCCAAAACTTTGGTTTAAAATCTTACAAATTTTATATGGTGTTAAACAGCTCGATATAAGAAACATTAGTTTAACCACTTTTGGAAAAACTAGCTAGTTTAGCGGGAAAACAGCTTAAAATAGCGAAAATAGCCATAACTTCTGTACTACTAAAGCTACAGACTTGCACTATACCTCGTTTTAAAGCAGAGGTCGGCAGCGCCCTATTAAGTGAGCATAGGGATTTGTTCTGCTCACGCTCTGCCCTCTCTTATACTGTAAAACTGCGGTCTGCACACGCACACTGTTGAGCTGCCCCCTGCAATTTACTCACACAAATATAAAACAAAATGTCATTGTATGTGTGTGCCGACCGCTGTTTTAAAGGTATTTTGAAATACTATAAATGCCTTCTGTACGTAATTTGTCTAAATATAACATTTTTAAAATTATAGCAAAATAAAACTTTTTTTAAAATTATTGTCGGGAGCAGCCGCAGAAATCAATTTAAAATCATTTAAAACCCATTTATTGTTTGCCATTTGGTCAGCATCACTGACAACAACAATGTAAACCAAAGTTCCCAATTATCTATTTTGCATAAGACAAGCAGAGATAAGCGACTGCGCTCGCTGCTCTCTCGGACCTACGCACTCTCATCCTTTACATTCGCTTTTGATCGCTGGTACGAAGCAGTTCGTTCGCTCTCGCTACCACAATAAACGCATTTAAAAATCGAACAAATTCTCGGCTTTTTCTTTTGGCACCGTTTTGACACACGCATAATTCTCTTTCGTTAAAATATTCGCAAAAAAGGTGGCATAAATTAATGCCTCCTCTAAACATTGGTGACCCCGACGTGATCGTGAACGTGTGTCAAAGTTAAGCAATTATTAAATATCGTTTTAATAATTCTACGCGCCCTTTGCATGTGTCGCTGCAGGGCACAAACACACAAACTCTTTTCGCATCGCTTTGCACGGTATTCGCATATACCGACATACATACATTGTACAGTTAGAATCGGCTGCTGTACAGTCTAAACTTCTTGCATAACGGAAAGTGTTACACAACTTCGCTCGCCAGGCAAAGGTCGTTGCCCGTTGTTTTCGGCTCCGTCCTTACCCTCAAATTCGTTCTTTGGTTTTTTCGCTGGCCCAAGTGCAGGTGCAGCGCAAATTTCGTGCGGTGACTTTCGTATACCCTATAAGCGGAAAGTAAAAATTAAAAATGGCAGCCAAACATACGAAAAAGCCTGAGCTCGCGCCTCACGCACCAAACGGTGAGGAGTTTTATCGGGCAAAGGCAGATTCTCTGGTACGCCAGCTGGCGGCCTTAAATTTATTTTTGACAGAGGATCAGTTGGCCAAGTTCGACGAAAGTGAGTTGCAGGTGCGGCTGGATTTAATCGAGCGCATGTACTCTGACTTCGACAGCTCTCAGCTTAACCTCGAACAGCTTGTAATTGAGGAGCTGGAGTCAGATGCGCGCTTAACCTTTACCACGGCATATTGTGAGACGAAAGGAAAAATCTGCCGCCATCTCAATAGTGAGAAGAGAAAGTCGTTGGCAAATTCAACTGAGTTGCATGGCATCCTCGGTGGACACGCAGCCGCCTTCAAGTGCAATTCGCGGCCCACCAGGCTACCGGAATTTCAACTTCCGCGATTTGGCGGAGCATACATCGATTGGCCGGATTTCTACGCCATGTTCAACACCGTAGTGGGAAAGAACGAAGATCTAACAAAGGTGGAAAAATTTCAACATCTTCGCGCATGTTTGGACGGCATTGCACTGGACGCAATTCGCTCGCTGGAGCCTACGGAAAATAATTACGACAGGGCTTTGGAATTGTTAACGTCGAGATTTGATAATAAATTATTGCACTTTCAGGCACATGTTCGATCTTTATTCAAGCTCCCAGGGGTGGAAAAGGGATCCGCAAGTAGTCTGCGGCAGCTAAGCGACAAGGCAAATTCTCATTTGCGCGCCCTGGCTACTATGGCCTCTACGCAGGAGATCTATGACGGCCTCTTAATTCATCTCATCGCTTCGAAACTGGACATTCAGAACCAGGAGAGGTGGGAAGAAGGATTACCTTCCAAGGAGCTGCCAAGTTGGGATAAATTCTCATCGTTTTTGGACCTTAGATGCCGCATGATGGAAAATTTGGAATACGCTATGGTAAACCAAGCACCTAGCAAACAGGTTGGAAAAGTAGCTAACACATTTGGTCGTAGCACCCTTTGCTTTATCATCAGCTATGCCATCATGTACCCTGTGCGAGTCTAGGGAACATTATTTGACAAAATGCCCACAGTTCTTAGGTTTGAACCCCAATCAGCGGTATAGAGAGTCAAAAAGGCTACATCTTTGTCTCAACTGCCTACGAAAAGGGCACAGCCTACAGCAATGCAAGTCTGGCAACTGTAGACACTGCCACCAGAGGCATCATAGTCTTCTTCATTTGGAAACAAATCCCGTTGCAACCCTGTCCCAGCCTGTTCCAGAAATACTTCCGCAAGGATCATCTCACGTCTCTGTAGCCTTGTCCAATACACCGCCTTTAGCTTCATCGTCAACTAGATCCGAATACGTCGTGCTTGCTACCGCCATAGTCTACGTAAAAAATCGCTCTGGCGTGTTCGTGCCATGCAGGGCCCTGCTCGATTCGGCTTCTCAAATCAACTTCGTCACATCTCGTTTCGCCAATCAGCTTCAGCTCAAGATCCATCGTTCATTCATCTCCATATCAGGAATCGGTGAGTCCTCGCTCGCTTCGGATAAATCGGTCCATATTTTCGCTCAGTCGAGTAACGCAAAGTATAGCACTTCGCTCTCTGCTGCTGTCACCCAGTCAATCACCGATTACCACCCGCATTTCGATCTCAACGCGTCTGAATGGAAAATACCGGAAAATCTCGAGCTCGCCGACCCGCTCTTCTACAAAAGTCAACGCATCGACTTGCTTCTTGGAGCAAGCATATTCTTCGAGCTGCTTTGTATTGGACAAATTCGATTAGGCAGCAATTTACCCACTCTGCAGAAAACCAGACTTGGCTGGATCGTCTCAGGGTGTCTAACAGTAGGACATTCCGTTCGCTCATCTTTAGTTTCCTTATCTCAAGAGGCCAGAACTCATTCGGAGTCGGAGTCGATCTCTGAGATACTAAAGAGATTTTGGGAAATCGACAATTGCGCAGATTCTACAAAAACCATTGCGAAAGAAGAAATTTTATGCGAGCAGCTATTTCAGCAGGAATACACTCGGCTTGAATCTGGCCAATATTCGGTACTACTTCCTGCCAAAACTAGTTTCGATGCTCTAGGAGATTCATATGATCGTGCACTTCTTCGTTTTAAAGCACTCGAGACCAAATTAGCTAGAAATTTAGAGCTGAAGTCGCAGTATAAAGCCTTTATAGAGGAGTACCTGAACCTTGGCCACATGTCTCTAACAACCAAAAATGCTGCAGCTTATCAGTATTACCTACCCCACCACTGCGTCCAAAAATTAGAAAGCACAACAACAAAGCTGCGAGTTGTTTTCGACGGCTCAGCGAAGTCCACTTCGGGATATTCGTTGAACGATTTGTTGTACGCTGGTCCTTCCATTCAGCCAAAAATCTTCACTACCCTGCTTCGTTTTCGATTTTTCAAGGTTGCTTTGTGTGGGGATATTTGCAAAATGTATCGCTGCGTTCGGGTTACGCAACCCCATCAGTTTCTTCAATGTATTTTATGGCGCGATCGGCCAGAAGACGAGGTTCAAGTTTACTCGCTTGACACCGTAACCTATGGCACGAAGCCTGCTGCTTTTTTGGCAATTCGTGCAATGCAGCAGCTATCCTACGATGAAGAAGCGGAATTTCCAGTAGCAGCTAAAATCATACGCACAAACTTCTACGTGGATGATCTAATCGCAGGAGGAGACACCATTGAGGAGGTCGTTGGAATTCGTCAACAAATCAAGGCGCTCCTGGAAAGAGGACATTTTCCAATTCGCAAATGGTGTTCCAATGAACCTGCGGCGCTAAAAGGAGTGGATGACTCGGATCGGGAGAAAACTTTAAAGTTCCACGACGGAACCGACGTTACAAAAGCGTTAGGTTTATCTTGGGACACGCTATCGGATAGCTTGCTTTTCAGCTTCTCAAACGAATGGACAGAAAAACCCGCAACCAAGCGCAGCATCCTGTCGGCTATCGCTAAGTTTTACGATCCCCTTGGACTAATAGCCCCAATCATAACCAAACTTAAAATTTTCATGCAGGTCTTATGGAAGGATAAGCTCGACTGGGATGAATCCCTGCCTCAATCTTTACATGCCGCTTGGTTGGAGCACATGTCGCAGATCGCCACAGTTGCTTGCTTGAAGTTTCCACGCTTTGTTCTACAGCATAACTCATCGTGCGAAATACATGGATTTTGCGATGCAAGCATGGCAGCTTACGGAGCTTGCATTTATGTTCGATCAGAGAACCAAGGTATCGTTTCGTCGAACCTACTTTGCTCAAAATCAAGAGTCGCGCCCTTGAAGACCCTCACGATTCCGAAGCTAGAGTTATCTGCCGCTGTTTTACTCTCCGAGCTTGTCTCTCAAGTGGCACAAATTGCACCTCGATCTTGCACTTTTCATTGTTGGTCAGATTCGACAATAGTTTTGTCTTGGATCCGACAACCTCCATCAGATTTTAACATTTTCGTTTCGAACAGGATTTCGCAGATACAGGAGAGAACTAAGGGAATGACTTGGAGGCACGTACCGTCACGGCAGAATCCGGCGGACATCTTATCTCGAGGATGTACCCCTATTGAGCTGGTGGGATCAAAACTTTGGAGTGAAGGACCGCAGTTCTTACTCACTGATTTTTCTACATGGCCCCCTCACTCGCCCCCTGTCATGGAGCTTCCTGAGCATAGACGCAGCGCATTGGTGCTGTCACAGGAAATGGACATCTCACACAGTTGCAAGTTTGGAAACTCGTTTGGGAGAATGCAGAGAGTCTTCGGATACGTATATCGGTTCCTTCAAAGGGTCAGCAAGGATCGAGTACGGCATAAAGGAGAGCTTACAGTCGAGGAAATCAAAGGTGGGACTCATATACTCATTAAAGGGATTCAGCGCGTGCACTTTGCCGAGGACCACAAGGCACTAACCTTGAAGATGAAGCTGTCGCCGAGGAGCAAACTTCTGTCCTTAAACCCATTTATAGATGCAGGAGGTCTAATGCGCGTCGGAGGACGACTTCAAAATTCGCAGCTGGACTTCGATGCCAAGCACCCTATGATTCTTCCCAAGTCTCATCATATAACCTCAGCTATCATTGATCATTTTCATCGCAAGTTCTTTCATGCAGGAGCACAGAGCTTGTTAGCCGCTTTACGACAGAGATTCTGGCCCATTGGAGGGCGAAAAACGGTTTCTGCTGTCATCAACAAGTGCATTCAATGTTTCAGATTAAAGCCCAAGCTAGTCGAACACATCATGGCGCCGCTCCCGGAGGACCGAGTGCAGCCGAATCGCCCATTCGCCATCTCTGGAGTGGACTTTTGTGGCCCCTTTTATTCGAAGTCAGAGGTCAGAAACAGGCCCCCTACGAAGTGCTACATAGCCATATTCGTTTGCTTCGTCAGCAAGGCTACACACTTGGAAGTTGTCGAAGACCTTTCAACGCAATCGTTCATAGCAGCCCTGAAGCGATTTGTAAGCCTGAGGGGAAAGCCTCAAACGATTTGGTCAGACAACGCAACGAACTTCGTGGGAGCCAAAAACGAGCTAACTGAGCTTCGGCAGCTGTTTCTGAGCGATCCTCAAAACATTGAGCTATGGAATTCCCTTACGTCGATGGAGATCCGTTGGAATTTCATCCCACCTCGTTCCCCGCACTTCGGTGGCCTGTGGGAAGCCGCGGTCAAATCCGCAAAATATCATTTCGTCCGTGTTGTTGGAAAATCAATTCTCACATTTCATGAACTGCGCACTTTAGTTTGTGAAATTGCCGCAATTTTAAACTCACGACCGCTTTGTCCCATTTCAGAAAACCCAGATGACATTAGTGTTCTTACTCCTGCACACTTTCTCATTGGATCTACATTCACCGCAATGGATGAGCCTGATGTCACCCATCTGAACATCGATCGCTTGAGCCGGTGGCAGCGCGTATGCCAAATGCAGCAAACCTTCTGGCGCAAATGGAACTCCGACTACCTTTCGCTGCTGCAGGAGCGGACCAAATGGCGCCTTCCTGTGAGCAACGTACCGGCAGGCAGCATGGTCCTCATCAAGGAGGACAACATACCCCCTTTGCGGTGGCGCCTCGGCAGAGTTGAGAGCACCGTCACCGGAGAGGATGGCGTCGAACGAGTTGCAGTCATCCGAACCGACTCTGGACTGTGCAAGCGGGCAATGAGGAAGCTTGCGGTACTGCCCCTAGAAACCACTTCACTTGGAAGCATGACTCTTCCAACGGGGGGAGCATGTCGGGAGCAGCCGCAGAAATCAATTTAAAATCATTTAAAACCCATTTATTGTTTGCCATTTGGTCAGCATCAGTGACAACAACAATGTAAACCAAAGTTCCCAATTATCTATTTTGCATAAGACAAGCAGAGATAAGCGACTGCGCTCGCTGCTCTCTCGGACCTACGCACTCTCATCCTTTACATTCGCTTTTGATCGCTGGTACGAAGCAGTTCGTTCGCTCTCGCTACCACAATAAACGCATTTAAAAATCGAACAAATTCTCGGCTTTTTCTTTTGGCACCGTTCTGACACACGCATAATTCTCTTTCGTTAAAATATTCGCAAAAAAGGTGGCATAAATTAATGCCTCCTCTAAACAATTATTTTTTTTAATTTTTTAAAAAACGGCTCTAACGAGTTTTTTTAAAACTTTAAGCTGTATAGCCCTTGAGATTCCCCAAATGTTGGCGTATGGCGCATTATTGTAAAAAGTCAGGTTTAAAAGTTATTCCAAAACAAAAATAGATACTTTTTTCAGGTCAGAACAATTAACGCTTCCTGAGCATTGCATTTTGTGTGTGGGTATCCAAACTGTATTTTAGGGTCATAGAATCAGTTAATTTGCATTTAACAGTTCCATATAGGAATCTTTTGTTTTACGACTTTTTTAAAACCCCGCTCCTTTAGCGGGAAAAAAGCTAAAAATGTAAGTTTCGTAAGTTCTACACTCCTAAAGCTACAGACATGTGCTTCGCTGTTGTTATACTTAACTCTGTTGAAGTAAGCTCTGCACCCGCTTTTAAGAGCCGTCAGGGTAGTGTTCCACCAAGGCGGTTTGTGTTTTGTTTTGACTGTTCTGCTTACGCAGGCCTTTTTAATGGCCTCACCACAGATGTCAGTGAAAGTATTGACTAGGTTTTCTAATTCATAACTGTCGAGTAATGACCCCACCCCAGTTACTTCGTCTTAGATTTGTAATGTTCTCGGGTTGAGGGCATTCTAGAGATATTGTATATATAAAATTTGTCGATGGCTTTGAAATTTTTTTTAATATGTATATTTTATAATCCATCTGGATTATAGTAGATGTTGATTAATGTCAATAGGCTATTAAGCTATGCCACTCGTGTAGGGGAGAAGGGGGCACGAATAGTAAGAACATTTTGCTTAGACATAGCATAATAAACATAACATAACATAAACATAGAGCAGCGGTCGGCACACACATACTGGGAAGCTCATCGATGTGTGTGTGTGCAGACTGCTGTTCTACAGTGCACATTGGGATGAAAAGCCTTTTTTTAGCCATATAGTCCAACATTATTTTGGGTAATACTCTAGTTAACGGTCCTCACCCCCAAAATTCGCGAAAAAATTATCCACGACGGACCGCGCATTCTTAAAAATGTACATGAAGAAATATAGGCGCGGACTGCCATGGTTCTCTTGTAATCGAATTTCAAAGTTACGTGTTTTGCTATAAAAATAAAGTAGCTCTTTATATGATTTTAAGTGCTTTGCTATAAAAAACATAAGGGCTTTTCATCCCTTGTCAAAATAATAGGCGTTCGAAAAAAAATTCGAGATCTCAGCGTTCATACGGACAGACAGACGGACGGACAGACATGGCTAGATCGACTCGGCTAGTGATCCTGTTTCAGAATATGTATACTTTATAGGGTCGGAAACGCTTCCTTCTCCCTGTTACATATTTTTGCACGAATACAATATACCCTTTTACTCTACGAGTAACGGGTATAAAAATAAAATGGTAAGAGATTTAAAAAAAAAAAAATATATATATATAAACAAGAATCTTTTCTTGTAAGGCGTGTTAATAAAGAATGTTCCTATTTCCAAACAAAAAGACTAAAAGAAAATAAAAATTAAAGTATTAAAACAAAGGAAAAAAAAAGAAAATAGACAGCTACCCTGGACTGTCGTTCCCGAGGAAATGGAGATTTCACATCGTCGGAGTGGCCGTGTCACGAACGCGCTCGTCATTCCAAACGATATATATCTACGTGAGCGTCTGCATTGACGACGTCGACCCAGTGTTGTGGCAAGACGTCTAGCCAGGCGGTTAAAATGCACCAGCAAGCATAGGGCCTTTGTAATGCAAGTTAGAACTCTTCTTAACGACGTGTCGCAATCGCTGCCCCAGCATGGTATTCCCAAATGAAGGATCAGGAGAACGATGGCTGAAAAGCAATGGTGACGTGTTGCGTTATATCAACGTTCAGAGCAATGTTCCATCGAGAAGGCCAACATTTAAACTTATTTAAGCACGTCTGTACCCGCAAAGATGGGGTGCTAGGAATGCAGTATCATCTGCATAGGTGGTAAGAAAAGTACAACGAGCAACTGTGTTTTGCGAGATTAAACGTACTCCAGAAAGATGCCCAGAAATGTCAACGGCAAGCATCCTGTTGTCCAGAAATTACACAACGAGTCCCTCAGGCAATAGCGGCATTAGTAGATATCACCTTCATGACAAACGCTATTAAAAGCTTATTAAAAAAAAGGCAGAGCAGTATTTATGACATTTTAAGGCGTTTAGAATGTGGTACACGACTCTGTGACCCTGTTTGACAGCGGAGTGGCGACTACGGAAACCAAATTGGTGGTTTGGTAGAGCGTCATTAAAGGTGTCAATATCCAGAAGCCTGTTAAGTACGATCAGACCAAAAATCTTGTAAAACGTGGACAGAAGACTTATTCCTTTGACCTTTTTGGGGACCATTGTAACTAGGGTATGGAAATTGGGCAAGGTTGAGTGACGCATTAAAGCAGCGGTCGGCAGCGCCCTATTAAGTGAATATAAAAATATAAATATAAAACAAAATGTCATTGTATGTGTGTGCCGACCGCTGCATTAAAGAGAAGGCAGAGCTGCGCAATGACAGAGTTGCGTAGTGACTTTGCAGCTTTACCACCTACCTTATCCATGCCAGGAGCTTTTGTTGGGACCAATCGATTAATATGATCACGGATCTCCTCCTCATCCACTGGTCGCACAACAACAGGTGGACCAAAAGAAAATCCAAACCTAGAAATTGTGGTTCGAACTTCCTGGTCTGTTGCAAAATCAAACGGAGTAAATCGGTTTTCCAGATCATTTGCAAATACATGGTTTATATCGGTATCACTGTGAACCCAAGTGCCATCGCTTCGTTTAAGAGAAAACCTGTGAAGAGGTTGCCTTTTTAGATTTCGTGTGCATTTCCATAATGCAAACCCAGGATCCTGGTTGGGATCAACGGCACAGAGATGATTAACAAAAAATTCAGATTTGACCAATCGAAGGACCTTTCTCAGTTCTGACACGGCAGCCCTCCACCTTGCCAAGTCCAGGGTATGCCTTGTTCTCATCCAAACGCGGCGGAGTGTACGACCTTTTTTAGCTAAGACTGCAATTTCAGGTTTCGAAGAAGCCCATGTTGGCGGCGGAATAGGTACACTTCTATCAGGAGAGGCAGCTTGATGGATCTTGTCTACCAAAACCTGAGCAAACGAATCAATGTCATCCGTAGTGGCAATCGGAGGGTTATCTTCAGTCAAAGCAGTGAGCCTGGCACTGAAACTCCTAGTATCCGAGCCCCGAGGTAAAAGCCTAGTTTTGGTGATGACCTGATAGGCAGCCACAGAGAAATAAATCAGGAGCGGGATATAATCAGAGGGACGGACCGAACACTCAAAGATGGAAAGGTGGCTGCACGAGATACCACTACACACTGCATTACCATTTTTTTTAGGTAACTATTAGCAAAAATTAATCCAAGACTGCGTATAAAATATAGTCCACATGACCAACATTTTAGGTAATGCATGGGCCTTCTGTCGTTTTTCTGGCAGTGTTTCCTAAAATTTTAGGTAAATTGACCCCTTTTTAGTCAATTTTGGTTTTCTGGGTGTAGAACAAAAAGCTTGCCATAATGTTTTTTAAGATTTTCCAAAATGTTGAAATGCAACTTTAAAAATAATTGAATTCAGCATACTAATCAAAAGGGAAAAGTAGTCTTTTATAATTGGTTTTCCCACTAAAGATTTTCAAAGTTGACTTTTCGAAATAGAATTTTAACCAATAAGAAAAATAAATTATTCTTATACTTCTTTGAAATTGTTCTGAAAGCGCCAAAGGGTCTTAGTTGTGTATGTAACGATTGAAACTTTAAGAACAAAATATTCTTAGCGGACTTAAAATAAATTTATATTAAATTAAAATTTCCTGTTTTTTTTTTATTTTTTAAAAAGTGATCCAACAAATATTTAGTTTCTTTGGATGTTTAAATTAGTTTTCCACGTTTAATTTTATATATATATAACTACAAATTCTGAAAAAATGTTCCTGCTCTTAGAAGAAAAGGCACATTCTAAGAAAACTTCGGTTTTAGTTAGCAAAGAAATGTTCGTAATTTCAAATATCGCCAGCCCTGGTTCATGGGCGCGCACTTATCAATTCATTTAATTTATTTATTAATATCCTAACGCTACAAGTAAGAACTTATATTTATTGCGCTAGTCACATCGGACTTACAACATGAATATATTTGACTTATCTGATAGTAGTGAAAAAGGTAATGATAAATTAATAAAAAAATAAAGGCTTTAAATTTAAAATTATGATATTTTATTAAAAATAAGATATAAACTAAAAAAAAGATAGGAAGTTAACTTCGGCCAGCTGAAGTTTATAATATAATAAGCAACTAATTATAAACTACTTGCTAACAGAGGGTATGAGCTTTAGCAGCTGTAGGCCTTCAGCTCTTTGTGGTTCGTGTATGTTTCAATTTCATGTCTTTGAGTCTTTATTTGTTTATTTTTTAAATTTATTTTTATATTTTATTTACTATGTGGGAGTTTGTAACAAAGTTTATGGTGTTGTTGAAGTTGTTGTTTGGGGGGTTTGCAAGATATAGTATAGGATTGAGGTTGTGGAAGTGTTGGGAGCGTTGTGAGGAGAGGGCGGGGCAAGAACATTTTATGTGTTCTACGTTTATGCGTGCGTTGGTGCATAGTGGGCACAAGTTGTTTTTTGTGTTGTCAAGGTAGTGGGCATTAGTTAAGTTTGTATGTCCAAGTCTAAGTCTAGTTATTAGTATTTGTTGTCTCCTGTTCAGTGGAGAGTTTATGTGGGGGGTGTTTGAGGATGATAGCTTTGCTATTTGTTGGTACCAATTGGAGGTTGAATTGAGTAGGATCGTTTGTTTATCTTTTAGTTTTGTTTTGAGGAAGTGTGTTACGCCTAGGTATAATCTCTGTAAACTTATGTCGAACATCCTAAAAAACTTGATAACAAAATCTTCGTTCAATGTTAATAGTGCAATAGAGTTCAAAGTCAGAGTCAATGATACATATATATGTGACGATGAATGTCTTGTGTCGTTTGATGTTGTATCGTTGTTGAAATATTACATTTGACAACAATTACACGCAACTAAAAGGACTGCCGATGGGATCCCTGGCATCACCAATCATAGCGGACATCATAATGGAGGAAGTACTCTCCAAAGTTCAAAACACGAGGTTACTTAGCAAATATGTGGACGATTTATTTGCTATAGTGAAGAAGGAAGTCCAAAAATCATTGGACACATTAAACTCATACCACAAGGACATCAAATTCACAATGGAAGTGGAGGATAAATTACCGTTTTTAGACTTATTGGTTGCTGGTATGCAACAGTGAACAGTGAACAGGATAAAACAAGAGAGAACGCTATAGTCGGGTGCCCCGACTATCAGATACCCGTTACTCAGCTAAGGGAGTGCGAGGGAGATAGATATATAAAATCTTTGATCGGGCATAACTTTTTAACGAATGGTCCGATTTGAAAAATTTCTTCTACATTTCGATAGGTATTGATAGTCACAATAAAACTGCATTTTTAGTTTTCCAAAATCTTTAATGGTGTAGGCGCCAGACACCTTTCAAAAAATGGTGTAGGGCGATTGAGGGCGTTAGAGGGGGCGTGGCGCCATTTTGAAATAAACTTGCGCTGCGTAGGAACTCCAAGAATATGCATGCAAAATGCCAATCCTCTAGCTTTTATAGTTTCCGAGATCTCAGCGTTCATACGGACGGACAGACGGACAGACGGACATGGCTAGTTCGACTCGGCTAGTGATCCTGATCAAGAATATATATACTTTATAGGGTCGGAAAAGCTTCCTTCTCCCTGTTACATACTTTTGCACGAATACAATATACCCTTTTACTCTACGAGTAACGGGTATAATTAGATTGGTACTTTTTGTCTTGGTTGACAATTTCAACTTTACATTCATAGAGAATTGCCCATAGTAGTTCAGCTCTCCGCTGAAACGGAGTTAGCACGAGTATTTCTTATGAACGAAAAAGTAGTTAAAGCGGGATTCATTCTAAGATAAATTAAATGTATAAACTCTTAGAAAAGTAAAGCGACCCCAATCTATTTATACTTACATGGCAAAATATAATGGCTTGACCAATGCTTATGCATCCGTAGATATTTTGAATAGAGGTATACTTTCCATCCTCATTTTTGCATTTTACATAATATTGTTTTATGTTATCCAGGGATTCTTCCTCTCGCATCAATCTAAAAAAATTATTATTTTATTGAAAAAATTGTATAAAAAGATAAATAATAAAACGAGAGAGAACGCTGTAGTCGAGTGCCTTGACTATCAGAGCTAAAGTTATGCAAGCTGTAAATAGACTCTTAAAGTTTAAAATGTAAAATGTTATACTTTTTTTGAATGTCTTCTTATATCTCGACTCGCATCCATTTCATTTTAAAGTCAATAGATCAGAGCTTAACTATTCCATACAGATCAATATCAGGGGTGTCACAGAAACCAATGACGGATTTGGGGACGGTTGGTTTAGAAATTCGAGAGATGTCCTTTTTTCCCGAATTTTATCTCTAGAGTACTTGCGAAGACATAAGCTGCGAGAGTCTAGGATGCAAAGGAAAATCCTTAGAAGCGGTTTTACATGGTGGTCTATGGGGATTTAAATCATTGGCCAGGTCCTCCCAAGTAATGGTCACAAGAAAGCGGTCGCACCGATTAAACCCTTTGGCAATGTCGATATTTTCGCGAATGAATCGTAGGAATATGGCGTCTTGCGCTGGTATCCTATGTTTACTCCTGAAAATTAGCAACGTTTATTAGTTTATTTTAGTAATAAACAAAAATTGTTTACTTTCACATCCATTTCTTCTTCTTCTAATACGATTTAGCGTCGCTTGTGAACGGTTGTATTTACCATTGTGCTCTGAGTTTTTTAGTTTTATTTTGTGATCTTTATGCAAGTGTCTTTGTGTTTGTTTATCAACAAAGTTTAGCCTAACAATTGTGTTTTCTTAGATTGTGTTTTAAATAGATCCCCCATATAACGGGTACGTGGTTATAGTTTATTTAACTTTTCGTTTCGTTTAATATCTTTGCTTTGTTTGTGTAACCTTGCACTCTCCTAATTTTCTGAAACTCTTGTATTCTCCCTCTCTCCCTCTTCTCTCTCTCCCGCTCTCTATTATAACTGCAATTTCGCTCTTTTTGAACCTCTCTAAACTTCTTATAGACTTTTGGGTGCTATTCTAATTGTCTCTCTCTCTTGCTTGCTTTTACATTCTAATTGTTTGTGTTATAGTTGTTGGTGCCCCACAAGCCACGGTCATGGTGGAACTATATAAGGTGGTCTCGTCGAGAGAGCTGCCCTCTTTTGAGGACGTTATTTGTGCCAGACTCTATCTAGCTTTCTCATTCTATCGCTTAAGAGAGACAAAGTGGTAAACATATTTAACGTCCTCAGCAGAGCTGACGAGATCACCTTGTATAGTTCCATCATGGCCACGCTCAGTCGATAGAAGCTTTTTCTCTCGCGCTCTCTGGCTTTCGATTCAATTTCGTGATCCGCGCTCTTATACTTTTTGTGCTTTGGAATTTGATCCCAGTGCCAAATTTACTTGAGGTATTTTTCATATTTTATTTATTTTCTTTCATTTTCTTATAATGGCTCTTATCTGTTCAATGACAAATTGTATTCTTTCTTCTTCACCGAATGAAGATTTTATTTTCTGCTGGTTCTGCGAAACGATCATGCATGTTAAATGTGCAGGATTTAATGGCAGAATTAAAGACTCCCTTGAGCAGCGTGGCGGTCTCATGTGGGCATGTGAGTCCTGCAAGAAATTGGTAAGTGAGATGTCCAGCTTTATGAGGCAGACTTTCGGGATCTATTAAAAAGCTTAATGAAGGGTTTGATTCCGTTTGTGCCCAATTTAGTAATCAAAAATTACTAAGCAAGTCTCCCAAACGCAAAAAAGCCAGCCTAACGGCAGTAAATAAAGTTGTGGCATCCACCCCAAATCCGAAAATCCGAAAAATTCCCATCTGAAGACATTGCAGTTGAACGATTTCGATTTTCGTACGCCAGTAGGATATCGTCAATTAAAATATTTGCTTTTGGCTTAATGATGATTTGCTAATAAAAGAATTTGTTCCTAATAAACCGAGAACAAATAAAATGCCTCCCACTGTGCCTAATAAACGGCTTTCCACTGTGCCAAAAAACAAATAGGTTTATTTTTGGCTTATCAAAATGTTAGAGGACTAAATATGAAGCTACCAAAGCTGACTCATCTGCATTTACTGAAGATATTTTGGCTTTTACGAAAACTTGGCTGAAACCAGAGATATCTGACTCTGAAGTTCTGCCAAATAACTTTAACACCTACAGGACCGATCGCTCCTCGCGTAGGGGGGGTGGTGTACTGATTGCCGTTACCTCTACGTTAACATCGGAGAGGCTTAACTTTCATATCCACCATCTGTCTGCTATAAAATCTGTTCTATCCTTCCTTTCCAACAGAAACCTTTTTATTGTTTTGGGTAACTTTAATCTCCCTAACATCTCTTGGTCTCTTCACACTGACTCACTTGTCGCTACACCTTTATCCGCCCATGATTTTGTGGATGGCCTTTTAGAATTATTGTTACAGCAAGTAAGCTTTATACGAAATTCATTAAATAGACAATTAGATCTAGTATTTGTTTTAGATCCGCATGAAGTTATGGTATCTAGAATTGACGCACTTGTTGATCCTGAAGACCGATATCATACAACATTGGAGTTGACAATTGGCCTCCCCTGCACTGATACTTTTTCTCCTTTAGTTCCTTAAACTAAAACTAAATAAACTAAACTAAATGATCTCGCAATATAATTGGGCTGATTTGTACAATTGCATGGATATTGAAAGTGCTATTGAACTTTTCTATAGCGTTTTAAACCCTTTTCTTTACGAATGCGTTCCTGACAGGCTTCCTCAAAATATGTGGTGGCTCTTTCAGATTTTTTTGTTCTCGACAGTCTATTCTATGTATTTAAATCGATGTAAATTCGAATTTTCAAATGATCCGAAGCTGTTTTATAAATCTGTTAATGCCAAGCGTAAGTCTTCGGCATTGCCTTCATCGGCACGTTTTAACTCAAAAGAGGCATCGTCGAATTCTGAAATTGCGGATTCATTTGCCGAATTTTTCCAAACTACTTATAGTTCGGCTGCTTGGTCAAATTCTATCTACCCTAACCCCTAAAATGTGTGTGCTTAAGTGTTGTGCTTCAACCATTTGTAAACCGATTCTTAAAATTTGTTATTTGTCTATTTCATAATAAGTTTTTCCAACTATCTGGAAGGACTCTTTCATTATTTCAGAACTAAGGGGGTATATCTAAATTGTCGGCAATTCCTAAAGCATAAAGTATTATTACTTCTTATTTGCAACATTTATGTTCCTCGCTAATATCACCGTGTCAGCATGGTTTTGTTAAGCAAAGATCATCCACCACCAACCTTCTTGAATTGTCATCTATTGTAATAAATGGATTTAAGAAAAAAAAGCAGACTGACGTTATATATACAGATTTTAGTAAGGCCTTTGACTCTGTTAACCACTCTCTCCTTTTATTTAAATTAGATCAGCTTGGGTTTCCACGTAATCTATTAACTTGGATTTCAAGTTACTTGAATGGTAGGACTCAGATGGTTATATTTCAGAGCTCTGTTTCTAAAATGATCTACGTGACATCTACGTGACATCAAGGTAGTCATTTAGGCCCTTTGCTGTTTACTTTTTTTAATAACGATCTTCCCTCTATCGTAGCACATTGTCGAGTACTAATGTACGCTGATGATGTAAACCTTTGTTTATCATATAAAGATATAGGGTCAGGTTTCAACTTACAGTCATATATTGATTGTTTTTAGGGATGGTGTGAGTACAACCTTTTAAATTTGAACTGCCTTAAATGCAACGTTATGACTTTTTATAGGGGTACTCCTACGTTTATAAGTTATTCTCTTCAAAATAAACCACTCGATCATATATATTCAATTAACGATTTAGGTGTTCTTCTCGACCCAAAACTTAAATTTGACTGCCACATAATGGCCACTGTCAATAAAGCTATGAGTGTTCTTGGGTTTATAAAGCGTTGGTCAAACGAATTTGATGACCCTTATACAACCAGATTGTTATTTACCTCCCTTGTCCGTGCTATTTTGGAATATTGTTCATCAGTTTGGAGTCCACAATATCAAGTGCTCATTGACCGTATTGAGTCGGTACAAAAAAAATGTCTTCTTTTTGCATTTCGTAGTTTGAACCGGGATCAAAGCGTAAGGCTACCTTCCTACCAGAGTAGATTACTATTGCTTAATTTACCTACACTTAAAAACCGTAGAATAATGCTTGGTACTATTTTCATACAAAATCTTATAAGTGGTGATATTGATTCTGTAGATTCGGTAAACCGTTTAACTTTTAATGTTCCCGTTAGACTAGCACGAAATTATTACCCTTATTAATTTACCTCGATGTACTCTGTATGAGCCCTTTCGCGTTCTATGTAAAAATTATAACAATCTTTATCATTTAATTTGGACTTCAACATCTATCCCTGTATTAAAAACTAAAATGTTATCTCATTTGCTTCAATCTTAGTTGTAACCTTTATATTTGTTTCATGTGTTTTCCTCGCATTTTTGCCGTAATTGATAAAGGGTCCCGCTCGTAACAAGCACGTTCTTGGTATCGTTGGGCCATTTGTTTGTACTGTTCGTAGTGCATCAACGTCCATCATATATTCTCCACAGCCGGCTATTATCCGACAAAAAATAGGACACTTTTCACGACAGTGCTGCCACCTTTTTGCAAAGGCGGCATGTTTTTATAAATTTCTCAATAACTACAATATCCTTAAACATGAAATTTTTACCAGAAATAAGTTTAATTTTTATCTACAATATTAAGTACCTTTGTATAAATAATTCGTTAACACAACATTTCGATAACTACTCCGAAATGTAGTATTTTAAAGATTTGCTATTCGGGGAAAATTTGGTCGGAATGGTTTTCTGTGACACCCCCGAATAAGAAAATAAAATAGAAAATTTATTTTTAAGAAATTAAACTCACTTAAAAAAAAAATTTTTTTTTTAAAGAAGAAGTTTTAGATGAATTAATTCAAAAGATACAATTGGATTACTACAACCGGAGATACAGATTTTTAATGAGAGGGTACGTTTTCAAAATTGAGGTTTTTTGGCCAACTAAAAACAATTCTACAAACATAAAAAAAAAAATTTACGAATAAATCCTAATACACTTGTTAACTTATTTTGCGAGACGTACACGTAACAAAAGTTTCAGGCAAATCAAAAATGTGACCCAAGAAAAGGTGTTCGGTTTGTAAAAGCTATCGCGATGAAACTTTCCCAAAGGTCTTCTGTCTATTTCAGGTAGTACATATGTCGGAACAAGCCGGAACCCATAGGAATAATCCAAAATATAATAGAAAAAACATTGTTACTTATTAGGAAGTAAAGCGTTTTGATTTTTGACGATTTAGAAACAACATTTAAAATAAGCAATAATATATCTGGAAATTCTGGAACAGCACGGGGCCACGCCGCCTCAAACGCCCACAATCGCCTTAAGAAATTTTTTGAAAGGTTTCTGGCGCCCACACCTTTAAAGATTTTGGAAATGTAAAAATGCAGTTTTATTGTGTTTATCAAAATATAGAAGAAATTTTTCAAATCGGACCATTCGTTAAAAAGTTGTGCTCGATCAAAGTTTTATATCTCCATCTCCCTCGCACTCTCTTTAGCTGAGTAACGGGTATCTGATATTCGGGGCACCCGACTATAGCGTTCTCTCTTGTTTATTTATGTTTTTTAACGAATTTAGTAAATGAGTACCACAAACGTGCCGGTACCAGCAATACGGTAATCTGTTCGAAGTTTTTATTTTGGTATCGGTTCCGGTTCTCTAATAGGAATCAGTTTATTTCGGTTATTAGTTCGAGTTCCTTATCTGGTTGTAATTCCTGTTTTAAGGTAAAATATGACGTTTTTTAAAAATTTTAAACTCTTTGGTAACTTTCTTAAAATGGAGTACATTTTTTGTTTTTATACTCTTGCAGAGGGTATTATGGTTTATGTCCGTAAAATCGAGGAGCGGGTCGACCAGAATAGAAAACAAGAGAGAACGCTCGAGTCGAGTCGAGTACTTCGACTATAAGATACCTGTTACTCAGCTAAAGGGAGTGCGAGTGAGATGGATATATGCACTCGTCAACGCTACTAGCGCCATCTAGTGGCTGTTTCATTTTTTGCTTAAAACTTGTCCGATTTTTAAAACCTTTTTTACATTTTGATAGGTATTAATAAACACAATAAATAATAAACAAAATGGCACTTACACTTTTACAAAATCTGTAAAGATGTCGGCGCCAGGCTTTTTGTTAACGGGTTATATACCTTTTTCATTTTCAAAAATCGAACATTTTTTTTATTGCGGTTTTTTGAAGAATAACTTTTTGAAAACATTCCCCCAAATTTTCATTGAGATTTGAGCAGTGCTCACGGCGCGCCTCGTCCCCGCCCCAAACCCGAGCGGTAAACTTCACTCAAAAAAAAAAAAGACTAAAATCGCCCTTGGTTTTAGAAAATCGAATTTGCTTTACTGGCTAACAATAGCGTTTTTTTCTAAAAAAAAAATAAGAAAAAAAAACTGCAATTTAGAAATTTTTTACTAGAAAGTAAAAAAGTTATGTCTTTCAATTTAGAAATAAAGGTTTTCTAAGAAATAGAAAAACGGTTTTTTTTAAATATAGACAAATATTTTTCTAGAAAATACAAAAATCTTGGCTTTGGCAATTGGAACTATGTCGGTTGTTTCTGTGACTTCACGTCACCCTTGTGTTGTTGTTATACCCTTGCAGAGGGTATTATGATTTCAGTCAGAATTTTGCAACGCAGTGAAGGAGACGTTTCCGACCCCATAAAGTATATATATTCTTGATCAGCATGACAAGACGAGTCGATCTAGCCATGACCGTCTGTCCGTCCGTCTGTCCGTCCGTCTGTCCGTCCGTCTGTCCGTCCGTCTGTCCGTCCGTCTGTCCGTCCGTCTGTCCGTCCGTCTGTTTCTACGCAAAGTAGTCTCTCAGTTTGAAAGCTATCGGGCTCAAACTTTCCCAAAAGTCTTTCTTCTATTGCAGGTAGTATATATGTCGGAACCGACCCGATCGGACCACTATTTGTTGATTTTTATTACATTGCCTTCTCCTCTGGGATATGGCTTTTCTTTAGCATTTCGAATAAAATTTAACAAAATTCGGACGGCTATATTATATAGCTGCCATAGGAAGGATCACAAAATTAATGCCAAAGTAATACGAAAGCGAAAAAGTTCATTTAAATTTAATGTTTTTGTAAATGAATTGGGTATTGCAAGGGTATATAAGCTTCGACTGGCCGAAGCTAGCTTCTTTTCTTGTTTTTTTTTTAATGTTCCTGATGAATTTTGTGTGTACTTGGACGATAGATTTTTCATGCACAAATTTTTATTTCGTCGAAATTGATTTTTTTGTTAAACCTCTAGCGATCGAAAAATCCATTTTTTGCATGAAACGTTCCCGTATGCACAAATAAAAACGATCGTTCAGATACACGAAATTACTCTAAACTAATGAAATTTGTTTATTTTTTAGGTTTCAGTTGACCTGTTTGACATAGGGAATTATCACCGCAATTCTCTTCCAAAAAGAGGCGTTTAAGGGAAACAGCCACCCCTCAAAAACTATTCAACATTTTTTCACAAATTTTTGCACAAAAATAGTCAACAAACTGACCGTGATAGACACGGGCGACTTTTGTAACTTATTAACCCAGATGTAACATGCCTATGCCATACTATGGCTCACCTACCCGCAGATTTCGGGATTATTTTTACTTTGCTATATTATCGACAACATGAAAACAAGAACCATTTCTTGTGAGGCGTGATAATAAAAAATGTGCCTACTTCGGCTTATACCAAAAAAACAAACTGAACTTTCAGAAAATAGAATCATCCATGTAAAAAAATCCAAACTTTCCTATTTAAAAAAAAAAAAAACAAGAAAGGAAGCTATCTTCGGCCAGCCGACGCTTATATACCCTTGCAGATCATTCCTATTAATTTACAAAAACATTAAATTTAAATTAATTTGCGTATATGTTACAACAATCCAAATTTTAGCTGCTTTCGTATTACATTGGCATTAATTTTTTGATCCGTCGTATGACAGCTATATTATATAGCCGTCCGAATTTTTTATAAATGAAATGTGAAAAAAAGCCATATCCCAGAGGAGAAGAGAATATAATAAAAGTCAACAAAGATATAATTGTTTTCCTATTAATTTGCATTTAATTTTCCGACCGTTCCTATGGCAGCTATATGATATAGTCATCCGATTATTTAAACAATTTATTCGAAATTCAGAAATTTTTAAAAAATAGTATTCCCCAAAGTAGAAGGTAATATTTTAAAAAACACCAAAGCTATAATTTTTTTACGGTCCTTCCTATGGGAGTTATAAGATATAGTGGTCTGATCCGGTCGGTTCCGACATATCTACTACCTGCAATAGAAAGAAGACTTTCGGGAAAGTTTGAGCCCGATAGCTTTACAACTGAGAGATTAGTTTGCGTAGAAACAGACAGAGAGATGGACGGACAGACGGACATGGGTAGATCGACTTGGCTATTGGTGCTGGTCAAGAATATATATACTTTATGGGGTCGGAAACGTCTCCTTCACTGCGATGCAAACTTCTGACTAAACTCATAATACTCTCTGCAAGGGTATAAAAAAGTATATAACCCCTTAAGTCCTTTAAGGCGATTGTATAAATTAGGGCGCTTGGCTGAAACTAACTTGCGTGTCGTAGGAAGCCCAAGAATTTGTGTTGTTAATGTCAAATTTCACGCTTTTTTAGTTTCCGAGATCTCTTTTACTCTACGAGTAACGGGTATAACAATAATAAAAATGATAAATTTACATAATTGTAGCAGGTAAAAGACGCAGCTTTAGCTAAGGAACTGATTTAAACACAAGCTTACTAAAAGAGCCATGAAAATCGCATTAAAATGTTTTTTTGACATACATATATTACTAACATAACACATTTTAATAAATCAATACCTTATTATAGTGGGATCTGCAACGATAAGACGAGCAAAGTCCATAACCTCTTTATCATAAGTTGCCGAAAAAAATAGCATCTGGCACTGCGGATTCAACATTCTGTAATAATAAAAAATATTTGAAATAAACTATACATTTGGTAAATAAATTTAAGTCTAAGATTTGGGAAATAAAAATATTTTCCGGTGATACGGTGGCTCAGCTTTTTTAACGTTTTTCTAAATATTAAATAGTTAGGGGAGTTGTCTGTAAGTTTGAACAGTGTCAGAGCGAAGATTTTTTTTTAACGGTATTTTATTTATTGAATCTTCTCTCTTAGAGGTTAACGACAAGTTGTCAAATCTTAATCTAGTTTATACATTTTAATTAATTACAAATTAATTGTTTAGAATAACGGCCCTAACTATAGGGGGGGGGGGGAGGGTGGGGAGGTCTCATCGCCGGAGTCGATGTTATAGTTGCTCCAGTTATAGTTTTCAATGTCTTTGATTGAGCTCTCTGGATTATTTCTAAGTTGCTGGCACATGCGTTTCCCCATAGCTCGGAGCCATATGTCCAAATTGGTTTTAGGACTGCATTATACAAAAGTATCTAGTTTTAGTGGCGAGCGAGCGTTAATTAGCCAATGTAGACTGCTTTCAAATGATTTCTCATAGCTTCGATATGTTTACGCCAAGTTAGTCGTCTATCCAGGTGGGCTCCTAGATATGTTATTTCAGTTGTTTGTGGCATAATAATGTTGTTCAGGGATAATGGAGGGCAGGTTTGCCTGTTTAGGGTAAAAGTAACATGTTTGCATTTTTGTTCATTAACGTTTATGCGCCAGGCTTCTAGCCATTGTTCTAGAAGCACGATGTGATCTACTAGGTGTTGCGTTGCTCTAAGAGGACATTTAGACCGACTAAGGATGGCAGTATCATCAGCAAAGGTTGATGTTGTTGTAAGAGTGGTTGTCGGTAGAGCTGCTGTATAAATAATATATAATGTCGGCCCAATCATATTTTCTTGGGGTACTCCACCTTTAATTGGATGATCAGAGAGGAAATCTTTGCATCGCACTGGGTGCTTTGTGGAAGTATTAATTTGATTTTATGAATTAAGCCGTCCAGCCACACGCGGTCGAAAGCCTGTGCGACATCCAGAAAGACAGCGGAGCAATATTCTCGTCTTTCAATAGCATAGTTTGGGGTGATGAGATCGTGACCCGGCGCTTTCTTTTTGTCTTGGGACTTTATGACTCTTGTAACTTCTTCTGGATGGAATATAATTTGCGGGCTAGATTCAGGATTGGTGATTATTGGCAACGCAAAGCTATTCGTTGCTGGAAGTGGTTTAAAGACATTTTCTAAATGATGGGCAAATGTATTCGCCCTGTCTTTGTTGCTGCAGACCCAAGTTCCTGTTAGCGTGTTTAGGGGTGATTCACTTTCTATTGGTGGACATATGCCCGATTTAGCTTTCCACAATGGATATTGTTTGCTATTTGGTGAGAGTTGCTTCATAAACGATACTTCAGCTTTATTTTTCTCATCTTCTAGTGCTTTACGAAGAATGTAGTTGGCTATTTTTAGGCGCTCCTTGCAGGCTGGGGATCTATGGGCTTGCCACTCTCGACGAAGCCTTCTCTTATTGTACAGCAGTTCTTCGATGTGTCTAGAAACACGTCTGCTGTTAAATGGTTTATTAGATGTTATAGGTTGCGTGAAATATTTTGCAGTCAGTGTAATAACATTCACTAACGGTTCAACTGAATTGTCGAGGTCTTCTTCACATCAAATGTTTGGGCTGTCATCAATATGGGTACCTACATACTTTCTGTATTTCAGCCAGTCTGTTTTACCAGTGGTTAGACAGTGTGGGCGCTCTGTGTCCTGAGGATGGTCGTAGAGGTGAAGCAAGATGGGCGAGTGATCTGATGATAGATCTGACAAGTGTACATAACATACGAACAAAAGCCTGCGGCACTCTTCTTGTGACAGCAAAATCAATCAGGTCAGGTTTCTTATTTGGATCTGTTGGCCAATATGTAGGGTTACCCGGAGAAAGCTTGTTTCGTGGAGTTATTATCGCGTTGTAAAGTGGTTTTCCCTTGGGGTTAATGAGTCGAGATCCCCAATGGGTGTGCTTTGCATTGTAGTCACCAGCTGCTATAAAGCGGTCGCCTAATACATCAAAGAAGTTTACGAATTCTGCTTCGGTAATAGAGAAGCGCGGTGGGCAGTATATAGAGGCTAGGTTTAGGTAGCCCCATTGGGTTTCGAGGTGTACTGTTGTTGCTTGGATATAAGTCGTAGCGAATTATGGCATATCGTAATGCCTAATGCGATTCTTTCTCAGAATTCCAGTACCTCCATGAGCCTTCCCATCAGGATGATTTGTCGAATAAAATGTATAGCCAGTAAGATAAAAATAGTTTTTATTTGTTAAGTGAGTCTCTGATATAAGCATGGCGTCAATGTCATAATGATCAAGGAACTGCATGAGCTCGTATTTGTGCTGTGAAATGCCATTCGCATTTCAGAAAGATATTTTAAGAGTAATCATCTAAGCAGATTTTTGTTTGTTTACGAATTCTGCTTCGGTAATAGAGAAGCGCGGTGGGCAGTATATAGAGGCTAGGTTTAGGTAGCCCCATTGGGTTTCGAGGTGTACTGTTGTTGCTTGGATATAAGTCGTAGCGAATTATGGCATATCGTAATGCCTAATGCGATTCTTTCTCAGAATTCCAGTACCTCCATGAGCCTTCCCATCAGGATGATTTGTCGAATAAAATGTATAGCCAGTAAGATAAAAATAGTTTTTATTTGTTAAGTGAGTCTCTGATATAAGCATGGCGTCAATGTCATAATGATCAAGGAACTGCATGAGCTCGTATTTGTGCTGTGAAATGCCATTCGCATTTCAGAAAGATATTTTAAGAGTAATCATCTAAGCAGATTTTTGTTTGATTAAAAGCTCCAGTAGGAGATTTTGAGTGCGTACAAGCTCCTTGCTGCGTTTGCTGTATTGCTCCCATTGTTTTTGTTATAGTTGCCAGCATCAATTCTATTCCACTAGGTAAATGAGATGTTTTTACGCAGATACTTTCCGAAGTATGGTTGCCTGATGCTCCAACAATCCTGGAGTGCCATGTTCAAATGTCGGGTTTGGAACTGAAGCGTAAGAACCGTTGTTGTAGCTTAGCGCCTGAGCAAAAGAGACTCCCGGAGTCGTTGTTGATGGTACGTATGGAAGATTTTGGCGGGTGGCTGGGTTTCTAGCTCGGTTTGGGTTTTGGGTTTGGATGTTTTTCATCTCCATATAAATACGGCAACCAACGTAGTTGGCCGTGCGGTTTTCCCCACAGTTGCTACATCTTTTGGCAGATTGTATCTCCTTATTTAAAGTAAAATGTGCATCGCCGCAGGCAACACAGACTGCGCGTAGATTGCAGTATTTTTTCGTGTGATCGTACTCTTGGCAATTCGTACATTGGACGGGTCCATTCCGTTTATGGGGTTCCTCAACCGTGATTCTGCGTTGCAATTGATATTGAAGCTTGTAGATTGGGTGAACTTTATTTTTATTTAAAGGCATATTTTTAGGCGTCAGTCCTATCTTGAACATTGGCTGGGGGATTTTGTTTCTGTTTATTATGTTTATATCCGTTTTTGCATTAAAACCCTTTTCTTTAAGACCAGCAATTATTTCAAAGGTTGGAATTGTTGATTCAATTCCTTTAATAACTACTTGTAGCCCTTTGCTACTTTTGAGTTGGTAGGTATAGTAATTTGACTTGTTCTTGTTCTTCGTTTACCTGAATTTTTGTTTAATTTATGTTACCTCTTTTTATAGAAGTGACATAGAACTTGTTAGCCCCAATTTGGTCAGTTATTTTTATACCCGTTACTCGTAGAGTAAAAGGGTACATTGTATTCGTGCAAAAGTATGTAACAGGGAGAAGGAAGCGTTTATATATATTCTTGATCAGGACCACTAGCCAAGTCAACCTAGACATGTCCGTCTGTCTGTCCGTCCGTATAAACGCTGAGACTTCGGAAACTACAAAAGCTAGAGAGTTGGGATTACCCACACATATTCTTGGGCTTCCTACGCAGCGCAAGTTTGTTTCAGCCGAGCGCCACGCCCACTCTTCGGAAGAGTAGAAATGCAGTTTTATTGTGTTTATCAATACCTATCGAAATGTCGAAGAAATTTTTCAAATCGGACCATTCGTTAAAAAGTTATGCCCGATCAAAATTTTATATACTTTAGCTTTCAGAGCTTGCGCTCTAACACGTTGGCTTTTAATTTATAATTTATCTTTTATATTAGTAATTTATTACACAAATCTTAAAATTTTCATTGGCAACACGAGCAATTGTACCCATGCCTACCCAAAGCGTCTTTTCGCAAATTTAATTCGGTTATTTTCACTATATTTTATAATCATTCGGCGGAGCGATACAAATACGTCTGGTGTCGTTGACAGTTGGCCATGAAGTGTAAAATAGAATCAGATAAATATATGCACGTATTATTGGGATCTTTATCAACAGTTTTTGGTACTTGGCGTTTTTTTTGTTTTCGCCGTTTGAGAGTGACACCGTTTTTGCTCCAAGTGTACCTTGTAGGGTATCGTTTGTAGAATATAGTGACGTTTTTTTGTTATTTAAGAATTTGAATTGTTGCCGTTGATTTTGGGTAAAAAAAACTCTAACATTACCGATAATTATCTGTGATAACATTAAATGCTGCAGTTTTATTATTGTTTTGTATGGTTTTTAGTTGTGCCGTCAGTTTAATTTATTTAAAAAACTAAATTGCACCTTGACTAATTTTTTTTTTTAGTAAACTTTGGCATTATCTATTACTTCCTTCTTTTCCGTATCCATAATAACTTTTCCGTAAATTAAATATATTTTTTTTGGTAAAAAGGATGGTTTACGCCAAACGCTGTGGGCTTTGGCTACGTTGGAATTTCGAATCGTACTTTTACAGAAATATGCTCAGTATATGTAAGCAACTTTCTGCTTTAACACTTTTAAAAAATATAGATTTTGGGCAAGTTACATCAAAAAACGAATCGTTCGACACCTTACCCTACAATTTTTGAATGTGTAAAAAAAGAATGGTTCAGGTTAAACGCTGTAGGATTTAGATCCGTTGAAATTTCGAATTGTACTATTACAGAAATATTCTCAGTAGATGTAAGCAACTTTCTGCTTTTACACTTTTGAAAAATATTGATTTTTGGAAAAATTACATTCAAAAAACGAATCGTTCGTCACCTTACCCTACACTCCCCTAGTCTTTTTTGTTGTTCACTGGTCAGATTTAAGCTGTAAATGTCGAGTACCATTTTCATTGTTTCCACTTTTTTTTCAAATTTTTATAAAAAATGAATAACTGGTAAAAGGTTTAAAACATTAGTACTTAAACTTTAATTTTGTGTAAAAGGTGGAACCATTTGAAATTAGGGGAAAAATGTCCAAATGTCAGATTAAAAACAAGAAAGGAAGCTAGCTTCGGCCAGCCGAAGCTTATAACCCTTGCAGATCATTCCTATTAAATTACGAATTACAAAATGACATTTTGTAAATGTTAAATTTCGTATTATTTTGACATTAATGTATCTTTCCTTTCTATGGCGGCTATAAAATATTGTCGTCCGATTATTGTTAAATTTAAATTGAAAGTCTCAAATATTTCAAAAGGGTCATATCCCAGAGTAGAAGAGAATACAATAAAAACCAACGCAGCTATAATTTGTTTCCAATTATATATAATATATACATATATATTATATATGTATGTATAATATAATATAGTCGTCCGATATTTATAAAATTAAATTCGAAATTGAGAAATATTAAAATAATGTTATTCCCAACGGGTATCAAATAGTCGAAGTACTCGACTATAGCCTTCTCTTGTTTTAGTTAGATTTTTTAAGTATAAAAGTACGCTTTCATTGAAAATCTGTATCTTCGGTTGTTGTAATCCGATTGACTTTGTGTCTTTTGCATGAATTCCTCTAAAGTGCCTTCATCCAAAAAAAAAAGATTTAAAAAAATTTTTTAGCATTGCCCCATAAAAAAACAAAATTTTGTTTAATTTTAATATATGCGCCATATTGTTAGTTACAATCGGCTTTTGTTTAAAAGGTGGAGCCATTTTTAGTTTTTTAAATATCGAATTTTTTTTAACAAGGCCTCGGCGTTTTTTTTTTGAAAACTCGTCGTCCGATCATTCTTATCGGATCCTTATGGAATTTATTTTTTCTCATCGTTTACCAGTCTTTTAACAATTTTTAAAGACAAAAACTTAAATTTTAAGTCTTTTCAAAATTCTGAATGACAAAAATTAAAGTCATTTCTTAATCTATTAAAAAGTTACAAAAATTTATTTATTTATGTTTTAACGGCTGGTAGGGAAGTAGCGGACCTTGCTTGGCATTGGCTGTGTAAATGATATGAGTAGATAAAGACGAACTGCAGGCTCAGCTCGGAGCCCGATTTTTAATAATTTTTATAAGTGTTTGTTTTAAGATTTTTAAGTCTTTGAAGAGCATTTGTAAACCAGGGGGACCTGTTCGGCCTTGGAGGAAGCCTATCAGGAACGCATTCATTAAAAAAAGTGTTTAGAACGCAATAGAAAAGTTCAGTGGCACTTTCGATGTCCATACAGTTATAAAGATCTGTCCAATTATATTGCGAAATCATTAAGTTAAGTTTATTATAGTCACATTTACGAAAGCATCTCATTTTAGTTGGAGAAACTAAAGGAGAGAGGGTATCAAGGTAGGGGAGGCAAATTGTCAATTCCATTGTTGGATGGTATCGGTCTTCTGGTACCACAAGAGTGTCAATTCTAGATACCGTGACTTCAGACGGCTCTGAAACAAACACAAGATCTAACTGTCTATTTAATGAATTTCGTATAAAGCTAACTTGCTGTAACGATAATTCAGAAAGGCCATCGACAAAAACATGGGCGGATAAGGGAATAGCGACAAGTGAGTCAGTAGAAGGGGGCCAAGAAATATCTGGGAGATTAAAGTCACCCAAAACAATCAAAAGGGTCTGTTGGAAAGAGAGGATAGAATAGATTTAATAGCAGATAGATGTTGCTCATAAACTATTAAGTCAGAGCCAGGTGGAATATAAGAACATGTAAAATAGACAAGGACTCCAGAGAAACTTTTACACTAAAAAATTCTATGTCATTGGGGACATGAGAGTGAATTCTCTCCGAATTTAGGGTAGAGGTAACGGCGATCAGAACACCCCCTCCCCTACGGGAAAGGCGATCGGTTCTGTAGGTATTAAAGCTGTTTGACAGAACTTCAGAGTCGGTTATCTCTGGTTTCAGCCAAGTTTCTGTAAATGCCAGGATATCGTCCGTAAATGCCGAGGAGTCAGCATAAAGCTTGGGTAGCTTCATGTTAAGTCCTCTAACATTTTGGTAAACCAAAAATAAACTTTTCAGTTTTTTGGCACCATGGGAGGCCTGTTATTTGTTCTCGGTTTATTTGGAACAAATTCTTTTATAACCAAATCATCATTAAGCCAAAAGCTTTCAGAAAGAAGTTCTTTAAACACATCAGGCTGAGCAAATATTTTAAAAGATGATATCCTACGAGCGTAAGAAAAACGAAATTGTTCAACGCCAATGTCTTCGGATGAGAATTTTTCACGAATAATTTCCAAAACATCCTCGGATGTTGTATCTGGTTTAAATCTAGATACGAATAGTTGCTTCCTATGTGAAACAACCGACAGTTTTATACGACCCCCAGCAGGATTCTGAACCTCGCTCGTCTGCGACCCAGAAGCGGTTCCTACTGTATCTATAGGTACAGTCAGCACTGAATTCTGTGCCTCAGGTTGGCTTCCAGAAACAATGTCACCTCCGGAACTGGCTGTTTCCATAGGCACAGTTGGCTCGCTTACCCCTGTGCTGACAGGAACAGCTGCAGCTACCGTGTGCAGTATTTTGTTCTGTTTCACGGTCTTATTAACTGCCCCTGAGCTGGCTTTTTTGCGTTTAGGCGACTCGGTTAATAATAATTTCTTATTATTAAATTGTTCACAAACAGAATTGAACCCGTCATTGAGCTGTTTAAAAACTTGTGAAAGGTTCAATAGACCGTCTCGAGTCTGCCTCATAACGCTACTCATCTCGACTGTCATTTCCTTGCAGGACTCACATGCCCACATGAGACCGGTATGCATTTTAATGAAGTCTTTCACTCTGCCAGTAAATCCTGCACATTTGACGTGCATGACCGATTCGCAGAGCCAGCAGATAATAAAAGAATCTTTAGTTGACATCGGAAGAGAACAACTTTTCTTGGTACAGATAAGAGCCATTATAAAGGGAAAAAGGTTATTCAAAGAAATAGGAATAAAATGTTGAAAAAATACCTCTAGTAAATTTGGCACTGGGATCAAATTCCAAAACCGCAAAAACACAAAACAACGAAAAGTATAAGAGCGCGAGATCGCGAATTTAATTATATGCAAGAGAGCGCGAGAGAAAAATCTTCTATCGACTGAGCGTGGCTTGTGGGGCACCAACAACAATACGCACGATGAGTTACAAATGTAAAGCAAGCAAGCAAGCAAGAGAGAGAGAAATTAGAAGTACAGCAAGCTCTCAGAGAGTGAGAGCGGGAGAGTGGGAAAGAGATTACAAGAGTTTTAGCAAGTTTAGAGCGTGTAATTTACACTAACAAAGACAAGCGATTAAACAAATCCAATAGAAATGTTAAAATAACTATTACCATGTACCCGTTTATTGGGAGATTTATTTAAACACACTAACACAATTGTTAGGCTAAGCTTTGTTTATAAACAAACGCTAGACATGTTACGAGCGCCGGTTATGGCGGGAAGCGAGGCAAAAAGGGGGGACAGCAGAAGGCACAATCTCTAAAGTTGCGAAGAAGAAAGAAAGACCAGCTTTGCACAATGCAATATAATGCACCAATTGAGCAATTCAATGGAATAATATATAATGGGGTCCAAAGTTTCAAAAGCGGAAGGCAATACTGCCAACGTTATAAACAATGTGGAAGTGATAGACCACAAGGACGAAATCGTGAAAGTCTTTAATGTCTTGTGTCTTATTGCCGGGTTACTAGTGCTCCTTATAGTCATCCGAGGACTCCGAATGTACAAGAAAACAGTACAACGCCGTCGGGATCATGGACACGAACTAGAGAGGATCGTAGCCGCCGCCTCTAACTGGCCCGAAAGAAGCCGGGATTAAGTGCAGAACAAAAAAAAAAAGAGAAAAATGAATTAAATCAAATTATTGTCAGCCACTTCAATTAACAACTACAACAAAGGCCGCAACGCTAACAATAAAATAAATTAAAACAAACAATTAACAGTAACAGAACAGAAAACCCAAAACAAAATCAGCCACCACACAAACGTGCATGTGTAATAAGAAGCTCATTGAGAAGTTCCCGCAGTGAAGTTCACCTGGATGACCGAGGGCCGCTTTTTTTCATTTCCTCCATATGCTTATAGTTTTTATTTGTCTGTTAAGAGTTTTATAATAGTTACACGAAAGGCGCGATGTTCCAAAATATATATTACCCATAAATATTATTTTTAAATGCACTAATTCCATATATATATATATATATATATAATCAATTTAATATTTATCTACAACCGAAATGATCCAGAGCGTCGAGATCTCATCGCCAGGATATCAATAAGTAAGTTTTTATATATATTCATTTTCCTCTAAATATATATATATATGTACAATTGCACCATGATCACAACACAGGCGATGTTAACTACTCTTTCAAGAGAACCTCATTTCGCTATTAAAGTAAAATATTTGCTATCCAAAGTCAATCTACCAATATCCGTAACAGAACTGGAGAATTTATACCTTGAGACCTTCTGTCTAGATTTCTCTCCATTAATTCATTGCAACAAACAAGAAAAAGCTATTATAGTAGCCGCGGTACCCAATGTACGAGTATATTCAGAACTCATTTCCAACAGTTTGCTAGGTGATGTCACTATTTTTATGATAAATAAAGATAATTAATCTGTTCTAAGTACGCACAATAAAACAAAAAAAAAAACAAAACAAAAAGAAAAAGAAAACACTACATAATCACCATAATTTCAAAAGAACACAACATTTATCTTTTTATACATTTCTTTTATATAATCTTTATATTGATACTTTTAGTATTAGTCTTCATAAACATTTTATATATTTAATTATTTATTTATATTTTTTTATCATCAACACACTTACACCTATTATATATTTTTGTCAATCATCATGCACACATACACAAAACCTTTTTACAATAAATTTATAATGTGAATTGAATCTCATAATGTGTTGGTAGAAACCGATTAAAAAAGGAGGGGGAGCTGGTAAACATGGAAGAAGGGGTCAAGAACAGTGACACAACTTTTGACTGACGACCGCGACAATAGGGGATCGTATTGCGCGGCCCGCGACGATCCATTTGGCACACGAAGTGTGAAGGGGAGGGAATGTGGTCGAAACACAGCCCGATCGTGTTACGATCAAGCTACAGCTGAGCTTGTGGGGCAGTGTAGACAGATGACCAACGGACCTTACGAATTCTATCCATTTTTTCAGGCAGGATAAATTTATTCTCATTATGTTGGAGAGGAAGTGGCTTCCAAAGAACCCACCCCAAATACGGCGAGCTTAGCCGGCAGCCAGCGTGCCTGCTCAGGACGCAACTTCCTCGGCCCAAGTCCTTCTCAGGACTGGGGCACTAATATGCCGACGTAACAGACACTGTAATGGTCGAAATTTTAGGACAAATCAAAAGTAGTGATTTACTGCGCTACGTGTGTGACATTTTTGTCACCTGCGCCGTAAACGTTGGCTCTACGAGTTCGTGAGTCGAACTTTCTAGACGAATACAGAATTGCAGCCAACTTCATTTACTTTCCAAGAAAAAGCTCTATGCCCCTATATAAAGCCCTTCCAGTAGCCATTCGTTCTCTTTTGCTGATCGACCAAAACCCAAAGTGTAAGGCGGTTTGAGAAAATAAAAGAAGAATAGAAAACGAGTGAAACCATATTTAAAACATCAACTATAAGAACAAACAACCCTTTCGATCGCAAAAGAATTTTTCATCGATATTCACGGCGCCCGTGGATCCTCTTCCCAGCGCGCAAGCGTAAAAGTGGAAAAAAGAGCCGAACACGCGGTTGAAGAAAAATTCATAACCGTGCGGCATCAACCGCCGTGAATATTAGTCCTATTGGAAAAACCTAACATATCTTACAATAATCGCAAAAGGTAAACAAACCACCCCTTATTTTCTACTTGGCTTTCATATATTAGTCCTATTGGAAAAACCTAACATATCTTACAATAATCGCAAAAGGTAAACAAACCACCCCTTATTTTCTACTTGGCTTTCACAAAACCTAACCCAACCTCAAACAAAAATTGTTCTAGCGTGTTGTTTTGGCCCTCACTGAGCCTCACTTTGTTGTGACAATCTTATGGCCAACTGGGGAAAAAGGAAGTGACCACCCCGCAAGACGTGAGACCAAGTTCCGGGGAGTCTACTATTTATCCGCCAGGAGAATTTTAGGGGAACCACGTGCCACGCACCCACATCCCGCATCAGTAGAAGAAGTTGGATCACAATACTATATCTTCCTGAGGGAAAACCTCAATTCGAGTGTGTTCCCTGACGGGAGACCAGGTTCCGTGGAATATACGGGAATCACTTTTTCTCTACATGCATTGTGTACACCAGCAGTAAAATTTTGTTTTCAAGTTCTGTGTTTGTAAAAGCCTACCCAAAAGCTTAGATAAATATAGGTGTGGAAGTACCGCTCAGTAGCCTAATACAAACCCCGAAATTGAAAACCAAAACAAAACCCGAATATAACTACGCATGCAAAATCAAAAAAAAAAAAAAAAAAACAGTTCAGACAGCAAATGAAAATCAACAGGTTAAGATAAGCTGGTTAAAACTGGCCAAACAAAACAAAAAGAACTATTAAAACATAAAATAAGTAACTAAAAAACCAACAAATTAAAACATTGAATTGCACACCACGACATCATCTTATTATCAGCAACGGAAGGCCTTTCAGCGCGGATGGAATTGATGTAAGTTAAACAGTACTACAAAAATAAGATTACATTTACTGTAGCACGATTACGTAACTCAACGATACTGCTGAATGAAGAAAGGGACAGTATTCCCATGAATGGGATAGTTGTTTAATGTTTTTGCGATGCAGTTATTCATAGCTGTCCAATTATACCGTTAAGTTACGTAATCCTGATACTCTAGTTGATTTGCGCTTGCCAATGAATTGAAATCTGCCAAATATGAAGTCAACATATATGAAATTACAACAAACAAATATTATATGCTATATCTAATTTACAATGAGCCCTAAATACCTCCACACTTATTAACTAAATTAAGACAACAAAAACATACGAATTCTAAAAGTCAGTTTTGGTTTCGCTTATAAATAATTATAGATATTTGTCCCTCGCTTAATTAAATTGAATTGCATAAATGAGGAACTACCTAGATGCTGCCTTTTGAATAAAATTTAAATATACAAACAAAATGATCTGCTAAAGTTTTAAGAAATTCCGGTTGACATGGGGACTTAACATATCGCAATAGCTGTTTTTAGGGGGCCTCCAAGCGACATTAAATTGAGAGACCATAGGTAGGGATGGGTATTGACAGCGTGGATCGAATATCACCATAGATCCCGCATCTTAGTGATTGTTGCGCATTGAAAGTATTAGTTCCTATACATTGTAGTTTATCTTCCGCTATTTCCTGTTCGTTCTCGTTTCGGAACATTCGTTCTATTGACTGATTAGAAGGGATCCTTAATTTAATTGTGTGATGAGAGTCGAAGAAGAATCAACTTAACACCCACCCCACACCGAAAGAGCTACGGTACTACAGGATCCCACCCGCGATTCCAATCTCGATTCTGAGTACGTTTTCTAGAAAACTTTTGGGTTCTAGGAAACTTCTTTCGTTCCGACGTTACATAATTTTTGGCGCCCAACGTGGGGCAAGGCTTTAAAGAAGAAAATAAAAATTTCTCTATTATTATTGTCCAGGCCACTCAAGCCGGAAACAATAGCTAGAGATAAAGAAGGTCTTTGCATTCCCATTTTCGAGTTGTATAAGATAGTGCTGAATATTGATGAGGATTATAATAATTCAGGTAGAGAATTTCTACAATATTCCTATTGATTATTTTAGTAAATTCACTAGCTACATCAATACCACATTTTATCAATTCTAGCTCGTTTGCTTTCATGGCACTTGGCAACTTCAGTTCTTCATAGAAAATAAACAATAACCTGTAAATACTGGTACGGTTCTTTAGGATTCTAGCGTATTTGACTAAGATTGAATACCAAGCCAAGAGTAAAATAGCAAACTTTTCAGGTATTACTTATTTGAATTTAGGAGCAGAGGTCTGAGGCCATACATAGAAAAGGACGGTTTTTGTAAGCTTTTTGAGATAAGATTAATGATGGACGGTTGTAGGAAATATTGAAATTTCTGCATTTTGAATATTGATACCAAACCGTACGTGTTTATCGGACTTAAAGAAATATTTAAGCCTCCTTTTAACCTTGATAGTTTCAATAATCCAAAATAATTATATACTTTTAATAAACAACTCACTAATTAACTTGCGATAAGTTAAGTCTCCTACCATTGTCACCGGAAAAACTAAGAAAAAATAAAATATAACAATGCCTATAGAACACAGCCCGCAAAACCGGGACGAAAACGGCACAGACGGCGTTATCGCAGCAGGAAATAATTGTCTGATATGTTGTCAGGTTATGCTAGACACAGAACAATGCCTTTCGACTAATTGTCAACATATTTTCCACAAGACGTGCTTAGATAACTGGTTGGCTACTCATGAAGAGTGTCCAAACTGTGTGCAACCTATTAACACACGAGTCCTAAAGCCTGTTGTTGGAAGGGGTTCACCCAGCAGACTAGAAGTGGCAACAACTTCACAAGCTGCGGCGACTCCAATAGTTTCCATAGGGGATCCCAATCAAAGAATTACACGGAATTATGCGAGGAGTCATCCTGAGGTACAGCTACAAAATGGCATACCAAATATACCCACACAAGAACAGCCAAATTTGCATAGACTAGACACTACTCAAAGCACTAATTATGCAGATCCTGGGCAAGGTCGGAGGCGAAGAGGTCGTCCAGCCCGTCAAAACAATTCTCAGCCTAGAAACGATCCCGATTACCACGCAATACAGAATATGATCGAAGAAACTGTGAACCGAGTTATGTCGAACTTAAGGATTAGATCTCAGTCAAACATTGAAGGGTCACCTCTACAATCTGTCCCCATTCCAGCCCAACCTTTGGTATCCACGAGTAGTTCGATTAGAAACCCAGGAAAAGTCGCAGATATTATGCAAAAATGGAATATTCAGTTGGATGGAGGTCCAGGGGGTATTACGGTGGAGCAATTCATTTACAGAGTTAAAACTCTCACTGATGCTACTATAGATAGTGACTTTTCGGCAATGTGCAAACACCTGCATATTCTAATGACAGGTCAAGCAAGAGACTGGTTTTGGAGGTATCATAGTCAAGTATTACACATAGATTGGTCCGAATTCTGTATAGCCCTTAGGCTACAATATAAAGACTTCACGTCAGATTTTGTGAGCAAAGAACGTATTCGATCAAGAAAACAGAAACACGGAGAGCCGTTCGCTGTCTTTTACGACGCCGTTGTGTCACTACTTGACAAGAGCTCAGTTAAGATGGATGATGAAGAGGTATTAGAAATTCTTAAAAACAATCTTTTGCCTGAAAGCCGCCAACAGTTACTATACCAGCCCATCCATTCAGTTAGTCATTTACGAAAGCTAGTACAGATGCAAGAGTCTCTTGCCAAAGAACTCAACTACAAATCAGAATCGGCTGCCAAAGTTAGACCTATAGCTTACCGACGGCAGGTATACGCAGTAGAGGAATCCAACGACGAAACTGAGGAGGAACCCTTTCTTGAATCTGAAGTAGCTGCCTTTCGGCAAAAATCTTCCAAGTTTATTTGTTGGAATTGTGATGTTGAAGGCCACAGCTGGGAAAATTGTCTTGCAGATCGACGTGTCTTTTGTTATGGTTGCGGGGCAGTTAACGTTTACAAGCCGCAATGCAAAACTTGTCTCAATCGCCAGTCGGAAAACCGCGCGAGGGGAGCAACCAACAACAAAAAGTTGCTCCCGAAATCTTAAGGAAGATTATAGGAAGTGATTCCTCGAAAAAGGGTGAAAATTTAAAACCTTCAAATGCAAATTTCCAAGACCCAGTAGCCGAAGAACGTGGACTTCGATTTAAACCATACCACGAGAGATTAGCTAGATATTTAGAGATTAAAAATGAAATTTTCAAGGAAGAACCACGAATTAGTAGAAATAAACGAAATACAGTAAGAATTAGAAATTATTATCAACAAATAAAAAAAGATCGTAAGCTACTAGTATCAGCAATTTTCAGTAAATCCGATATGCGTAGCTACGTAGAAGTCAGTTTTCTAAGTTTTACTGAATATGGCCTTTTAGATACGGGAGCCAATGTCAGTTGCATCGGATCTACATTAGCATCAGAACAGTTTAGCAAGTATGTTGAATATAAGCATATTAAATCGAGCGTTAAAACCGCCGATGGTAGTCCTCACAAAGTAACTGGTGTATTAAACGTTCTAGTCCAGTACCAAGACAAGGCTCAGCGCATGCAGCTCTATATCATCCCGTCAATAAAACAAAAACTGATTCTTGGTGTGGATTTTTGGAAGTTATTTCAACTGGCACCCAATATTATCAGTGCATTAGAAGTAGATCCTACCACTACAAGTGAAAATCAGAGCACATTCTTTCCGCTAACTAATGTTCAGCAGCAACAGCTAGAGGTTGTTAAGCAGCTTTTTCCCAATAGTTCACAAGGTCTGGGGCGAACTACGTTGATTAAGCACCATATAGACACCGAAAATGCTCCACCAGTAAAACAACGGTTTTATCCAGTAAGTCCAGCAGTTGAAAAATTGTTATTTGCTGAAATCGATCGTATGCTGGCTCTCGATGTGATAGAACCCTCGACCAGCGCTTGGAGCTCTCCAATGAGACTTGTCGTTAAGCCGAATAAAATTCGTTTATGTCTCGATGCGCTAAAACTCAATGCGGCAACTAAAAAGGATGCTTATCCGCTGCCGAGCATTGACGGCATATTTGCCCGTTTACCAAAAGCCAATATTATATCCAAGCTGGACTTAAAAGACGCTTTTTGGCAAATCGAGTTGACCGAACAGGCGAAGCCTTTGACGGCATTTACAGTACCTGGGAGGCCGTTATACCAATTTAAGGTAATGCCATTTGGTTTGTGTAACGCCCCTTCCACAATGTGCCGCTTAATGGATAGTATAATCCCTCCTGATTTACGCCACTGCGTTTTCGGCTACCTTGATGACGTCTGTATCGTGTCTGATGATTTCTCTTCGCATTTAGCCGTTTTAGTTCGTTTAGCTGAGGAGTTTAGGAAAGCTAATTTGATGCTTAATATTGACAAGAGCCATTTTTGCGTAACAAGTGTGAATTATTTGGGCTACGTGATAGGTAGTGGTGGAATCTGCACTGACCCATCTAAAATCTCGTGTATCCTTAACTGGCCTCCGCCAAAGAATCTAAAACAGCTACGCGGATTTTTAGGTATTTGTGGTTGGTATAGGCGTTTTATACACAATTTTTCAACGCTCACGTTCCCTATCACCGAAGTCTTGTCGACAAAGAAAAAATTTGTTTGGACGGAGGAGGCACAAATAGCGATGGACAAATTAAAGACGCTGTTGACATCCTGCAAAACCCTGATTTTGACCGAAAGTTTTACCTTCACTGCGACGCCAGTGATTATGGGATTGGTGCGGTTCTGATTCAGCTGTCCGACGAAATGGAAGAAAAACCAATAGCCTTTATGTCGAAAAAGTTAACCCGAGCCCAAAGGAACTACAGCGTAACCGAACGAGAAGCGTTGGCTGTGCTTGTCGGAATAGAGAAGTTTAGATGCTATCTTGAGTTACAAGAGTTCGAGGTCGTCACAGACCATTCCAGTCTATTATGGCTTCGTCGTCAGCAAAATGTCTCTGGCAGGTTAGCTCGTTGGATTTTCCGACTTGATCAATATAAGTTTACTATTTCTCACCGAAAAGGAAAAGAACATGTCGTACCTGACGCATTATCGCGAATGTGTTCGGATGAGTTAGCTGAACTAGAAATAGGGCCCATTATTGACTTGCAGTCAGAAGCATTTGCAGATGATGACTATAAGTCGTTAAAAGCTAAAATAACCGAGAACCCCAAAAAATTTCCAGATATTAAAATTGTAGAGCCCTTCGTGTATATAAGAACAGAACATGCTACTGGAATCCCGGTGCAGGAAGATCATTCGTGGAAACTCTGGATTCCTAAGCAGCTTCGAGTCGACGCTCTCAAACAAGCCCATGACAGCATAGTTTCTTCTCACGGCGGGGTCCAAAAAACAATCGAACGGCTTAGACGAAATCTATATTGGCCAGGCCTAGCCACCGATGTAAGAAATTACATTCGACAATGCGACATTTGCAAAACAACAAAAGCTCCGAATTGTACACTTCGCGCACCCATGGGGGCTCATATGCCAACTTGCAGACCATTTCAACGGCTTTACATTGACTTGTTAGGTCCATACCCCCGTAGCAAAGATGGTCATATCGGCCTTCTTATAGTGTTAGACCACTTCAGTAAATATCACTGGTTACAACCATTGAAAAAGTTCACTTCTGCTGCTATTCAGGATTATTTGCTTAAAACCATCTTCCACGGATTCGGGGTGCCAGAGCTTATAGTCAGTGACAATGGTTCGCAATTTAAGGCAAACGATTTCAACGCGTTTCTCACTGAGTTAGGCATTCGTCACATTTATACTGCACTGTATTCCCCCCAATCAAACGCAGCGGAGCGAGTAAATAGATCCCTGTTAGCAGCCATTAGGTCATATCTGAAGAACGATCAAAGGGAGTGGGACAGAAATCTTTCTTCTATATCTTGTTCATTAAGATCCGCGTGTCATCAGTCTATTGGCTTCTCTCCATATAGGGCACTATTCGGCATCGATATGATCACTCACGGGGCGGACTATCAGCTGCTTAAGCAGCTAACTTTACTGGAAGAGCCCATTGTTCCCTTGGCAAGAGCAGACAACTTAGCACTCCTACGAAAGGAAATCCAGAATAATATTAGACAGGCTTACGAGAGAAATTCTAAGCAGTATAATTTACGCTGCAAGCCCGTTACCTATAAAGAAGGGCAAGAAGTGTTTAGACGAAATTTTGCACAAAGTAAATTTGCTGCAAATTTTAACGCCAAGTTGGGACCGCAGTTCGTTAAGTGTCGCGTACGTCGAAAGCTAGGTAATTGTTACTATCTACTGGAGGATTTACAAGGCAAAGAGGTGGGAACTTTTCATTCAAAAGACATTAGATGCTAATTCCCGCTAATCTTCCGTCGATTGGTGGTAGATTATCGGGTGGTGTAATGGTCGAAATTTTAGGACAAATCAAAAGTAGTGATTTACTGCGCTACGTGTGTGACATTTTTGTCACCTGCGCCGTAAACGTTGGCTCTACGAGTTCGTGAGTCGAACTTTCTAGACGAATACAGAATTGCAGCCAACTTCATTTACTTTCCAAGAAAAAGCTCTATGCCCCTATATAAAGCCCTTCCAGTAGCCATTCGTTCTCTTTTGCTGATCGACCAAAACCCAAAGTGTAAGGCGGTTTGAGAAAATAAAAGAAGAATAGAAAACGAGTGAAACCATATTTAAAACATCAACTATAAGAACAAACAACCCTTTCGATCGCAAAAGAATTTTTCATCGATATTCACGGCGCCCGTGGATCCTCTTCCCAGCGCGCAAGCGTAAAAGTGGAAAAAAGAGCCGAACACGCGGTTGAAGAAAAATTCATAACCGTGCGGCATCAACCGCCGTGAATATTAGTCCTATTGGAAAAACCTAACATATCTTACAATAATCGCAAAAGGTAAACAAACCACCCCTTATTTTCTACTTGGCTTTCATATATTAGTCCTATTGGAAAAACCTAACATATCTTACAATAATCGCAAAAGGTAAACAAACCACCCCTTATTTTCTACTTGGCTTTCACAAAACCTAACCCAACCTCAAACAAAAATTGTTCTAGCGTGTTGTTTTGGCCCTCACTGAGCCTCACTTTGTTGTGACAATCTTATGGCCAACTGGGGAAAAAGGAAGTGACCACCCCGCAAGACGTGAGACCAAGTTCCGGGGAGTCTACTATTCATCCGCCAGGAGAATTTTAGGGGAACCACGTGCCACGCACCCACATCCCGCATCAGTAGAAGAAGTTGGATCACAATACTATATCTTCCTGAGGGAAAACCTCAATTCGAGTGTGTTCCCTGACGGGAGACCAGGTTCCGTGGAATATACGGGAATCACTTTTTCTCTACATGCATTGTGTACACCAGCAGTGGAAAATTTTGTTTTCAAGTTCTGTGTTTGTAAAAGCCTACCCAAAAGCTTAGATAACTATAGGTGTGGAAGTACCGCTCAGTAGCCTAATACAAACCCCGAAATTGAAAACCAAAACAAAACCCGAATATAACTACGCATGCAAAATCAAAAAAAAAAAAAAAAAACAGTTCAGACAGCAAATGAAAATCAACAGGTTAAGATAAGCTGGTTAAAACTGGCCAAACAAAACAAAAAGAACTATTAAAACATAAAATAAGTAACTAAAAAACCAACAAATTAAAACATTGAATTGCACACCACGACATCATCTCATCATCAGCAACGGAAGGCCTTTCAGCGCGGATGGAATTGATGTAAGTTAAACAGTACTACAAAAATAAGATTACATTTACTGTAGCACGATTACGTAACTCAACGATACTGCTGAATGAAGAAAGGGACAGTATTCCCATGAATGGGATAGTTGTTTAATGTTTTTGCGATGCAGTTATTCATAGCTGTCCAATTATACCGTTAAGTTACGTAATCCTGATACTCTAGTTGATTTGCGCTTGCCAATGAATTGAAATCTGCCAAATATGAAGTCAACATATATGAAATTACAACAAACAAATATTATATGCTATATCTAATTTACAATGAGCCCTAAATACCTCCACACTTATTAACTAAATTAAGACAACAGAAACATACGAATTCTAAAAGTCAGTTTTGGTTTCGCTTATAAATAATTATAGATATTTGTCCCTCGCTTAATTAAATTGAATTGCATAAATGAGGAACTACCTAGATGCTGCCTTTTGAATAAAATTTAAATATACAAACAAAATGATCTGCTAAAGTTTTAAGAAATTCCGGTTGACATGGGGACTTAACATATCGCAATAGCTGTTTTTAGGGGGCCTCCAAGCGACATTAAATTGAGAGACCATAGGTAGGGATGGGTATTGACAGCGTGGATCGAATATCACCATAGATCCCGCATCTTAGTGATTGTTGCGCATTAAAAGTATTAGTTCCTATACATTGTAGTTTATCTTCCGCTATTTCCTGTTCGTTCTCGTTTCGGAACATTCGTTCTATTGACTGATTAGAAGGGATCCTTAATTTAATTGTGTGATGAGAGTCGAAGAAGAATCAACTTAACACCCACCCCACACCGAAAGAGCTACGGTACTACAGGATCCCACCCGCGATTCCAATCTCGATTCTGAGTACGTTTTCTAGAAAACTTTTGGGTTCTAGGAAACTTCTTTCGTTCCGACGTTACACGCCTTACGCGGGCGATAAGCGGCTGCGTCGGCAGTTCCCACAGCTTGGCGACAGCAACAAATTGATCCAAATGTAAGTGCACATAACATTCCCTCTCTGAGAACCACTCTCAGATATGTATAAGATACATAGGCTAATACATAAATCCGCTGCGCCGCTGCCGGCTTGACCGACAGCGCTGCCCCAGATTGAGAGCTAAGAAGGAGTTATGGAAATCAATGGAGAGCAGTCTAAAACTCCTAACAAGAAGATCAACAACTCCTACAAAGGGGGTGAACCAAACTATTTGTAATAATGTAATGTGTTAAGTGCCAAGTTTATATACAAAATAAAAACATTAAAATTAGTATACCAGTGTGTGTGTGTTATAACTTTGAACGGGATAATTATGGATTTACATGGCGACCGTGACAGTGGAACTAAAAAAAAAAAAAAGTTTTAAAATTGGCATGTACGCCTCTATAAATACAAAATAACAATTATCACCTTGGAAAGTGCTAAAAAAAATTATAATAATAAATCAAGAACACCGATGATGCAAATCTGCAATGATTTTATTTTGTGAGCAATCAATGTGAAGCAGTGCAAACAAACAATAAGTATGAAACTTTAAAAAAAAAAAAGAAGAGATCGAGGACTTGCTTGTGCGGGACCAGCACCGGCGCCGCCCGAGTCAAAAGGGCCAAAAGGAAACAAAAACAAAAAATGATGAAATAATAAAAAAAAAAAAAGAAACAAAATTAATCATCGAAATCACTGCCTGTGCAAGGACCAGCACCGGCGCCGCCTGAGCCCATAGGCCCCGGACAACGGCAGCAGAGACGACACCAAGTGCGGAAAGAATAGGCAAATCTTTCTGCACCAACGATGGAAATAAATCCGGACCGATGTCTGCAGAAAATTTTTTTTTTTTTGAAATTATACAAATAAAAGAAACTATTATAACTTTGAGCTGTGCAAGAAGACGGCCCGAAGAGAAATTTTTTTGAAAGGCAGGACCAAAAATTGTAAAAAAAAAAAAACAAATAAATATAAACAAAAAAAAATATAATAAGAATGAAAACTCTGTAATTTTGAGCTGTATACGAAGACGGCCCAAAAAAAAAAAAAATAAAACAACATGAATAGGCACAAGTCATATTAATTGTAAAAAAAAAAGACAAAAAAAAAAAACAACACAAAAAAAAAAAGGAGAAGCGAATATATATTTATAAACACACAATATAAATTGAACATATTTGAAAATATTAAATAAAAATTAAAATGGGGTGGTTCGGCTCGGACGACACCCAGTCTAAGGACAATAAGGCCAATGTTGTAAATGATATTAAAATAGTAGATCACACAGAAGATTTTAATGCTCTGTGGCTATTATTATTAATTCTTACAATTACAAGCGTTGCTCAATTCATGCTGACATTGTATATTAAACATAATAAATTGATCAAGAAAAGATACATCAGCAGAGCCAACGACTTGGACAGGGTTTAGATTAAAATAAAATAATAATAATAAAAATAAGAAGAAAACCCAAGAACAGAAAATTTCTTTTAAATTTTTTTTTTTCCTTGTCTCCAAAATTTTTTTTATATACTTCTCAAAAACATATAATTTTTTTGTTTATTATTCTCTCTCCTATAGCGACCAAAATTACAATAGTGAAGAAAAAATCGAAAAATAAGAAAAGAAAAGGTGGACTAAGAAAGAAAGCCTTCAACAGAATAGCCGAAATCAGGCAGGAACTAACTTCCAAAACAGAACCCACATGGGAAGAAGCTTGCAAGCTACACGCTGAATTGGACTTCCTAAAAAAAAAATTTGTAAACAAAGAAATACCAAATCCGGAACAGACTCCAGTACCGGAAACAAATTATAAAATACCTGTACTTGGAGAACTGGTTGGAAAAACCTTGCCACCATTAGCTAAAGAATTACCTAAGGAAAAACCAAAGTGCCCGGCAGATTGCTCAGGCCCTCTTTATTCACCATATTGTGAATATACTTGTGTACACACAATGCCCAAACAGTAATAACTTAAGCAAATTTGTTTTCTAAAATTAAGCAAACATAAAATAAAGACAAATAAATACTAAATACAATTTTACGTTTATCTTGTTTATTTTTCCCCATAACTTCAAATTAGTATGGAATGGGATCATTTAGCCAAACAAATCAGGGAAATAAAAGAAAAATTTGAGAAATCGTACAAATGTGTAAGCCAGAATAGGTTAATCCAAAGAGATACAATAAACAAACATGCGAGAATACTTGTCGAATCTTTTAACGAGGCAAGAATATTAGTGCATGAAAACAGAAGAACAATAAATGAAGCGAACTGGTCAAAAATATCAAAATTGTTTATCAAGTTACGTTCCAATTTGATAACAGTCAAAGAAAGGTATAAATTAGATATTTCTATACCTACAATCCTAAATACCCCTTTGACAATAGATACTAAGGAAAAACAAGAATCACCAGACCAAGTAGAAATAGAATCAGCTGAGGAAGAAGATTCAGAATCAATCAAAAATATTGATATAAAAGAAAAAGATCTACACGATCTAACAATTCCGGCGGTTATAAATTTACCGGAACAGGAAGAAGAAATTGATGAGGAGAAAGAAAAAGAAGACTTAAGCTCTTTAACAAGTGTAATAGAGACAACAGCATTCATAATGACGGACGCAGCTGCCCAACGGGCCTACATAAAAGACATCTCAAATGCCATCCCAGAATTTAATGGGCAAAAACTACATCTTTAAAGATTTATAACAGCCTTAAAGTTAGTCAACCTGACAAAAGGCACATTTGAGGACATAGCTGTTGAAGTAATAAAGTCCAAAATAATAGGATCTACCCTATACAAAATACAAAATGAAACCACTATAAGTGCCATTATAAAAAAATTGCAAGATACTATAGTCGGTGAAACATCTGACTTAGTAAAGGCAAAAATGGCAAAGACAACCCAAAAAGGAAAAACCGCTGAAAAGTTTACCTCGGAAATTGATAACTTAGGAAAGCTACTTGAAGCTTCGTATATCGATGAGGGCTTACCAGCCGAACATGCTGATAAATTCATCACCAAAGAAGCCATAACCACAATGGTCAAAAATTGTGAACACGGTAGACTCAAAACCATTCTTGAAGCAGGAAACTTCAACACAATGAATGAAGCTGTCACAAAGTATATACAATGTAGTACTGAAATGACAGGAAATGCCAATTCAATCTTATACGCTCAAAAAGGACAAAACCAGCGTGGTAATTACAATAATAGAGGTAATTATCGCGGTAGAGGCAATGGCCGCGGTTATTATAATAATAATAATTATAATAATAATAATTATAATAATAACAATTATAACAATAATTATACACGCAACAACGGACAGAATTACAACAACAAATTTAGAGGAAACAACAGAGGAAACAATAGAGGAAATTATAGAGGAAATAACCACCAAAATGGAGGTTATAACAATAATAACAATAACAATAACAACAGCAATGTTAGAGTAGCCCAAACGGCTTCGGAAAACTCCCAACAACCCTTAGGTACACAGCAGTAGAAAATATTAAAGTTCACGCCATCAATCTCAGTCAAAGCACATTCGTCACTTTTATAAATGTAGAAACAGGAAAAGAATTAGTATTTTTAGTAGACACTGGTGCGGAAATATCCATATTAAAAGAAAATTCTGATGGTTTTAAATACATCCAAGATAATTATATAATAAACATACAAGGAATAAGTCAAGAAGTTACCAAATCAAAAGGGCTAACTTCTATTGAAATCCAAACATCCAAATACATAATTCCACACGACTTTCATATAGTAAATTCACAATTTGCTATTCCTTGCGATGGAATACTAGGAATTGATTTTATTAAAAAATATAACTGTCAGCTAGACTTTAAGCCATCCGAAGACTGGCTTATAATTAGACCATCTAAAGTACCCAATTTATGTCCCAATAACATACAGTTCTGGCAATAATTCTATCATTCTGCCAGCAAGATCTCAAATTGTCCGAAGAATCGAATTAGATTCAGCAAATGATAATATATTAATTCCAAATCAAGAAATTCAACATGGCATTTATATAGCAAATACCATAGCAACATCCTCAAATACATTTATAAGAATACTTAATACGACAGATACCGACCAAGTAGTTAGTATAAATAATGTAAAATATGAACCACTATCAAATTACGAAGTAATAAAAACAGATTTGGAAAACAGGGAAAAATCAGTCATTACACAACTTTCACAACTGGTGGGAAGTTTCCCACCACAATTCCATAAACAACTAACAACAGTTTGCACAAAATATAGTGACGTATTCGGATTAGATACCGAATCGATAACAACAAACAATTTTTATAAACAAAAATTGAGATTGAAGGACGATGAACCAGTATATATTAAAAACTATAGAAGTCCTCATAGCCAAAAAGATGAAATTGAAACACAAGTACTGAAACTTATTAATGACAACATAGTGGAACCATCTGTATCTGCTTATAATAGCCCACTCTTGTTGGTACCAAAGAAATCACTTCCGAATTCAGACAAGAAAAAATGGCGATTAGTAATTGACTATCGTCAGATTAATAAAAAACTTTTGTCCGACAAATTCCCACTCCCTAGAATTGATGACATCTTGGATCAACTAGGTTGAGCAAAATATTTTTCATGCCTCGACTTAATGTCAGGTTTTCACCAAATAGAGCTTGAAAAAAGTTCTAGAGATATAACGTCTTTCTCAACAAGCAATGGTTCGTATCGTTTCACGCGATTACCATTCGGTCTAAAAATAGCGCCAAACTCGTTTCAGAGAATGATGACTATAGCATTCTCTGGACTAGATCCTTCTCAAGCATTCCTTTACATGGATGATCTAATAGTCATCGGTTGTTCCGAAAAACATATGCTTAAAAACTTAACTGATGTCTTTGAAAAATGTAGGAAATACAATCTCAAATTACATCCTGAAAAATGCTCATTTTTCATGCACGAAGTAACTTTTCTAGGACACAAATGCACAAATAAAGGAATACTACCCGACGACAAAAAATACGACGTCATTAAAAATTACCCAGTCCCACATGATGCGGACAGCGCTAGACGATTTGTTGCATTCTGCAATTATTATAGACGCTTTATACAAAATTTCGCCGACTATGCTCGTCACATAACAAGATTATGTAAAAAAGATGTAAAATTCGAATGGACACCTAATTGCCAAACTGCTTTCGAACATCTAAAATTGGCATTAATAAGCCCTACTTTACTACAATACCCAGATTTCAATAAAGAATTTTGCATAATTACAGATGCAAGTAAGCAAGCGTGTGGAGCAGTTTTAACTCAAAACAAAAATGGACTCCAACTTCCAGTAGCATACGCATCTAGAGCATTTACAAAGGGTGAAAGTAACAAAAGTACAACAGAACAAGAACTAGCAGCAATTCATTGGGCAATAACATACTTCAGACCATATATCTATGGCAGACACTTCACTGTCAAAACAGATCACAGACCACTCACGTACTTGTTTTCAATGACAAATCCTAGCTCCAAACTGACACGCATGAGACTTGAATTAGAGGAGTATAATTTCACAGTAGAGTATCTAAAGGGTAAAGATAATTACGTAGCAGATGCGTTATCAAGAATAACCATCGAAGAACTAAAAAACATTACCAGAAATATAAATAAAGTCACTACACGATATCAAAGTAGACAGAAATCCTGCGCAGGAGAAAAACAAATAGAATTGCCTAGGCAATCTATAGAAAAAGCTTCAAAGCCCAACGTATTCGAAGTCATTAATAATGACGAAGTACGTAGAGTAGTGACCTTGCAAGTAAAAAATATGACCTGTTATTTTAAACGTGGAAAAACAATTACTGCAAGATATAATGTTAGCGATTTATTTACCAATGGAATTCTTGACTTAGGTCAGTTCTTCCAAAGGCTTGAAATGCAAGCCGGTATATATAAAATCAGCAAACTAAAAATGGCACCGTGGGAAAATATCTTTGAACAAGTTTCAATTGATAATTTTAAGAAAATGGGCAATAAAATATTAAAATCATTGAGAGTAGCGCTACTCAACCCGGTGACCCTGATAAAAAATGAAAAAGAAAAAGAAGCTATACTGTCTACATTTCACAACGATCCAGTACAAGGAGGTCACACAGGCATTACCAAAACCTTGGCCAAGGTCAAAAGACATTACTTTTGGAAAGGTATGACTCGATACATTACAGAGTACATACGAAAATGTCAAACATGCCAAAAATCAAAAGTGACAACACATACTAAGACTCCTATGACAATTACAGACATTCCAATAAATGCCTTCGACAGGGTAATAGTGGACACAATTGGTCCACTACCAAAATCAGAAAATGGTAATGAATATGCAGTCACACTTATATGTGATTTAACAAAATATTTAGTTGCCATTCCAATTACCAATAAAAGTGCAAACACTGTTGCAAAAGCTATATTTGAGAATTTTATTCTAAAGTACGGTCCAATGAAGACGTTCATTTCGGACATGGGAACAGAATACAAAAATTCGATTATACAAGACATATGCAAATTCCTGAAAATCAAAAATTTAACTTCAACAGCTCACCACCATCAGACAGTTGGAACAGTAGAGAGAAGTCATAGAATTTTCAACGAGTATATACGTTCATATATATCAGTTGATAAAACTGACTGGGACATTTGGCTTCAATATTTTGTATACTGTTTCAACACGACACCTTCCATGGCACATAATTATTGCCCATATGAATTAGTCTTTGGGAAAACTAATAATTTGCCAAAACATTTTAATAGTATAAATAATATAGAAGCAATATATAATATAGAAGATTACGCAAAAGAAAGTATATACAGGTTAGAAGTAGCATATAAAAGAGCTAGGATAATGATAGAAGATAACAAGAAAAAGAATAAGGAAATATATGATAAAAACGTTAATAATATACATATATCCGTAGGAGATAAAGTTTTATTAAAAAATGAAACAGGGCATAAGTTAGATTTTAAATATACAGGTCCGTATACTGTAACGGAAATAGGAGAAAGAGAAAATATTATTATCTCAAACATGAAAAATAAAAAACAAACAGTTCATAAAGATAGACTTAAAATTTTTTATTCTTAAACACTTTGACATCTAGTATGGCCTGATCAACCATACAGATACACAACCTTTATTAATAAATATAATAATTCATTTAAAAAAAAAAAACTTATACCAGTTAATTTCATTTACAAATATTCTTTACATATTTTTATAAATTTTTATTCAATATTTTTATAACTTTTATGTTTTCATAAACAAATAAGGGGATCGAAATACGCTTCCCACAACCAAATTGGTTTAAATAAAATAAATATATATTCGCAAAAATTAAAAAAAAAAATATAAAAAAAAAAAAAAATTTGTATATATTTCTCATATACTAATAGATAAATAATAATAAGATATAAAAACTTCTAAAATAACTTCATAGTATTACGTTATTTTTCAAAAGGAGGGAGATGTAGTATGCACATATATAGAGTACACACTGTACCAACGGCAACAATGTCAATGCCGAATATGCAGGATCAGCACTCTTCAAGTGCAAACGCAATCCGATCGCGCACGCCTTACGCGGGCGATAAGCGGCTGCGTCGGCAGTTCCCACAGCTTGGCGACAGCAACAAATTGATCCAAATGTAAGTGCACATAACATTCCCTCTCTGAGAACCACTCTCAGATATGTATAAGATACATAGGCTAATACATAAATCCGCTGCGCCGCTGCCGGCTTGACCGACAGCGCTGCCCCAGATTGAGAGCTAAGAAGGAGTTATGGAAATCAATGGAGAGCAGTCTAAAACTCCTAACAAGAAGATCAACAACTCCTACAAAGGGGGTGAACCAAACTATTTGTAATAATGTAATGTGTTAAGTGCCAAGTTTATATACAAAATAAAAACATTTGGTAAGCCAAAAATAAACTTTTCAGTTTTTTGGCACCATGGGAGGCCTGTTATTTGTTCTCGGTTTATTTGGAACAAATTCTTTTATAACCAAATCATCATTAAACCAAAAGACTTCAGAAAGAAGTTCTTTAAACACATCAGGCAGAGCAAATATTTTAAAAGATGATATCCTACGAGCGTAAGAGAAACTAAATTGTTCAACTGCAATGTCATCGGATGGGAATTTTTCACGAATACATTCCAAAACATCCTCGGATGTGGTATCTGGGGTAAATCTAGATACAAATAGTTGCTTCCTCTGTGGAACAACCGACAGTCTCTTTCGACCCCTCTGAACGTCGCTCGTCTGGGACCCAGAAGCGGTTCCTACTGTATCGATAGGGACAGTCAGCACCGAATTCTGTGCCTCAGGTTGGCTTCCAGAAACAGGGTCACCACCGGAACTGGCTGTTTCCATAGGCACAGTTGGCTCGGTTACACCTGTGCTGACAGGAACTGCTGCAGCTACCGTGTGCAGTATTTTGTTCTGCTTCACGGTCTTATTAACTGCCCCTGAGCTGGCTTTTTTTCGTTTAGGCGACTCGGTTAATAATAATTTCTTATTATTAAATTGTTCACAAACAGAATTGAACCCGTCATTGAGCTGTTTAAAAACTCGTGAAAGGTTCAATAGACCGTCTCGAGTTTGCCTCATAAAGCTGCTCATCTCGACTGTCATATCCTTGCAGGACTCACATGCCCACATGAGACCGGTATGCATTTCAATGAAGTCTTTAACTCTGCCAGTAAATCCTGCACATTTGACGTGCATGACCGATTCGCAGATCCAACAGATAATAAAAGAATCTTTAGTTGACGTCGGAAGAGAACAACTTTTCTTGGTACAGATAAAATACATTATAAAGGAAAAAAAAGGTTATTCAAAAAAATAGGAATAAAATGTTGAAAAAATACCTCTAGTAAATTTGGCACTGGGATCAAATTCCAAAACCGCAAATACACAAAACAACGAAAAGTATAAGAGCGCGAGATCGCGAATTAATTATATGCAAGAGAGCGCGAGAGAAAAATCTTCTATCGACTGAGCGTGGCTTGTGGGGCACCAACAACAATACGCATAAACAGTTACAAATGTAAAGCAAGCAAGCAAGCAAGAGAGAGAGAAATTAGAAGTACAGCAAGTTCTCAGAGACTGAGAGCGGGAGAGTGAGAAAGAGATTACAAGAGTTTTAGCAAGTTCAGTGCGTGAAATTTACACTAACAAAGACAAGCGATTAAACAAATCCAATAGAAATGTTAAAATAACTATAACCATGTACCCTTTTGTTGGGAGATTTATTTAAAAACACTAACACAGTTGTTAGGCTAAGCTTTGTTTATAAACAAACGCAAGACACTCGCAAAAAAACACTGAAAAACACAAAAAACTTAGAGCACAAAGGTAAACACAACCGTTCACAAGAAGACGCTTGTCTTCCAATAAGTATGTGGTAGGGTATGTGTTTCTCACACTTATTATTTTAAACATTTCTGTAGTCCAATTCGGTGTATAGCCCTTTTCAAACACATGTTTATATGTACTGATGCGGACATAATTCCATTACGCAATTTCCCCACACTAATCATTTTGAGATGATTGTAAGCTGATTTCAAAATGTGTTTTTCATTGGTAGAATTGACGTCAATTGGGGCGACCTTAATTGTTCTATGTGGTCTTTTGTTGTATATATCAATTAATTTTTTATACATATCAACCCACTTGTATGTTCCGCTAAAACTAAATTCACGCCACATAAGTTCCTTCAAACTTCTGTTGAAGCGTTCCACAATTAAAGCTTTTACAATTGAAAAGGTAGAATAATGGTTAATTCCATATTGTTTTATCAACGCGTTAAATAGTTTGTTAAAAAATTCAGTTCCATCATCCGTTTGTAATTTCTTTGGTGTTCCACGTCCAGATTTGAACATTTTTTCCAATGCCATTAAGACATCTTTAGCGCTTTTTGATTTTAATGCATCTCCCCAGGCATATTTGCTAAAACAATCCACAACCGTCAAAATATAAAAAAATCCTCCGTTAAGAGTTAGTACTCAACCTAACAAAAAGTCGTCCAAAACAAAAAACTTCATACGAAAAAAACGTCAAGAAATTTTGTTTCATATGAAGTTTTATGTTTTGGACGACTTTTTGTTAGGTTGAGTACTAACCCTAAGCTTTGAATACTTTCCCATTTCCACTAAATCTGCTTGCCAGAGATCATTTATACCCTTTGTCACTACCCTTCGAAGTTTAAAATTACGTCGACACGGAGCATGAATTTCTGTAACAATACTCAATTTATCACTCATAGTTTTTGGTACTAGAACTTTCTTACTATTGGAGTTGTAGTACCTTCTATTTCAACAGTCAGTTACATTTCGGTTGAGTAACATATTTATTAACATATTTTTCAACACTAGTAATCTTTGTTAACATATTGGTTAGTGAACGGTGAATTATAGAGCGTTTTCTATAATTATAACTCATTTAAATCAGAGTATGGGGGTGCATGAAATTTTAAGTATAAACTGATCGAACAACCGAAAACTCAAGACCAAAACGACTGTTCTCTTTCAAAGATGATATGCCACTGCTTTTTTTACCGAACGCTCGTTAAGCCGATCAGAGCGGAGAGTTATTAGAGGGCTTACAGCTGTACATGTGTAGACATTAGGATTATACAGTATTCTATTAATAAAGTGATCCAACATCCCGGCCCCGTTGAAAGGGTCCACTTTCAAGATACAGGAAGTACAGCGAGCTTGTGAACAGGGCGGCTATAGGTTCCCTTGGCGGTGCGCAGCTGAACGAGACGGACTTTGTTGTCGCGCCCATATACTAGGGATTCGATCCTACCCATTCTCCAATGCTGAGGGGGTACATTATCTTCGTGAATAAGCACCATGGTACCGACAGACACGTTTGGAGATGGGGAAGTCCATTTAGTCCTTGATCGAAGTGAGTTGAAATAGTCTGTAGACCAGCGACGCCAAAAGGACTGCTTTAATGCTGTGACTGCTTCAAATCGTTGCAATGTGCTGGCCTTATGGTCGTTGGCGATGCGTTCTGGCATGGAACGCAGTGAACTTCCCGTCAAAAAGTGACCTGCTGTTAGGGCTGAGAGATCGTTCGGATCTGATGACATCGGAGTGAGAGGGCGTGAGTTGAGGATGGCTTCTATCTCAACTACGACTGTTTAGAGCTCCTCGTACGTAAACTAGGTGTTTACAAAGGTTCTGTTGAGTAAGCCCTTTGCGCTCTTCACTGCCGCTTCCCAGAGCCCACCAAAATGCGGAGCCCTGGGTGGGATGAAGTGAAAGCTGATAAAGTCAGCCGCGCAAAATTGTTGAATTGCGCTTTGAGTCTTCTCATTGAACAGAAATATCCTTAGGTCTTGCAGCTGATTGGAGGCGCCAACGAAATTGGTCGCGTTGTCACAGTAAATATCTGTGGGAAGACCGCGGCGTCCAGAGAATCTCTTCAAAGCCGCCAGAAATGCTTCTGTGCTCAAATCTGTGACCACCTCAATATGCACGGCCTTGACGACGAGACATATGAACACGGCGAGATAGCTTTTTGTTGGAGGCTTTCCGCGTATTCGAAGATAAGTGTGTATAGGTCCGCAGAAATCGACACCGCATTTGCTGAAGGGCTTACTGATTGCCAATCTTGCTTTAGGTAATATACCCATTACTTGCTGCAGTAGAACGGGTCGATATCGAATGCAGTGGGTAAAGGCTCGAACAATACGGCACGCTAAATTCCTTGCGTTGATGATCCAGAAATTTAGACGAAGGAGCGCCATTAGCGCCTTTGGTGCGGCATTGAAGTTTCGAGTGTGAAGGTGGCGGACATATTTGATTACAATTGATGATTTAATGGGAAGTAGTAGTGGGCGCTTCTCACTCTCAGGAAGATCGGAATAGTCGAGTCGTCCCCCAACCTTTATGAGTTCGAAACCCGTAGCGATATCTATGAAAGGAGAAAGAAACTTTAGTGGACCTTTAAGTACTTGGTTTTTCCTGAGGTATCGAAGTTCTTCCGGAAACGAGTGGTTTTGAAGATTCCAAGTTATGCAGTTTGATGCGTGTTCTAATTCTTCCGGACTGAATGAATGGGTTGCTTTGGGTGGGCACGAATCTCCATTTGGCGGCAGAAGTTAAACTCTGAATTTCAGACACGCGATTTCCAACGAAGGTTGAGAGCGTAACGGAGTGCTGCTGGAGCCAATGGAGTACTAGTTGTGAGTCTGACCAGAGGTAAGACGGTATGAGTCTTTCTCCGAACAATCCTTTGACTTCGTTGAATAGTTTAGCGAGTTAGTGTGCGGCACACAGTTCCAGTTTCGGAAGCGATTGTTTCTTGACAGGGGCTACTCTAGACTTTGATGTCCACAACCGAACGGTGATGTTACTTGGTCCCTCAGTTCGCACGTACACACAACATCCTTACGCTCTGATGGACGCATCGCAAAATCCATGCAGTTGAATGTTGCTATTGGCATTTTGCAGGCAACACCGAGGTACTTGAAGAGTTGGCAACATGTTCAAGGATTTCAAGTAGTCGGTCCATGCATCATGTAGGGATTGAGGAACCGATTCGTCCTTATTAAGATTGAGCATCCACAGTTCCTGAAGAATCATTTTCGCCACTATAATTATCGGTGACAAAAGACCAAGGGTGATGATGCGATGGATAAGATGGATCTCTTTGTAGCTGGCAAGGTTGGTTGTTTTGAAGCAAAGGTGAAAAGAAACGCATCATCCAATTGATTCCAGATGACACCGAGTGCGCTTGTAACGTTGTCCTCACAGATGTGGAGTCTCTTCGTGGGCTGGTAATCAGTGAACTCAGGATGGTTTGAGTGCCACTTGGTCAACGGAAAGTTCCCCTTTTGAAGAACTTCGATGACTTCTTGTTTGATGAATTGCAAGGTGTCTATGTCGTCTGCTCCGCAAAAGCAGATCGTCCACGTAAAACGATGATTTGATAACCGATGCGCCGGTAGCGAATTCCTTTTTGTACTTGTCAGCCAAATAGTGTAAACTGCGCACTGCTAGGTACGGTGCAGCGGCGGTTCCGTAAGGGACGGTATTCAGCTGGAACGTCTGCAGTTGTGCATCTGGGGAGTCTCGCCAAAATATGTATTGATATTTTTGAAAGCTTTGATCGACGAGGACTTGCCTGTACATTTTTGTCACGTCAGCTGTCATGGCATATTGAAACAGTCTGAATTTGAGAAGCTGCAGATAAAGATCCGTTTGCACAGTGGGACCCACAAACAGTAGGTCATTAAGAGATAGTTGCGACGTTGTTGTGCAAATTAAAATTGTTCCGGAAATTTTTAAGTAAAAAATATAAATTTTTTTCTTGAATATTTTATGGTGTTAAACCTTTATTGATAAAATTATTAAGCACAATTTATATTAGACACTATTGTAACTTTTTAGTATTTCGTAACCGATTGCGATCTCGATCAAAATAGGACTGCCCTCTAAAATCTTAAATTCAATCCAACGAACCTCTGCCAGGAGCTTTTCTTTTTGAACTTTAGAACTTTAATTTATGTTTAGATTAAAAGCTTAAGATGAAACTGTCGCATCTTCTTGTGAAATTCAATTATGCTGACCGATGCAATTTGGCGGATACTTAGAACGCAAAAGGCGAAATTGATTGGGTTTCGAACGGAAGCTGATGTTTACTTTAATTTTGATTTGTTTAACTTAGCTGTGGAACCCAGATCGGAGCTCAAAGCCAAAGTCAAAGACAAAGGCAAATGCAGAGATTAAAATTATTGTTTATAAAAGCCATTGTAGTATGCACACATATTAAATATATATATTGAGCACCCACTTTACCAAGAGTACAGTGTTTAAACAATTCAAGGTCTCGGTCATCAACATAAATGCCCGAAATACGAACCACTGGCTGTGCCTTGGCCCGCACGCTGAAAGTGCAAGTGTCGGCATAATTGCAAAACGAGCGGACCTCATGTATGTGCATTAGGGCGGTCCACATTTGTATGGAAATTTTTAAGGTCCTACTCTCACCCGCCTATTCGGTGCGCTTTGAGCTATTTAAGGTATACAAAAAGAAATTTTTGGAAAAAATCGCGTTTTAGGGTCTGCGAATTGGCTTTAAAGTTTATCACCCATACGCACTGTTGGCTTCGATCAATAAGTTTTTTTAATCTAGATGGCATAGATTTCAACAATTCATTTGATGTTTTTCTCTCTCTTCATAATTTGACAAGACTAGAAATGGGAAAACGATTTCTTTCGTCCAAATTCGAACTGTTATACGTATCGTATGTGTAATTTTAAAGAAAACTTTGAGGACTTTTCGCAAGGTCTATATTCCATACAAAAAATTTGTAGTTTTCACATAAATTTTTTGTTTACTTCTATCTACCATGTGAATGGGTGAGAGGGATTTCATTTTTTGGACCGCCCTAATGTGCATATATCTCCGCGCTCCAGACTAAGTGAGCATAGCTATATACTTTAGAATATAAGAATATATAGGACGTCTCTCCGCTGCCGCTGTTGGCAGCGCCGCTACGAGACTTAGACCTCTTTACCTCCTAAGTAAATTGGGCTCGACAAGAACCTCTTATGAGCTTGGAGCGGCAACAACGGCTGCTCCAATTAAACAACTAAATAAACTAAAATAAAAAGGAACTTTAAATACAACTCCTATATTATTCTTGATGGCGGGGGAAATTACAACCTTTCTACTGGCGACTCTTTCTACATGGCGACCGTGACTTTGGTCCAAAATGATCTGGACCTGGATCTGGACCTGGATCTAGACCTGGATCTGTACCTCGAACAACAACAATAAACAACAGCAGCAAGGGCAACAACAACAATAAACAAGAGCAGCAAGGGCAACAACAGCAACGGCAGCTTACAAGAAACAAAATAAAGAAACGCAAAAAATTGCCATTCCGACGCTGAAGAAGACATGCCCGGATTACTGCAAGGGACCTCTGTGCGCACCCCACTGCGAATACACCTGTGCAGCCAGCACCGGCACCCCACCAAAGAAGTAACAACCTGTGCAGCCAGCACCGGCACCCCACCAAAGAAGTAACAACCTGTGCAGCCAGCACCGATGTCCCACCATAGAAGTACAGCCAGCACCGGCACCGTCGGGCGCACCAAGCCAGATCAAGGAAAAGTGAACCGACAGCGCTACCAAGAGCGCATAATTTATCTGCCCTGCGTTGCAACATTTTTTTAATTGCACTGCGATGCATATTTTTTCATTTATTATATAAAACAAATGTTTAAAATTGAGCGACATAACAGTTGCCCAATTAGAGTGTGGCCTGAAAACCATACAAAAAAATAGGCAGGAAACTTGTAAAAATAGATGCAAAGCAATGCAATAAGTAAATTTTCCACAGAAACAGATAATTATAATTATAATCCAAAAATATATACACCCAAAATGGGTTTAGTAGACGTAAAAGAAGTGGACTCCACAGCAAAAGTCATAAATAAAATCGAGTTTAAAACAATAAATACAGATTTAACGAACATTTTATTATCAATTATTGTCTTTATTCTGAGCGCATTTATTTTGTACAAGGCATATATCTTTCAAACCAAATGTATTTTAAAAAGAGCCATACATAAAAGCCAGGCTAATGATCTGGACAAAATATAAAATATATAAAGCGCCAACAATAATTATAAAAAGATGTTCGAAATAAAAAAAAAAGAACTAATAGAAAACTACAAACACTCATATATAAATATGTATGTCCATATATTAATACATTGAATATAGATGCTATTTTATCAAATAATCTTATCTAATGTACATCGAAAATAAATAAATAAAAAAAAAAAACATATATACAAAAATGAATACTACAGAGTGTATTAGAATCACTCTTGCTAAGGAACCAAACTTTCAGAATAGGGTATTATCAATTATCGAAAAAGGAACTGAGGCTCTACTAATATATGAATTAGAATATGAGTACATAAATAGGTACAGCTTAGGCTTTTCCCCATTGATACATTGCTCAAGTACACAGAAGGCGATAGTATTGAGCACCATACCTACCTTAAAAATTAAATCAGTTATTAACAATAACAAGATACTTGGAAGACATCTTTCATTGATGGTTTCAAGAATCTAGAAAATATTCCATTAAATAATGGAATGGGAAGAATTATATAATGAACTAAATAATTTAAAAATTGATTTTGACAGATCTTATAAGGCATTATCAAGACCCCGGCCAGCACAGCAAAACACTGTAAACAAGCATGCCGAAATATTAGTAAGCCGCTTCAATACAGCGCGTATACTAATACACGATCAGAGAGACAGGCTAAACAAAGCCCATTGGTCTCAGGTATCAAAATATTTAAACAAATTACGGGATTACCTAATAGCTATAAAGCAAAGGTACGACTTAACAATTTTGGTACCAACTATCCTAAACACACCGTTAAATTTAGAAACTAGAGAAGAGTCAGAATCATCAGATCCACCAGTACAAGCTGAGACTGACGACCCTATCTCTACAGATCCCGATATAGAAGAAAAAGATATAAACAACCTTACTATTCCGGCAGTCCTTATTCAATCTGAATTATCAGACCAGGACTTGACCGACTCGGATTCTAGCGACAGCATTGTAGAAATAAAAACAACCACAATGTCTGAGGAGATAAATGCCCAAAGTGCATGCATTAAAGAAATATCAAGTGCCATACCGGAGTTTAACGGGCAAAGGATACACCTTCAGAGATTCGTAACAGCTTTGAAGTTGGTTAACCTTACGAAAGGTACATTTGAGTTTTTGGCTGTAGAAGTCATCAAATCCAAAATAATTGGATCAACATTATACAGAGTCCAAAACGAAACAACAATAGAAGCTATAATTAAAAAACTGCAAGATATTATAGTAGGAGAAACATCCGAAGTAATTAAAGCCAAAATGGCAAAAACAAGCCAAAAAGGTAAAACTGCAGAAAAATTTACCACAGAAATTGACAACCTACGAAAGCTCCTAGAAGCTTCGTATATTGATGAAGGCCTATCAGCCGAACACGCTGACAAGTTCAGCACTAAGGAAGCCATCACCACAATGGTCAAAAATTGTGAGCATGGCCGCCTCAAAACAATATTGGAAGCAGGCAATTTTGCAACCATGAATGAAGCCGTCGCCAAGTACATACAATGTAGTACTGAAATGACAGGCAATGCCAATTCCGTATTGTACACCCAACGTAGAAATAATTATCGCGGTAATAATTATAAAAACAATTATCGCGGTAGAGGTAATAATCGAGGTAATTATAATCAAAATAACGGATATAATCAAAACAATGGTTATAATAGAAATAACAATAACAATAACCAAAATAACAATTACTACAGAAACAACTACCGTGGTGGAAACAACCGCGGCAGAAGCAGCCGTGGGGAAAACAACAACGGTAATGGTGGTAACAACAACAACCACAATAACAACATTAGGGTAGCCCAAACAAATTCGGAAAACTCCCAAAACATCTTTAGATACGCGACAGTAAACAACATTAAAATTCACACTTTAAATCTCAGTCAAAATACATTTGTCACCTTCATGAACGTAGCAACAGGAAAAGAATTAGATTTCTAATAGATACAGGCGCGGAAATATCCATAATGAAGGAAAATTCCGATAATTTTCAAAACATTCAAGATAATCACATCATAAATATAAAAAAAAGGCTTAACTTCTATTGAAATTCAAACTTCTAAGTACATAATTCCACATGATTTTCATATGCAATTCGCTATTCCATGTGATGGAATACTAGGAATCGATTTTATCAAAAGATACAACTGTCAATTACACTTTAGGCTTATATTAAGACCAAATAACCTCAAATATCCGATTTATGTTCCAATAGCATACAGTTCTGGCAACAACTCCCTAATTCTGCCAGCAAGATCACAAGTCGTCCGAAAAATCGAAATAAATTCAGAAGAAGACAGCGTATTAATTCCGAATCAAGAAATTCAGCATGGTATCTTTATCGCAAATACAATAGCAACAGTTCAAAATGCATATATAAGATTACTAAATACCACAAACACAGATCAAGTAGTTTATATCAAAAACATTCATCATGAACCACTTTCAAACTACGAAGTAGTAAAAACGGACTTAGAAACCAGACAAAAAATTTTATTATCCCAACTTGCAAAAAACTTCCCACCTCAATTCAATGAACAGCTTACAGCATTATGTACACAGTATAGTGATGTATTCGGACTAGAAACCGAATCGATCACTACCAATAATTTTTGTTGAGAGATTTTGAATTTGTACTTGAAGTTTGAAGTTTAGTGTAAGTTAGTTTAGGACGAAGGCGGGTGCACAATAAAGTTCTCTCTCGCTCTCTGCGAATTCGCCCCGTCTTCGTCAACTGTTGTTAAGCTAGGCTCTAAGAACTTTGTTAAAATATAGTCGTGCAATCGTTGAAATTGATTTAGATCGACCACACGTATTTTCTCATTTTCGTTTTTCGCTTTGCCTAAAATTAAAGTTTATTGCCACAAGTTTTTCGGTTTTCTTGACATATATTTAGAAAAACTATTCTAAATTTTCATGGCGCCCCCGGGTGGACTTTAAACTATTAATAATTAAAGGCAACAAGTGACAGTGACACAGTGAAAACACAGCAAGTGATAGCAAACTTGATTTGCATTCAAATTAATAAAAATACACAAAATTGTGTGTATCGTTGCCCGCGGCAAGTAAAAAGTTAAATACATAGCAGCTTTGCTCAATTTATCGTGCCGGTCGCGAAATACCCTCTTAATCCGCCAGTACTGCCGTTGCCAAGGGATGCCCTGTGACTGTTCGATGTGTAAAAGGAAAGTGGCAGCTGGATTAAAAGACCCCAACGCAGAACCCGAGGTATTTGTGCAAAAAATTGAAAGCTAGAGTTTGTTAACAAAACAATCTATTTGTTTCTTGTCTTGTGCTGAAAAATTGCACCTCGCTTTCAATTCTTGGCACAGACGTATCGATATAGTAGAGCTAGTTGTGCATGCATTAATTATAATAAAAAGGAAAAAATTGCAAACTTACACATTTACAGAAAAAATAAATACAATTTATATTATATTTATTATATACATATACACATACACATTACATAACCCATTTGAACCGCCCTTGGATGCAACATTTAATTTGTGTTTTCTTACGAAAATTATTGCAATCACTGTCGCCCCCCACTACATTGTGTTAAAACTCGAAAAATTAATAGTTGGGAAAATTCATCCCAGCCGCTATACATAACCAATACATAGGCCCTCATATACAAGCAGCTGCAGCGGTGAATTTTTTCGTTTTCGCTTTCGCTTGTCCGCCGCTAGCAACGTTGTTATTGTTGTAGGATTTTGGTTTGGCGCGCTGACGATTAGCTGACCGTTAAGTGACGCGCTACCCTGCATTCGGTCGGGTATACTGATTTGCCGTCACCACTATTAATTTGATACTACGTGGTTTAATTTAATTAAATATTTTTCGTCGCTTTGTTGGGAATAATACAACATTTGGTAACAACATTTTCGAACAAGTTTAATAATTATAGACAAAATTATTATTAACTCTCGTTGTTTTGTTTCGAAATTTATTTCATCACCATTCTAATTTGAATATACTTTTCAAATTAAAATTATTCAATTTAATAAATTGTTGCTGGATATAATTTATTCTACATAATTATTTATATATAATTTTTTCGTGGCCTATATATATATAAATTAATATAAAAATGAGTCCAGATAAGCCAAAAAGTATTGAACTTCTTGCTGACCTTAAAAACAAGCTCAAAAAGCCAGTAAATAGCATCCGCCGATTAAATAATCGGCTAGAAGCCGGCCAGATTCCGATTCTGGAAGACGAATTAAAATGTAGGCTAGAAAATTTAAATGATGTAATTAACAAGGCAAATCAATTACAAGAAAAGATAGAAGATTTAGATGATGGCGATGAGTTTGGAGAAGAGTTGGAAGAGCTTTCCATAACAACCAAGGCAAAAGTATTGTCGCTTATCTCGGCCTTGAAGACAGCTAGCGATACCAAAACTCTTGGGTTAGCTTCTGTAGTCCCAACTCGAGCTCGACTTCCGAATTTGGCATTGCCGAAATTCAGCGACAAATACTCGGAGTTTAAAAATTTCATGAGCCTTTTTGAAACTCTAGTTCATCAAGACGATAACATTCCCGTTATTGAAAAATTTTATCACTTAATCTCTTGTCTTTCTGGTGAAGCTTTGGGGACTATCAAGGCCTACCAAGTTACAGAGAGCAATTATGAGAAAGCTTTGGTCAGCTTGAAAAAAGTGTATGATAACGAATGTTTAATTTTTATGAATAATATTTCAACATTGTTTAGTCTTCCGAAAATATCGCAACAGTCTGCGTCGTCTCTAAGGAATCTTATCGATACCGTGTCATCGATATACGGTTCTTTGTTATCGATAGGAGACGATACCAAGATTTCAAATGCAATGTTGATCTATCTCGTCTTGAACAGAGTCGACCCAGTGACCAAACAAAAATGGGAAAAACAGTTAGATTTTGAAAGATTACCTCTTTGGTCCGATTTTGAAAAAATGTTAAATCGCAGATATCAGCATTTATCTGCTGAAGAATCGACGAAACCAAAGCTAGATAAAGTTACGTCGAGCAAGCCACATAATCATAGCTCATTTACATGTTCTTCGTCCAACAGTAAATCCCAGCAAGGTTGTAGCTATTGCAATGCAGACGACCATATCCTAGCGAACTGTGGTCCGTTTGGTCGTCTTTCCGTTATGCAAAGGTTTGACTTTGTAAAATCTGCTTCATTATGCATCAATTGTATGCGAAAGGGTCACACTGTCTCGAAATGCAAATTTAACAAATGTCGAGTTTGTGGACGCTCGCATCACGTTTTACTGCATAGATATACAGCTTCCGAGAACAGTTTAGCATTGCCACCACCCCAAGAGATTCTTACTCCTCCTTTAAATCAAGATTAGCCTTCCACGTCACATGTTATGCATGCGACATCATCGGACAGGGTGATTTTGGCCACGTCGATCGTAAGTGTACGAACCAAAAACGGTGAATATATTTTGGCCCGAGCACTTCTTGACTCTGGGTCCCAAACTAACTTTATAGCAGAGGACCTTGCTCACCGCTTACAGATCCGTAAAGAGGAGTCGTGTATCAACTTACTTGGTATTGGCGAGTCCAATTCTCAAGTTAAGAAAAAGGTACATACAGTGGTGAAGTCGCGTATAAATGGTAGTGAGTTCTCATTCGATTTTTGGATTTTAAAATCAATATCAGGATACCATCCTGACCAGTCTGTTAATATCAATGACTGGAAAATTCCAAAGAACCTACCTTTAGCGGACCCATATTTCTACAAGCCACAAAGAATAGATTTGTTAATAGGAGCAGAATCTTTTTTCGAATTATTAGCTGTTGGACAAATTAGACAAGGTCCCGACTTTCCAACTTTGCAGAAAACCCTCCTAGGATGGGTTGTATCAGGAAGATATAAGGCATCTTCCCCTACAGAAGTTGTGAAAAGTTTTAGTTGTAGTGAAGAGCTGTTAGTATCTATTGACAGCACACTACAGAAGTTTTGGTCACTGGAAGAAATGCCATCTCTAAAGAAAATTCTGTCGCCTGAGCAAAAGTTATGTGAAGAACACTACCGGAAGACTACTCAGGTTTTGCCATCAGGTCGGTTTGAAGTAAGGCTGCCGTTTAAATCTGATCCAAATGGGTTGGGTAACTCCTTTGAAGTTGCAAAACGGCGGTTTTTGTCGCTTGAAAGAAGGTTGTCTCGAGACCCTGACATGAAGAAAATGTATTTAGAATTTATGGAAGAGTACCTTTCCTTAGGTCATATGTCTCCTACAGATAAAATTCCTTTTGCTCCACATTATGTTATCCCACACCAATGCGCTCTGAGACCCCAAAGTACGCCAACCAAGTTACGTGTCGTTTTCGATGCCTCTTGTAAATCGTCAACTCAGATCTCTCTAAATGATATTTTGATGGTTGGGCCGACAATCCAAGATGAGTTGTACTCAACGCTACTTCGCTTCCGGCTGCATAGGTTCGCCTTGACCGCCGATGTAAAGAAAATGTATCGCCAAGTGATGGTAAATGAAGCGGATAGGCAGTTTCAACTTATAGTGTGGAGAAGAGACCCCTCTGAGTCCTTGAGATTATATAAGCTCAACACCGTAACATATGGGACTGGACCAGCCCCATTTCTGGCAATTCGGTGTTTAAAAAGGTTAAGCGAGTCTGCTAAACTTTCTTTTCCTAGAGCTGCTGAAGTTATTGGATCCGACTTTTATGTCGATGACATGTTGACTGGTGCTGCATGCATAGAGGAGTTAAAGACTATTAAGTCTGAAGTGTCACAGGTTCTTCAAACTGCAGGTTTTGAATTGACAAAGTGGTTTTTAAACTCACCTGACGTCACCGCATCTGAGAGCACAGCTAAATCCATACCCATCTCGGACTCAGAGTCTACAAAGGCGTTAGGAATATCGTGGTTGCCCAACGAAGATGCCTTTAAGTTCCAAATTGACAATGCTGTCATGGGTCTCCGAGCGACAAAACGAAACATACTATCGGTGACATCGAAGCTGTTTGACCCCCTCGGCTTATTAAGTCCAATTATAATTAGAGGAAAGATCCTGTTGCAGGAACTCTGGCTCAATAAGTTATATTGGGATGAGTCGATTCCAATGCATTTGGAAACAGAATGGAATATGATAAAAAATACACTGTCTAATTTAAAAGAAATATCAATTCCTCGGCTTGTGCATACCGATCCGATGTCACCGGTCCAATTACATGCCTTTGCCGACGCATCCTTAAGAGCTTACGGAGCTTGCGTCTACATTCGTAGCAAAGCTGCAGAAGGTTATAAAGTATCATTGTTGACGTCAAAGTCAAAAGTAGCGCCGCTCAAGACTAAGAGTCTTCCAAGACTTGAGTTATGTGCCGCTCACCTTCTCGCAGATCTCTGTCACAGAATCAAGCCCCTATTAAAGGTACCTATCGAACAAATTGTTTATTGGTCGGATTCTGAAGTTACGCTTCATTGGATCCGGTCTCATCCGTCTTCGTTGTCCACATTTGTATCGAATAGAGTTGCGGAGATTCAAGAGTGGTCAGGTGAAGCTACATGGCGGCATGTCCCCACGAAACAGAACCCAGCAGATATCGTATCAAGAGGTTGTGACGTTGACGAAATCATACAGTCGATATGGTTTACTGGACCAGCGTATCTAACGGAAGGAAAAGAAAACTGGCCCCAAAATGCACACTTTGACCTAGATGAACAAGTCCTACTGCAAGAATCGAGGAAGACTGCGGTCGGGCTGACCGCTGCTGTACAAAATTCGGACTTGGTAGATGTCATCGAGGGATTTTCGTCACACCTTAAACTGCTTAGGGTATTCGTTTATATGTTCCGCTTCATTAGAAAATGCAAAGACAAAAGTAAAATATTTGAAAAAACTTTGTCACCCACTGAATATAATGAAGCCTTTTTAAAAATTGTCGAGGTATTACAAAAACACGAGTATCACTAAGAAAGGGAAAAAGTCCGTAAAGGCTCCAGAGTTGGCCCAAGTCTTCAGCGATTGAATCCATTCATTCATGAAGAAAAGGGGACTTGGTGTCACTTTTCGTTGTTGCGAGTTGGGGGGCGACTAGCTAACGCTCCTATATCATACGATGCCAAGTTTCCATTGTTGTTGACGAAACGCTCCCAATTTGTGCAGAGCTATGTCCGGCATCTGCACCATTCTAATTTTCATGTTGGTCCACGAGCACTTGTGAGTCTCCTTCGACAGCGAATTTGGATCGTAAACGCTCAGGAGGTCTGCAGTCAGACAGTTCGATCATGTATCCGCTGCTTCAAGTGCAAGCCTCGACTGATGACACAAATTATGGGAAATTTACCCGCAGATCGTCTCCGTGCTCTCCGCCCATTTGCTATATGTGGCGTTGATTTTTGTGGCCCTGTCTATACAACACTGAAAATTCGTGGTAGGCCTCCGTATAAGTCCTACATTGCGCTCTTTGTTTGTTTCGCGTCCAAGGCGGTTCATCTAGAAGTTGTTTCAGATTTAACCACAGATTCCTTTTTATTGGCTTTTCAAAGGTTCGTTGGGCGCCGAGGATGTCCCCAAGTCGTCCATTGCGACAACGGGACGAACTTCGTCGGAGCCAGTCGCCACTTCCAGGCCCTTCGAGAGCGGATCGAGGTGGAAGCCGACGCGATACGCGAATTCGCATCAAGAAGCGGATGCGAGTTTGCGTTCACACCGCCTCGGGCTCCGCACATGGGCGGACTATGGGAGGCAGGTGTCAAAACTGCCAAGAACCTACTCCTACGGGCGGTGGGCAGCGCGCTCCTAAGCGCAGAAGAGCTGGCGACAGTGCTCGTCGGAATCGAGGCGGTGAAGAACTCCCGCCCGCTCGGAGCGATCAGCCAGGACCCAAGCGACGGAGAGGCGCTGACTCCCGGGCACCTGCTGACAGGCGGGCCGCTGCTCGCCACACCAGCACTCCGGACCCCGGACCAGGAGGGTCTCAGCTGCTTACGGCGATGGCGGCTTGTCTCGTCAGTCAGGCAAATGTTCTGGCGGCGATGGTCCCGGGAATATGTCCTGGGCCTACAAATTCGGGGCAAGTGGCACCAGGAGCAGCCGAACATCAGCGAGGGAGATCTCGTCGTCGTGGCCGAAGACAACCTTCCGCCCTAACAATGGGTCCTGGGGAGAATCATCGCCAGGCACGCAGGGGAGGACGGCATGGTCAGGGTCGTCGACGTTAGGACGGGCGCAGGAGGCGTTTATCGGCGAGCCATCCATAAATTGGCGCCGCTTCCCATTTGTTGAAGCCTGAAGCGTTCAACGGGGCCGGTGTTGAGAGATTTTGAATTTGTACTTGAAGTTTGAAGTTTAGTGTAAGTTAGTTTAGGACGAAGGCGGGTGCACAATAAAGTTCTCTCTCGCTCTCTGCGAATTCGCCCCGTCTTCGTCAACTGTTGTTAAGCTAGGCTCTAAGAACTTTGTTAAAATACAGTCGTGCAATCGTTGAAATTGATTTAGATCGACCACACGTATTTTCTCATTTTCGTTTTTCGCTTTGCCTAAAATTAAAGTTTATTGCCACAAGTTTTTCGGTTTTCTTGACATATATTTAAAAAAACTATTCTAAATTTTCAATTTTTATAAACAAAAGCTGAGATTAACTGATGATTAACCCGTATATATTTCAAAAATTATAGAAATCCTCATAGTCAACAAGACGAAATTCAAAAACAAGTACAAAAACTCATCAATGATAAAATAGTGGAACCCTCTGTATCACCTTATAATAGCCCACTTTTGTTAGTATCAAAAAAATCACTTCCAAATACGCAAAATAAAAAATGGCGATTAGTAATTGACTATCGTCAAATTAATAAAAAACTCTTGTCTGATAAATTTCCGCTCCCTAGAATCGATGATATTTTAGATCAACTAGGTAGAGCAAAATATTTTTCATGCCTTGACTTAATGTCAGGTTTTCATCAAATTATACTGGAAAAAATTTCACGGGATATTACATCCTTTTCAACAAACAATGGTTCGTTTCGCTTCATGCGATTACCATTCGGTTTAAAAATAGCGCCAAACTCTTTTCAGAGAATGATGACTATAGCTTTCTCTGGATTAGAACCTTCGCAAGCATTTCTGTATATGGATGACTTAATAGTCATAGGTTTTTCCGAAAAACATATGCTCAAGAACTTGACTGATGTTTTCGGGAAATGTAGGCAACACAACCTAAAGTTACATCCTGAAATATGTTCATTTTTCATGCATGAAGTCACTTTCTTAGGACATAAATGCACAGCTTAAGGAATCTTGCCCGACGACAAAAAATACGACGTCATTGAAAAATATCCAGTCCCACATGATGCGGACAGCGCTAGAAGATTCATTGCATTTTGCAATTATTACTGACGCTTTGTAAAGAATTTTGCTGAATATTCCCGTTACATAACAAGATTATGTAAGAAAGATGTAAAATTCGAATGGACAACAGAATGTCAAAACGCCTTCGAACATCTTAAATCAGCATTAATAAACCCTACTCTGTTGCAATACCCAGATTTTAGCAAAGAATTTTGCATAATCACAGATGCTAGCAAATACACTTGTGGAGCAGTCCTAACTCAAAAGAAAAATGGACTACGGCTTCCAGTTGCATACGCATCAAGATCCTTTACGAAAGGTGAAAGGAACAAGAGCACTACAGAACAAGAATTAGCAGCTATTCATTGGGCAATAACACACTTCAGACCATATATTTATGGTAGACACTTCACCGTCAAAACAGACCATAGAGCACTTACCTACTTATTTTCAATGGTAAATCCCAGCTCCAAACTAACACGAATGAGACTTGAATTGGAGGAATATAATTTTACGGTAGAGTATCTAAAGGGTAAAGATAACTATGTAGCCGATGCGCTCTCTAGAATAACCATCACAGACTTGAAAAATATCCAAACAAACAATACAATTCTGAAAGTCACTACCAGAAACCAAAGTAGACAAAAATCCTGCGCAAATAGATCTGCATAAGCAATCTATAGAGAAAGCTTCAGAGCCCAACGTATATGAAGTCATTAATAATGATGAAGTACGTAAAGTAGTGACCTTGCATGTAAATATTAAGATGTGTTTATTTAAGCACGGAAAGAAAATTACAGCAAGATATGATGTTAGCGATTTGAATACTAATGGAACCATTGACTTAGGTCAATTCTTTCAAAGGCTTGAAAAGCAGGCCGGTATATCTAAAATCAGCAAACTAAAAATGGCACCGTGGGAAAATATCTTTGAACAAGTTTCAATTGATAATTTTAAAATTATGGGCAATAATATATTGAAATCATTGAGAGTAGCGCTACTCAACCCGGTGACCGTAATAAAAAATTATAAAGAAAAAGAAGCTATATTGTCTACATTCCATGATGATCCAATACAAGGTGGTCATACAGGCATTACAAAAACCTTGGCCAAGGTCCAGCGATACTATTACTGGAAAAATATGTCCAAAGACATACAAAAATACATAAAAAAATGTCCTAAATGCCAAAAGTCAAAAACGACTAAACATACTAAGACCCCACTAACTATAACCGAAACCCCACAAAGACCTTTCGATATAGTAATTGTAGATACTATTGGTCCACTTCCAAAATCCAATAATGGAAACGAATACGCAGTAGCACTCATCTGCGATTTAACTAAATACCTAGTAGCTATACCTATACCAAATAAAAGTGCAAATACAGTAGCAAAAGCTATATTTGAAGATTTTATTCTAAAGTACGGTCCAATGAAGACGTTCATTACGGGCATGGGAACAGAATATAAAAATTCAATTATTGAAGATCTATGTAAATATTTAAATATTAAAAACATAACTTCAACTGCACACCACCACCAGACAGTAGGTACCGTGGAGCGAAGCCACAGAACACTCAATGAGTTCATTCGTTCATACATTTCAGTTGACAAAACAGATTGGGATGTATGGCTGCAATACTTTGTAAATTGTTTTAATACAACCCCATCTATGGCACATGACTATTGTCCATATGAGCTAGTTTTTGGTAAAATTTCAAATCTACCAAAACATTTTAATAGCATAGATAAAATAAAACCCCCTTTATAATATAGACGATTATGCAAAGGAATCCAAATTTAGATTAGAACAGGCATTTAAAAGAGCTAGACTAATGCTAGAATCTCATAAACTAAAACAGAAAATTAATTACGACAAAACAAGTAACGATTTCGATTTAAAAATAGGTTTTATTGAAGAATGAAAAGGGCATAAGTTAGATTTCAAATATACAGGTCCTTATAAGGTAGAACAAATAGGAGACAGGGATAACATAACCATAATAAATAATAAAAATAAAAAGCAAATAGTACATAAAGATAGATTAAAACTCTTTATTTCATAATCAATTTTTATTTGATAAATATATCACGTATGGCCATACATAATATAAGAGCAAATAAGATAACCAAATCTAAAATAAGAATACACACTAATAAAACAAAAAAATAATAAAACAATAATAAAAAAAAAATTAATAGAAAAACAACAAAAAATTTGGCTTTAAATAATATCATTTTTCTTCAAAGTTTGTAAAATTAATACTAGAAAATAACTACATTATATTTCGTTATTTTTCAAAAGGGGGAGATGTAGTATGCACAGTGCATTGCACACATATTAAATATATATATCGAGCACCCACTGTACAATTCAAGGTCTCGGTCATGTCATGTATGTGGGCATGTGTCATGTATGTGGTTCTTTTACAAACCGAACAGATTTGGCCAAAAAAAAAATTTCACATTTTTGATTTGCCTGTAACTTTTTTTACACGTACTATTCGAAAAATAAGTAAACACGTGTATCAGGATTTGACCGAAAAAAAATTATTTTTTTAGTTAGAATTTTTTTAAGTTTCCCAAAAATTGTCAAATTTGAAAAAGTACCCTCTCATTGAAAATCTGTATCTCCGGTTATAGGAATCCGATTGACTTCATTTCTTTTGCATAAATTCCTCTAAAAACTCTTCTTTCAAAATAAAATTTCTAAAAAAAAAAAATTTTTTAATTTCTTAAAAATGAAAACAAATTAAGATTAAAAAAGATTAACCATTGCCCCAAAAAAAATTTTTTTTTTTTTTTTTTAATACTTGCGCCATAATGTTAGTTACAATAGATTTTTGTAAAAAGTTGGAGCCATTTTTAGTTTTTTAAATATCGAATTGTTTTTAACAAGGCCTCGGCTTTTTTCTATGAAAACACGTCGCAGCAAGTAGGGTTTACTCTACTCTCTCACTCTTATCGGATCCCTATGGAATTCGTGTTTTATCACTACTAGTCCTTTTACAATTTTTAATGATTAAAAGTTAAGTTTTAAGTCTTTTGTCAACATCTGAATGACAAAAAGTAAAAAGTCATTTTTTAATCTATTAAACAACTATATCAATTGTTTTTTTAAATACACAGGGCGGCAACACTACTACTATTTTGACCGCAGCTGTATACTTTTATGTTTTTTGACTATGTTTTCTAGAATTTGTTTCTGCCTTAAAAAAAATCCTAAAATTATTCTAAGTATGGGGTTTGAAAGATAAAGAGTGTATCTTTTAAAAAACTTTAACATCGAATCAAACCATGCATCCGTTTGCCTCTGAGGTCTCTGGAAAGTTGGCCAATTTCAGCATTTTTCGAACTTTAAGGTCCTTTTGCTAAGAATCCTTGCGTCGGGGAACTTTTTTGGAAAACGCAGTTTAACTTGGGAATTCGTAACGAATCCAAAAATAGAGCATCCATCGAGGTAAATTTTTGATGCTGCATAGTGTTATTGTTTTCAATTAATTCATTGATTTTATTCTGAACTGTAATAAAATCATCATGATCCGGAGTTCCAGCTAACCATTTCCACACAGTGCCTAACTCATTTATTCCCCTTTCTGATCTAGGTGAAATTAATTGTGATAAAATTAATTCTATTACTTCTAAATCATATTTAATTTCCCATTGCACATTGGGATGAAAAGCCTTTTTTTTGGCATAAACTCTAATTTTAAAGATACGGATTTCAATTTTTTTGTACATAATATTAAGACCATTGTAAAATTTCGGTTTTCATTAGTTTTTGATTTTGACCACGCCCACATGAACCACCCCCGACCGCGAAGGTAATTTTAAAGATACGGATTTCAAATTTTTTTGTACATAATATTAAGACAATTGTAAAATTTCGGTTTTCATTAGTTTTTGATTTTGACCACCCCCAGTCAGCCGCCCAAATTCCATATATAAATAAAATATACGTGCTAAATTTTGTATTTTACTCATCATCTGTGTTTAACTCGAAGTCCAAATTTTCTTCAAAATCGAAATGCGAGTTATCCATTACTGCTTTAACAGGGGGTTCCTCCAAAAGCGCAATTCCTGACTTGCTTTTTTTTGTGATGAGATGCTTGATAAAAAGGGATCCGAGTTGTTCCGAATCTATTTAAATATTACGAAATGGCGCAAGTATGCGCAAAAGTTATTAACTCCATTTAATCATATACCCAATAACACGTTTTACCACATTTTTACTTTTTGCAATCCTGCGTACACTTGCTAGTTCTACTCCACGAAACACAAATATTTATAGGTTAACTTTTACACAAAACATGGTTCAATAAAACAATTAAAAACAGCACAAAACAAAAGCATTTCTAGTGTAAGCCCTTAAAGCAATATTATACATACCTTGACGAAGATTTTCCATAATTTAGCCGAAAAGAATGCGCGATATTTGGAAAAGAATAAATAATTAAACTTTTGGGACACTTCGTAGAAAAATTTAGGCGCAACCAACTTAACTCGAACAGCTGACTTTAGAGACCTGGCAAAAAGCCAGGGATGGTCACAAAAATATTTCAAAAATAGTTTTATGATAGTTGAACATTTCTTTAACGGATAAAGAAAAGAAATACCAAAAATTTGACAAAATAATTTTGGACTTTATGCCAAAAAAAAAGCTTTTCATCTTAATGTGCATTGTGATCTTTTATTAGTATCCCGTTTTATATTATTTGATTCCAATTTTATTATTTCTTTATAAAAACTTAAGTTAGTTACGTGGAATAAGTCTGAATCATACGTCAATACGTCTTTATTATCCTTGAATAAAAGATACTCGTGACTTGTATAGTCAATTATTTCTGATTTTTTAATTAAAATAAGGTGTAAAAGTAAGGTGAGCACCTGATAAAACATTTTCTGGAAAAGGTTAAATAAAAGTAAGATATAAATATTTAGAATTTTATATTATCTTTGTGAATAATTATATTTCTACTGTTGATTATAATTTTGTTAGGTAAATTTTCCTTAACTACCTGTTTTTTATATCTAGTTTTTAGTTTATTTCTTTCCCCGTGTTTTTTTTCATAAACTACCTCTCCTACATAATATTCTTTTTCTTTTCTATTTTTATTATGTGTTTCTAACATTTTCTCCTGTGTATTTTTTAAAATTTGAGGAATATTATCGTGCTCTATTTTATTATATAGTACGTCAAAGGGTTTTTGGTTCGTCGAAGAATGAATGCTCTGATTATATTCTTGAGCGGCTCTAATTACTATTTCGGAATAGTCGGTTAAATTAAAATCTTCTTTTATGCATCTAGCTAATTCTGTTAATGTAGAATGTGTCCTTTCAACTTGTCCGTTTGAGGTACTGTGCCTCGGGTCTGCGTAATGTAGACTTAAACCGCACCTTTGTGCAAAAGATTTAAATTGGGCCGAGGTAAAACTCGGTTCATTATCGGTCATTATTACTTTGGCTCGTGGAAATTGTTGAAGTAATTCCATTACTTTGTTTTCGATATTTAATTTATTTTGGATTTCTTTTACTACTAGAAATTTTGAATAAGCATCAATACAAGTTATGAAAGTAAGACTTTGCGCGTAATATATGTCAATGTGTAAATTTTCTCCTTCTTTACTTGGGATTGGGGCTTCTCCAATTGGAATTTTAATTGGATGTCTGTTATATATGTTTTCATTGCAAATTTTACAATTTTTTATATATTCTTTTAATTTTGTGATTAAGTTTGGCCAATAATACAACCTATTAATTTGTTTAAAATTTTCATCAAGTCCCCTGTGTGCTCTACAATGTATTTCTTCGATTATAAGTGCTCTGTCTTCAGGATTTTCCACATCTTGGACAAATATTCTTGTATACAAAAATTTATTCATAAAATTTTCCTTAAGTGGTTTTTAAATTCTATAAAAGTCCTCTAAAGTACAATGAATACCTACTGTTATATTAGGAGGAATGTATTCTCTTAAAATTGATATTAAATTTTCGGGAGTGTCAAATTCTACTATATGTCTGGTATTTTCGAATATATTAATCGACTCATGTATTGTATGCAATTGTTGCCTAAACTGGTTTAAGGGTTTTCGGGATTCTTGTATAACATTCTCAAAACTACTCTCTGCTGAATGCTGAGTGTTTTGATCTGAGACCGATTCGTTACTTTCAGTTAAGTGGTTAATCTGAATCCTTGATAAAGCGTCTGCAACTACATTAGTTGTACCTGGTTTATAAATGACTTTTGGAGTGAAACTTTCTATGAAGGAATACCAGGGTTTATTTTTATATTAGGATTTTTATCAGAGATTGCGAAAGATAATGGTTGATGATCGGTTTGAATTTCAATTCCAATCACACCGTATAAGTAATTTCTTAGATTTTTGAGAGCCCATACTATAGCTAAAAGTTCTTTCTTATTAGTTGCATAAACTTGTTCTGTTTTAGATAAGGTTTTTGAGATAAAAGTAATCGGTTTACCTTCTTGAGATAAAACTGCACCAATTGCGACGTCCGAAGCGTCGGTGGTTAGGGTACATTTTTTATTTTAGTCCGGTTGAACTAGTTCTACTTGAGCAATGAGATTTTCTATTAGCTCGTTAAAAGCTTTAATAGCTGGGTCATCCAGCTGAATTAACATTTTTGTTGACATTTTCTTTGAAATTTTGCCATTATGACCGCCAAGATATTTTGTTAGAGGTTTGGCTATAAAGGCGTAGTTTAAAACAAATTTTCTATAATAGCCTGTAAGGCCTAGGAAACTTCTTAATTCCCGAATATTTTTTGGAAGCGGATATTTAGTAATGGTGTCATTTTTTTCTGGGTCTGTCTTAATGACGTTATAAGATACGATGTAACCTAGAAAACTGGTTTCACGTTTAAAAAACTTTGATTTTTCTAAAGAGATTTTCATGTTTGCATTTAATAATATATTTATAATGTTGTTTAAGTCTTGTTTAATCGAATTTGAGAATATTATAATGTCGTAGATGTAGACATGACATGTTTTCCCTATTTGTTCTCTTAGGATGTCATCCATTGCTCGCTGGAAAATTCTTGGTGCATTTGTTAATCCGAATGGCAATCTTAAAAATTCGTATTTGCCATTATTTATGGAAAAGGATGTTTTTTCGACATCAGATTCTTTCATTAATATCTGATGAAAACCTGATTCTAAATCTATTGTTGAAAAATATCTTGCTTTCCCCAAATTAGATAAAATCACTGATGGGTACATCTTGCATTGTCTTGCATTGGGTACCTGTCAGGTATGGTACTTTCATTTAATTTTTTATAGTCAATAACGAGTCTTAACTTACGGATTCCGTCTTGATTCTCTCCTTTCTTTGGGACTACCAGATTCACAAGTCGGTGACAGAAAAAGCATACGGATATTGTTTCCCGTATATTGGCCTGTCGTGAATAAGATTTATTTCCCCCTATATGTCTGTTCTAAAAGGAATTTGCATATTTATCTTTGAATGCTCTTTTTCAATATAGTGAACTTTTTTTTCCTTTAGATTTTCTAATTTATCTGTAACTATATTATTTATCTGTTGTTTGTCGGATACCTCAACGACGGCGGGCTTGAAATTTTTACAATCCAAACGATTTTTATTTATTCGATTTTTGACGGTATTTTCTTCGTCGGCACTCTCAGGATATTTAATTCCCAAGATATTGGTATTATTATTGACGGATATTTCTACGTCGGCGGCGTTCTCAGGATTTTCGAATCCCAAGCTTTTCTCACTATTTTCCACAAATAATGAATCTGTGTCATCGCTACTTTTATCATCAAAATATTTTCTTATAATAATTTCTTTCAAAGGAAGAATATTACTTTTTTCTTCAATTAAACTTATTTCATTTTTTTCCTCATTATCATAATATTTTAACTTTTCTGTTTTCCCTATATATTCCAATTCTCCCTTTGCTATATTTATTATAGCTCCAATTTTTCTTAGTAAATTGAATCCAATTAGAAGATCAGATTCTAATCCTTCTACTTCATAAAATAAATGTCGTGTTTCAAAAATATTTATAATATGGTAATACTTAATACTTAATAACCCATGAACTGTAGTTACCTTTTTATATATTGATAATTCATTTTTATTTTCATAAATTCCCTTTTTTATATAACAAGCAGTGGCTCCAGTATATATTAAAATTATTAACTGCTTCTTGGTTTTTCTGTCTATCTTATTTAAATAAGGCATTCCCCTGTAGATGTCTCGTCTAAAAAATGATCTTCATTAATATTATTTAATCGAGTTACTTTATTCACTGGCTGATTTACAGTTCTATCTGGTTCCCTTTTTTGAGCTTGAGTTTGCTCTCTATTTTGATTTGGGCGATAGTAATTTGAACGATTATTATTTTGATAATAATTATTGTTATATCTTCCTTGATTATTATTTGCCTGCCAATTATTATTCGGCTGCCGATTGTTATTAAGTTTATTCTGGAGTTGGATCAATGGATCAACATCCATTGGCTCGACAGCTTGTTGCCTTTGAGTGTTATTTTGGTTATTGTTTTGCCAAAAATTTCCCCTTTGTTGCCAATTATTATTTTGGTTATTACCCCAATGATTGCCCGATTTATTATTATTTTTATTTTGTCGTACTTGATCAAATCGTAAGTGGTTTCCCTGATATTTATTTTCATTTCTAAATCCATTAAACCTGTTTGCAAATTGAGCACGAAAATTTATTGATTCTAATTCCTGGACCTTTGCCAAAGCATTGGGCAAATCTGGTGGATTTAATGAGAAAAGAATTTCTAAGATAGATCCATTTAATCCGGATATAAATATTCGTAGAGCGTTGCTCCTTATTGTTTTGTTTGCTTCTTTGGTAATTACGCTGTCCTTTCCGTGTGTCATTATGGTTTTGTTTATAAGTAAAGTCATTTTTTTATTAACTTCGTTATAGTAGTCAGTAACTGTCATTCGTCCCTGCCTGAGAATACTTAGTTTTGACTCTAGAATATGTATTGGTTGTTTATCGTTATATATAAAATCCAATCTAGATAAGATTGATTGAAAGTTTAAAACGGTGCCATGATTGGTAAGAGCGTCATGGGCAGCTCCCATAATTTTATTTCGTAAAATTGTTAAAGCAATAAAGTATTGTTCACTTTGAATTTTATAAAGACTCATAACATTTTCTGCAGCTTTCCTCCATCCTACATATTGTGTTGGTTCCCCGGTGAATTTTGGTAAAGATTTTACCACTTCAAGCGTTGTTTCACACTTTATAGTTGGGTCGATTGTTTGTAATTTATAATCCTCCACAGAGTTTGCATCTGTGGCTAATCTGCCTTCTAAGCCTTCTATTTTCCTGCTCACTTCATTCAACTGAACATTTATTAATCTATTAATTAATTCCACTGTTTGGCCGCCAGCTGTGGCTATACTACCTGCACAGAAATTTGGTGCTAAACCTCCGGTTGCCATTTTTAATTTTAATTCACCAAAGCTATTTATTAAATCCTCCAGATTGTTTCTCGATGATATTCTTTAATTGTTTTTATCAATTATATTAGTTTTCTCTATTCCATGAGCTTTTTCTCTTTTCCATGAATTTAATTTATAATTTTTAATTTTATATTATTTTTAAATTAACTTCTCACGAAATTGTCCCGATGGGGTCTTCCTTCTGTGAGGTTGATCTTCCTTCCTTAGTTTGTATATTCGTTATCTTGCTGATTTTGGCGAGGGAATGCCCTTCAGCCCTTCCTTCCTTCTTAAGTTTTTATTTATTTGTTGTCGTGTTGATTTTGGCGAGGGGTTGCCCTACAGCCCTTCCTTCTTTATTATTAATAATTTTATCGTAGATTTTCTTAATTCACTTTGTTTTTTTTTTCTGTCTTTATTCTTGCCACTCTATTTTTATTTTGGTGTTGGTTTTTATGTTGTGTTAATAATTTATCTTTCGGTCCACCTTTAATATATTTCCGGGTTTTAATGGATTATTACATTACTTGATTTCCATTTATTTGTTGAACAACGATCACTGTCACAATGTTAGGTGTCGTCGATTGGTGATGGATGCTTTAATTTTTCCACTAAAAATTTTGGGTTATTTGCCGCGCGAGCTCCGTTTATATTTAACTTTTAATTTTCATTAAATATTTATTTGGAACTTTTTATGACGGCCCCACGTTGGGCGCCAATTAAAATTGTTCCGGGAATTTTTAAGAAAAAAATATAAATTTTATTCTTGAATATTTTATGGTGTTAAACCTTTATTGATAAAATTATTAAGCACAATTTATATTAGACACTATTGTAACTTTTTAGTATTTCGTAACCGATCGCGATCTCGATTAAAATAGGACTGCCCTCTAAAATCTTAAATTCAATCCAACGAACCTCGACCAGGAGCTTTTCTTTTTGAACTTTAGAACTTTAATTTATGTTTAGATTAAAAGCTTAAGATGAAACTGTCGCATCTTCTTGTGAAATTCAATTATGCTGACCGATGCAATTTGGCGGATACTTAGAACGCAAAAGGCGAAATTGATTGGGCTTCGAACGGAAGCTGATGTTTACTTTAATTTTGATTTGTTTAACTTAGCTGTGGAACCCAGATCGGAGCTCAAAGCCAAAGTCAAAGACAAAGGCAAATGCAGAGATTAAAATTATTGTTTATAAAAGCCATAAGTGGCCTGTTTTCAGGGGTTGGATAACTTGCACGAGGCGTCGAAAACCACTCGCAATTTTGTTGATGTGCTCGATGGCTTCAAAACGCAGTGGTGGGGTATATAGTAATGCGACTCATGAAGGGCTGGACTGGTCACCAATGACATGTGACCTAGCGCCTGATATTCCTGCATGAATGATACATATTGGGATCTCAACTCAGGGAATTTCATCATGCGGCGTTCCATTGCGTAAAATCGTCGACGAGCCACTTCAGCGGAGTTTCCAAGACGAGAGGGATCATCCTTAAAGGGAAGGTTTACTACAATGCGACCGTGGGAGTCCTGAACTGTAGTGCTTGTATAGAGCGCCTCACAGATTTGGTGATGTGGATTTAGACTCTCAGCTGAGGCAGCGACGGATTCTAGCTCCTAAAGCTTCTGCAAGTGGTTTTCAATGGAGACTGTGCTTGACATAAAACAGTCTGAAACTTGCTTCTGCTGTTGTTGACATCGACCGGCGATGACCAAGCCGAACAATGTTTTTTGGAGTATTGGCAAGTGAGGTGCGAGCTTTATTTGCCCAACGGCAAGCGAATGGAAGAAGACTTCAGCGCCAAGTAAAAGATCGATGCGCCGAGATTCATGGAATCTATCATCTGCCAAATGTGTGTTGGTGGGGAACTTCCAAGAAGAGATGTCAATCTCAGAGTCTGGCTGATACGAGATGTGGCTGATGACACAGAATTCAAGTGAGAAGTGACAGTCTGTGATACGCGATTGGATGGTTGTTGTGGACAAGTGCTTTATATTCGTTAACGAGTCTCCAACGCTGCGGATTACCATGTTGAATTTTTCATGCCGAAGACGAAGTTTTTGGGCGAACTCCTTGTTGATGAGATTCACCTGAGAACATGCATCAAGCAATGCTCTGCCAGGCCTGTATGTTCCTGATGCGTCTTTGACCAGAACCACGGCCGTGGCTAGGATAACTTGTCCTGGTCGAGTGTGCAGATGAGAGAACGTTATCGGATCACTTGGCTGTAATGGATAGTTTGCGCGGCAAATCTTTCATTAAGCCGCTGCAAAGCCTTGGGATAGTTTTCATCGGTAATAGGAAACGCCTTGATTGCGTCTAATGCTGGTCCCTTTAAGCTGTGCAGCCAATGGTTGAACTTTTCTAGATTAGACATGGTTGCCTCACGAGCGATAATTTGTGTAAACGAGTTGATGAAATTTTTGTATTCTGCAAATTTTCCGTCGAACGGTGGCAATGTGAGACGGGGCAACTTCGACGACGACAGAGCAATCGAACTGGATTGGGCCAGCGAAAACGGTGAATGTGGTGGTCGAGTGCTGTTGAGTTCCTCACCTAGCTGATCTTTGATGGCGACTTTGGTCTCAACATAACTGTCCTCCAATTCTCCGCGACCGCTGTCGCTGGGATCCAAAGTCTCAATCTCAGATTGGACTGCCATTGCTTGCGTGAAGTAAGACTCTAGAATTCCCAGCCGGCATCGCAGTTCGGCGCTGGAAAGTCCGGTGTCTTCGCCAGCGCTTGTTGTTACGAGGGTTTTAATGCGAGTTATATTCCTTTTAATCGTAGAGATTATGTAAAGCAATGCTAAACGGCGATTAATTTGCGAAGTGCGGTGAGCAACGATCCTGGTGCGAAATGAGTGCGAAAATGTGTGCGAATGCGATTAATGTAGAAGCCGACTGAAGTTTCAGCAGAGACGAGAGCGAGCTGAAGTCTGGCAACAGCGGCGACGAAAGGCGAGCAGCAAAACTGAAGTTTCGGCAGCAATGATAGCGAGAGCGAGCTGAAGTCTGGCAACAGCGGCGACGAAAGGCGAGCAGCAAAACTGAAGTTTCGGCAGCAATGATAGCGAGAACGAGCTAAAGATTGGCAACAGCGGCGACGAAAGGCGAGCAGCAAAGGAATGTTAGCCCATGTAATTCAGTAGCGCCGATGAGTTGGATGCTCTTGTGGAGAGCTTTGCGATTCGACGAGGGCTGGCTGAACTTACAGCCTCGGCGTGACGACGAAACGAAGAAATGAGAAAATGAGCGTCTACACCGGTCATGAATTTTCTCGACGATAAATTAGGAATTGTTCAATTGTTTATAACTTTTAAATTTGCAAACACTGCCCCACGTTGGGCGCCAAAATGAACGGTGAATTATAGAGCGTTATCTATAATTATAACTGATTACCACAGATAACCGACTCTGAAGTTTTGTCAAACAGCTTTAATACCTACAGAACCGATCGCCTTTCCCGTAGGGGAGGGGGTGCTCTGATCGCCGTTACCTCTACCCTAAATTCGGAGAGAATTCACTCTCATGTCCCCAATGACATAGAATTTGTTAGTGTAAAAGTTTCCCTGGAATTGTTATTGTTATTTTTGTTACATGTTCTTATATTCCACCTGGCTCTGACTTAATAGTTTATGAGCAACATCTATCTGCTATTAAAACTATTCTATCCTCTCTTTCCAACAGAGACCTTTTAATTGTTTTGGGGGACTTTAATCTCCCTGATATTTCTTGGTCCCCTTCTACTGACTCACTTGTCGCTATTCCCTTATCCGCCCATGTTTTTGTCGATGGCCTTTCTGAATTATCGTTACAGCAAGTTAGCTTTATACGAAATTCATTAAATTGACAGTTAGATCTTGTGTTTGTTTCAGAGCCGTCTGAAGTCACGGTATCTAGAATTGACGCTCTTGTGGTACCAGAAGACCGATACCATCCAACAATAGAATTGACAATTTGCCTCCTCTACCTTGATACCCTCTCTCCTTTAGTTTCTCCAACTAAAATGAGATGCTTTCGTAAATGTGACTATAATAAACTTAACTTAATGATTTCGCAATATAATTGGACAGATCTTTATAACTGTATGGACATCGAAAGTGCCACTGAACTTTTCCATAGCGTTCTAAACACTTTTTTTAATGAATGCTTTCCTGATAGGCTTCCTCCAAGGCCGAACAGGCCCCCCTGGTTTACAAATGCTCTTCAAAGACTTAAAAATCTTAAAACAAACACTTATAAAAAGTATAAAAAATCGGGTAAGCCATCCGATTTTTCGAAATATGTGGTGGCTCGATCTGATTTTAATGTTCTTAACAGTCATTGCTACTCTATGTATTTAAATCGTTGTAAATTTGAATTTTCAAATGATCCGAAGCAGTTTTATAACTTTGTTCACTCTATACGTAAGTCATCGGCTTTGCCTTCATCGGTTCGTTTTAACTCAATGGAGGCATCGACAGATTCTGAAATTGCTGATTTATTTGCCGACTTTTTCCAAACCACTTACAGTTCCTCTTCATGGTCAAAATCAAACTACCCTAATCCCTTAAATAGGGCAAATTGTATTTTTTCCCCTATAATTACCGAAAGTTCTCTCTTAAGAGATTTAACAACAACAGCGCCTACTTATGGACTTCCTGGGTGTGTGCTTAGGTTTTGTGCACAAACCATTTGCAAACCTATTCTTAAACTTTTTCATTTGTCTATTTCATTATCAGTTTTCCCAACTGTCTGGAAGGACTCTTTTATTATTCCACTTCACAAAAAGGGTGCGAAGGCGGATGCCCAGAATTATATAGGTATTTCTAAATTGTCGGCAATTCCAAAAGCCTTTGAACGTATTATCACTTCTCATTTGCAACATTTATGTTCCTCGCTAATATCACCGTGTCAGCATGGTTTCGTTAAGCGAAGATCGACTACCACCAACCTACTTGAATTGTCATCTATTGTAATAAATGGATTTAACAATAAAATGCAGACCGACGTTATATGTACAGATTTTAGTAAAGCCTTTGACTCTGTTAACCACTCTCTTCTTTTATTCAAACTAGACTTGCTTGGGTTTCCATGTAATCTTTTAGCATGAATTTCAAGTTATTTGAATGGGAGGACTCAGAGGGTTATATTTAAGAACGCTGCTTCTAAAATGATCCACGTGACATCTGGAGTGGCCCAAGGTAGTCATTTGGGCTTTTTGCTGTTTACTTTGTTTATTAACGATCTTCCCTCTATCATAACAAATTCTCGTGTACTAATGTATGCTGATGACCTTATATATTCCGTAAATGATTTAGGCGTTCTTCTGGACCCGAAGCTTAAGTTTGACTGCCACATAATGTTGACTGTTAACAAAGCTATGAGTGTTCTTGGGTTTATAAAGCGTTGGTCAAAAGAATTTGACGACCCTTATATAACCAAATTATTATTTACCTTCCTTGTCCGCCCTATATAGGGCTCGTAGTGCATTAACGTCCATATATATAAATCAGAGTATGGGGGGGCAGGAAATATTAAGTATAAACTGATCGAACAACCGAAATCTCAAGACCAAAACGACTGTTCTCGTTCAAAGATGATATGCTACTGCTTTTATTACCGAACGCTCGTTAAGCCGATCAGAGCGGAGAGTTATTAGAGGGCTTACAGCTGTACATGTGTAGACAGTAGGATTATATAGTATTCTATTAATAAAGTGATCCAACAGTTAGAATTTTATCAACATTATCAACCCTCCCATTATTAACTTGAACTAAATTTTCCAAAGACGTTATTTTAGAAAGTCTTCGATTAAGGGATGTATTTATTTTCGTATTAAGGTCTCTCTTTAACGTCTCCAAGTTTTCATCGACATATTTTTTCGTCGTTGCATCCGAATAATCTATTAGGTTCCTACAATTTTTAATTCTTTTCTGTTGGTTATTCAGGTTTTCGTCGCCATTAATGTACAACCCCACAACAGTTTTAACATCTCTTTTTAAAATATCTGAATGCTCTTTTTCGTCTGAAAAGTGACCAAACTTGTCGACAGTCATTTTGTCTATAAAGAAATTTAAAGTTCGTGAACCTTATTTATTCAATTAATTTCAATTTCAGCCTCTCGCAGTTCTTTTATTATAGACATGATCTCGTTATTGCGGCCTTTGAAGCTCATCCCAATAAATATAATTGGGTTTTGCTCGTTGTAGGGACATGTATCCAAATCCCTTTTTATTTGATTTTTTTTGTTTTGATTGAATTGGGGTGGATATAGCTAAAGGAGGTATATTTTCATTGCTCATGAACTTTTAAATAATGTTTGTATACTTGTAACCTCTAGTTCCTTTTATTCGCTTATTTGGATCAAAATCTATTCTATGTGCACTTGTCTCAGTAATGATATCTTTATAATTTTTCATGTCTGTGGCACTTAATTGTGTGGGTTTATTATGAATAATAAGAGAATAAAGCCCAGGAGTCAAATCCCACGTGCTTCCACATTATAATTGAATTTTATTATGACTTATATGTAATTCACTATTTCCCAAATTCAATGATTTGGGGGTTGATGAACTTTTTCTAGGCCCATAAGCGTTGTCCAGAACTTTATTTCTCGATAGACTGCTAATATTAAAATCATAGTCTGCATGAATTAGACTGCTAGCATCTGCTTCTATTTCTAGCGGTGTTTCTAAAGGTGTGTCTAGCGGTTTTTCCGGCTCTGATCTCAATTCAATATGTGACTGTGAAAAAAATTTATCATCTGAGTCACTAGTAACATCATCATTATACATTTTTCTTTCTTCATTTCGGCTATGATTATCATCATAATCATAATCATGATCATCATACCTTAATTGATGTTTCTTAAGCTTTGTACTGGGGGTTTCATTTTTAATTATTTCACTTTTTTGCTTTAGAACCGATGATTTATCTTCGTTTGTATTCATAAACTTTCGTTTTTTATTTTCACTAACTAGTTCATTTAAGGGATCTGTTATTGGCTTAAAAGTTTCTTCCAACTCGTAAGCATTTTGTGATTTAAAATGTTTTAGATCATTGAACGTTTTCTTTAATGTATTTCTCGTTTTAATCAGCTGACTTAAAATAAATTGACTCATTTTGACTACTTTCAAAACTTTCATCACCGTCAGCACAAAAGATGTAATACCGGTTTATGAACTATACTTTACAGGGTTACATTTCATAGTAATGAAAGTTATAAAATATATATATTATTTATATGTTTCTATTTTTGGCTGAAAAAATAAAAGAATTTAATGTGGGTGTGTGTGTATGTGTGTGCATGTTTTATTGAGTATAATAAATGATTGAGTGTTATAAATTTTATAAATATTACAAAGTGATAAGTGGATTAAACAATTATATTTAACTCTAGTTGCAGGGAATCATTGCTTCTTTTTATAACTCGTTATTCCTTGTCCTTGAGCAACTTCAGATGACCATCTTTCATAGTGTTATATCTCTTAGGTAGATATAGAATATATTTATCAAGTTCCAAGGCAATGGAGTCCCCATAAACAGTTTTCTTCCTTGGGTAGCTGACGTTTATACCCATCTTATTTTGTGTTAGCAAGGGCTTCAATGCTCGCGTGTTGAACTCCTTTAAAACCTCGCCTCGAAGAATTTCCTCCTCCATAATGGCGTCCAGCTCGAAGAAGGTGGTTTAAGTGAGAAGCAAGCTGATCGACTTGACAAGTTAATGTTAATGTTCTGACTGTAAAGACTCAACGATTTCCGAGCTCATTTTATATCAGTTCTCAGACCGAGATTTCAGGTTGTTGATTTTCCACCCTTATTGTTTTACACCCTTGTTGTTTTTGCAACCTTGTTGCTTAAAAGTCATTAAATCAGTTACTTCATTTGAATGAAAGCAGGAATTTAATGCACAGGTGCCCACAATTGAATGTTCCAAAACGTTGTACCTGTTCATAGTTATATTTGATTTCATCCCCTAAGTATTTCACAACTTCTTTTGGTGGTTGTAAATTTCCAAAACTATCAAAATAGAATATGTTGTTTTTGTTTTTGTGGTAAGCTACCCAATCACTCCACTCTCATTATTTTTAGGTGTTTTAGGGAGAAAGTCTCTCATAAACACTCCCCTAAAATGCGGTATATTTCTTTGACCAAATTCCATTATATCTATATTTGTTAATGCTCTTTTGGGTAGCTGACCAATTAGTTTTATTTGTTTCTTCATTCTCCCACCACGACTGTATTATGGTTTTAGGTATAAGCCGTAACCATTTTTATGGGGTTTTAAGTATAGACCTTCACCCACGGAAACTTCTTCCATCTTTCGGTTGTGTCTTTAATTTTCTTCTAGCTGTTGCTAAGCAATTTTTGCGTTTGTTATTAATTTTGCAACACTAGAAGTTCCTGAAGCTAAACTACCAATAGCACTTAATGCAGTTAAGATGGGTACCAGTGGTAAAAAACACCCCATTTTGGGTACATTAATTATTCGAGGAACTTTAACGTTTTTCTTAGATCCGATTGAATTATGTATTGCTTTAATTGCTCGTTTTTTCAATTCCCGACTAGCTTCTCTTACAACAGATGATAGTCTATTTGTTTTTTTCCTCCTACGCTTCCCCTTCTTCTGTTTTTTCTTATTTCGCTTCCGAACACCCATTCCAAAATGTTTCTTTGCTTTCATAATATTAGTTACAAACAAGAGGGATCGCTATAGTCGGGTGCCCCGACTATCAGATACCCGTTACTCAGCTAAGGGAGTGCGAGGGAGATGGATATATTAAAACTTTGATCGGTCATAACTTTTTAACGAATGGTCCGATTTAAAAAATTTCTTCTACAAACACAGTTAGAGCTATTGTGGTTGGTCCATCCAACTGCGGGAAAACTAATGTAATGATCAGTCTAATTGAGAGTCCAAATGGTTTGAGATTTGAAAATATATACGTGTTTTCAAAGAGTCTATAGCAACCGAAATATGATTACTTGGAAAAGCTATTAGAACCGATTAAGGGTATGGGATATCATACATTCTCTCAGAACGAAACTGTTTTACCACCCACCGAAGCAAAAAAAATTCAATCATGATTTTCGACGATGTGGCTTGTGAGAAACAAGATCATATCATATTTCTGTATGGGTCGTTACAAAAATATTGATTCTTTTTATTTGTGTCAAACATATACACGGATACCAAAACATCTTATACGGGACAATGCAAATGTATAAATACAGTTTATTTTTCACCAATTAAATTAATCGGGGAATATGTGTGTGCGCTAGTTGAGTTTAACATGTTTTATGTCTCGACTGATTTTTGGGGATCCAACCATCGATTCCGGCTAGCAATCGGATTTCTCAAGTATGAGTCTGACCACGATAGTTGGATTTGTCGGCACACAGTAATTATATATTTTCTTCAGACTTGATGATAACTTAAAAAAGGAAAGGAAACAAGGGCTGGGGACCTGCTGTTGATAGCAGCGGAATATACCCTCCCTTCCTCGAGCTGCTCTATCTTTTAAGCAACTCCCCGACACTGGCTATTGGGTCTGTTATGCGTTACCTCACCCCATTTTTAACACTTTACTCGCTCATTTTCTTTTCCACTTTAATTCACAAAATGCTTATAAATAACATTCATTTAATTTCACAATTCCCTAACCTGGGTACCACAGGGACGATTACATAACACATGAATAAATAGTTATAAGTATAAATAAATGAATAAATAATATATATATAGGGTAACATGAGAATATTAATTTATGTAGAAGTAGATTTGTAGTTTGTAGTTTGTAGATGTTGGCGGCGATGATCAAATTTCCAATAGTTTTCTATCAGTTTCATTCCTTTCCTCGCAGACTCGCAGATTTCGAATTTGGCGCCGGAAGCTGCGAACACAAAAGCACTTTAATTTATATTTTTCTTTCTAAAACTTGGAAACTTTGGAATTTATTTCCCAGCAATAAGTCTACACTTTCTCAGCTTCTAGATGGTTTGATGATTTGCCCTTTAGTTGCCCTTCTTGTAAGTCGGCTCAATTGCATTTTCGAGAGGGAGTTTTCCGAAATTTAAACCTGTCTGGAGCCCACTATTCTACTAGTTCCGCCACGAACCAGCACGACTGCGGAACCAGTTCTCCATTCCCAGGCCATCTCTAGTATCGGCATCTGTTGCTCCTCTCTAACCCAGGTACGCGGTCGTTTGGTATGTTTTGATTTTGTATATGTTTATTTTCTTTATTTGAGCAGATCATAACACTACACTACGGTTCCGTTTACTTGTCAACGGAACAGGAGTACAATTAAGGCTGCCAGTAGCCCAACGCAGGCCACGGCCACGCCCTGAGATATATTCGTCCTGCCGCTTTGAAAGGGTTAGCCAGACCATTAACTGGGTACGTATTTGCACGTATGTACCTATGCTGCCATTATTGTTTCAAATCTTTCGCATGAAATACTCCCAATCGTTTCCCTTGTAATGTTTCCAGCTCAAATAGGTTATTCCCGACGGGTCTTACTATGCGGCACTTGGAGTACTTGCGACAAAACTTGGCATTTTTGTTGTTCTTGAAATCGCTGAGGATGAAGTTTCGCTTAAAGATTTCTTGGCCAGGTAGGTACTTGATTTCTTTAGCTCTTCTATTATATTGTTTGGCTGATCTCTCATATGTTTCATTAATGCGTTCTGTTACCTTTTCTCTTATTAGTTGAAGCCGATCCGTTCGAGACAGACTCTGTATCTGGGCGTCGTTTACGGCGTCTAGTTTTCGGGCTATCCTATAATCTTGCCCGCTCAGGAACATGTGTTGGCCAAACATGGCAAAGTATGGGGAGACACCAGTGCTATTGTGGACGGCACTTCGCAGAGAACCTTGAATCTCGACTATCTTGTCATCCCAACGTGTGTGGTCTTCCCCTACATGGATCCTAATAGCTGCAAGTACGGATTGGTTCACGCGCTCTGAGGCATTCGTCTGTGGAGCATACCTGCCGGTCCTCTTTTGACGAATTTGATATTTCTCCAGGAAACTTTGAAACCGGCTTGCTACAAATTGGACTCCGTTGTCGGTGAGTATTATCTCTGGAACACCAAACTCATGCCATAATTCCGACTCCAGATATCTGACGACTGCGTCTGCTGTCGCTTTTGGCATTGCTTTTAGCCAATCAAACTTCGTCAGATGGTCCAGCACTACCAATATGTAGCAGTTGCCCCTTTTTGACCGTGGATATTTTCCCAGGAAATCCATACAGCTGCTGCATGGGTCGTGAGGTGATTGTTTGTTTGCCCATTTTCGGCCTAGTCATCTGGGTTGTGTGTTTGGTTTCCTTGCAGATGTTGCAGTCTTTAACATAGTTTTTCACCTGGATTGCCATCTTGGGCCAGTAGTAAAACTGCCTTAGCCTGTTAAGCGTGCGACCTATGCCTCCATGCATCGCGATATCGCTGTCGTGTGCTTGCTGGATTAAAGTATTTGTTAACGCTTCCGGAATCCACAGTTTCCACGGAAATTCCTGTGTGTCCCCGGTCACAAATTCTGCTCGCTTAAGCAAGAGGCCGTCTTTCACCACTAAATCTGGAAACTGCTCCGCATTTTCCTTCACCGTTTGGATTCTTTCCAGATACTCGGGACTTTCAAATTCAATGGTTTCAAAATCGAACACCTCAATGGCTTCTACCTCCGGGACACGGGACAACATGTCTGCCACCACGTTATCTTTCCCTTTCCGCTGTTTTTTTTGGAAATCATATGCCTGTAACGCCAACGACCACCGCGCCAATCGTCCGTTTAAGTCTCTTAGCGTCATGAGCCATTGAAGTCTGGAATGATCGGTGATGACTGTGAAGGGTTAGAGTTCTATATATGGGCGAAATCTATACACAGCTTTCACTGCGGCTAAGCACTCTTTCTCTGTCACCGTATAATTCAATTGAGCTCCTCGCAGCTTCTGAGAGTAAACCGCTATTGGTCTCTCATTTCCAGCCACATCTTTTTGCCACATCTCTTGTAGGGTTTGAGTTACAGATCGTTATTTACGGCTCTAGATCAATTAACATATTGGCATGTATCGAACTATTAGTATTAGTATTAGATTTATTATAAAAAGTGTTCTTCTTGAACATTCTGCCAAGGGCTAGCAAGATGCGGTGTATGGGTTATCAATTACATAGAATCTTTTTGTTAACAATGCAAATATAAAACAAGAGAGAACGCTATAGTCGGGTGCCCCGACTTTCAGATACCCGTTACTCAGCCAAAGTGAGTGCGAGGGAGATGGAGATAGAAAATTTTTAATCTGGCATAACTTTTTAACGAATGGTCCGATTTGACGGACATCCGGACGGACAGACGGACATAGCTAGATCGACTCGGCTAGTGACCCTGATCAAGAATATATATACTTTATAGGGTCGGAAACGCTTCTTTCTACCTGTTACATACTTTTGCACGAATACAATATACCCTTTTACTCTACGAGTAACGGTTATAATTAGTGGACTGTATATTTAATTCGATATATTGTATTTGCTTTTTAACTTATATATTTAGACACCTTGCAACAGTCTTTCATTTTATTATCAAATTTATAATCATTAGATATTAAATCTTTAATTTTAACATGATGCCTTTTCATGTATTCTTTTTTATACCCGTTACTCGTAGAGTAAAAGGGTATATTGTATTCGTGCAAAAGTATGTAACAGGTAGAAAGAAGCGTTTCCGACCCTATAAAGTATATATATTCTTGATCAGGGTCACTAGCCGAGTCGATCTAGCAATGTCCGTCTGTCCGTCCGGATGAACGCTGAGATCTCAGAAACTACAAAAGCTAGAGAATTGGGATTACCCACACATATTCTTTGGCTCCTACGCAGCGCAAGTTTGTTTCAGCCGGGGGTCACGCCCCCTCTAACGCCCACAATCGCCTAACGCCCACAATAAACGAGTTTAAAAAGTGTCTGGCGCCCACACCTTTAAAGATTTTGGAAAAGTAAAAATGCAGTTTCATTGCATTCATCAATACCTATCGAAATGTAGAAGAAATTTTTCAAATCGGACCATTCGTTAAAAAGTTATGCCAGATTACAAATTTTCTATCTCCATCTCCCTCGCACTCACTTTGGCTGAGTAACGGGTATCTGAGAGTCGGGGCACCCGACTATAGCGTTCTCTCTTGTTCATCCTTTAACCGTTTAATATTAACTGTACGATTAACAGGACATAGTTTAAATGGGCACCAAATCATTCTTGAATAGGAACGTCTTTGCTTTACAAACTTGTAATGAAATAACTTGTTTCGAAAGTATGCGTTGATTATCCTAATTTTCATGGAACTTCCAATTATTAATTGTTTGTCCATTGACTCTTCTTCTACTAAATGAACGGTTGTAAGAACGTCATTTACTTCAATTAATACGGATGGTGAACTAAAAACAACATCACTTCCAAAGTGAGGTCCTGCCGGCGGAATATTACGGCAGTGTATTTGCTCATCTTCAATTCCTTTAGAAATCGCCAAGCTACCTAACTCTTTCTCTTTGATGGAATCGATAATAAAAATTGTGAATCTATTTTATTTGATTCAAAACTATTTTCTTTATGTTTGAATTTATTCGAACAAATTACTTCATCGAGATAATTAGAAAACTGTTTTTCTGCCAGGGTAAGAAACTCCTCTGCCCTAACAACCACAGGAAAATATCCTTCAATGCGGAATCTTTTCTCTATGATCGTTACTATATTTTGAACATCAAATTCTAATACACTAATAATGCGTTCAAATTTATTGCTTTCGAAATAACATCTAGCTTGTTCCACCACATTAAACAATTTTGTACCTAAATAGATAATCTTATTTCTTCTTATGTTAAGAGAATCCTTGCAGCCAATTAAATTCTCCACTGTCTCATCGAGATATTTGCTTAATTGCTCGACTTTCTCTAAGAAAGTCTGCCTGGAAACATAATGGCTAAAATCGGACGACATCGTGCTCTTTACAACTATTTTAGTTACTAATATCGAACTTATCTGTTGATTACGTTGACTTAGCCCATTTATTTCCAGGATGCAGTCGACGACTTTGTTGTAGCGACGATTTCGATGATCTCTTGGCGACGACTTCCCTTGGTGACAAAGTTCTGCAGCCAGCGACGTGGAGATGATTTTGTAGCCAGCAAGTCTTCTTCCCTTCCAAGATGAAGTTAATCGATTTAGCGTAGCTTGTGAACGGTTGTGTTTACTTTTGTGCTCTAAGTTTTTTGTGTTTTTCAGTGATTTTTTGAGCCTAACAACTGTGTTAGTGTTTTAAATAAATCTCCCAATAAACGGGTACATGGTTATAGTTATTTTAACATTTCTATTGGATTTGTTTCATCGCTTGTCTTTGTTAGTGTAAATTACACGGTCTAAACTTCCCTGCAGTTCCATTCATCACCTATTGAGCAGTGATTCACTGCCAAAAATTAAGCACTAAGCGCTCAATCACTAGTGAATTTGTATGAAAAATTGCGATGATTTTAACATGGGCATGTTCATCACCATTTTTCATCGCCTAATTCATCACCTTATAGGCGTTTTTTCAGCGCCTAATTATCACCCAAATTTATCGCCCATTTTCATTGAAAATATGTTAAATTTCATTGATTTTATCAATGGGTTTATTAATACATTAAATTAATAGATTTTTACAAACTACGGTGACTTGTAGGGGTCTTCGGCAGGTTCTCAGCTTCCAGAGCCTTGGTGAGCTGCCTTTTCGCGCATGGAGATTATTCACGCATTTCCGTATTCTCTCCAGAGGCTCTGTAGGCTCCACCTGACCAATAGGATCTGAATTTGGAAAATATTTGTTTTTATAATATTATATAACGAGGCAAGAATGATAAAAACTTACTTAGCAGTGGAAGAATTACATCCTTCTGTGCTGTAGGACAAAATGATTTCATCTGAAAAGATATTTTATGAGCAGTTTGTACCATCAGCTTGACCTAAAAATGTTAAAAATAAGAAAAATATAAAAATGAAAAGCTGCTGTAATTAAGATAAGACAATACACTAAAAATTACTTGCCTAAAAATATATTCTTAATTAAAGCACTTTTGTTAAAACTCGAAAATAACTAATAACAGCAATGCTACTCCTTTAAAGTAAAACGCAGTTGAAAACCGCGGAAAAAGGGCGCCTGCCCTCGAGAAATAGAAAAAGAATACTGAGCGAGAAAAACAACATCAATCGCAATCTCTCTTGTTGTTGTCTTCCTTTTGCCACGATCGCGCTTGCCCAGCTTGTTTTCTCGTTTTCTAAGAGAGAGAAATTTGGGAGAGCGTGATTGAGAGAGAGGGGGTTGGTGAGAGAGTCGATTCTGCAGACGCTCTGCCGGCGTCGCAGTCGACTCAGTGCATTTCAGCGCTTGGGCTAATTTTGGGAACTGCAGGGTTGCTAAAACTCTTGTAATCTCTTTCCCACACGCCCGCTCTCACTCTCTGAGAGCTTGCTGTACTTCTTATTTCTCTCTCTCTCTTGCTTGCTTGCTTGCTTTACATTTGTAACTGTTCGAGCGTATAGTTCTTGGTGCCCCACAAGCCACGCTCAGTCGATAGAAGATTTTTTTCTCTCGCGCTCTCTTGCTTATAATTAAAATCGCGATCTCGCGCTCTTATACTTTTCGTTGATTTGTGTCTTTGCGGTTTTGGAATTTGATCCCAGTGCCAAATTTACTTGAGGTATTTTTTTCAACATTTTATTCCTATTTCTTTGAATAACCTTTTTTTTATAATGGCTCTTATCTGTACCAAGAAAAGTTGTTCTTTTCCGATGTCAACTAAATATTCTTTTATTATCTGCTGGCTCTGCGAATCGGTCATGCACGTCAAATGTGCAGGATTTACTGGCAGAGTTAAAGACTTCATTGAAATGCATACCGGGCATGTGAGTCCTGCAAGGAAATGACAGTCGAGATGAGTAGCTTTAGCAGACTCGAGACGGTCTATTGAACCTTTCTCGAGTTTTTGAAAAGCTCAATGACGGGTTCAATTCTGTTTGTGAACAATTTAATAATAAGAAATTATTATTAACCGAGTCGCCTAAACGCAAAAATGCCAGCTCAGGGGCAGTTAATAAGACCGTGAAACAGAACAAAATACTGCACACGGTAGCTGCAGCAGTTCCTGTCAGCACAGGGGTAAGCGAGCCAACTGTGCCTATGGAAACAGCCAGTTCCGGAGGTGTCCCTGTTTCTGGAAGCCAACCTGAGGCACAGAATTCGGTGCTGACTGTACCTATTGATACAGTAGGAACCGCTTCTGGGTCCCAGACGAGCGAGGTTCAGATTCCTGCTGGGGGTCGTAAAAAACTGTCGGTTGTTCCACATAGGAAGCAACTATTTGTATCTAGATTTACCCCAGATACAACATCCGAGGATGTTTTGGAATTTATTCGAAATTTATTGAAATTCCCATCCGAGAACATTGCCGTTGAACAATTTCGTTTTTCTTACGTTTTGCTCAGCCTGATGTGTTAAAAAAACTTATTTCTCAAAGTTTTTGGCTTAATGATGATTTGGTTATAGAAGAATTTGTTCCAAGTAAACCGAGAACAAATAATAGGTCTCCCATGGTGTCAAAAAACTGAAAAGTTTATTTTTGGCATACCAAAATGTTAGAGGACTTAACATGAAGCTATCCAAGCTTTATGCTGACTCCTCGGCATTTACGGACGATATCCTGGCATTTACAGAAACTTGGCTGAAACCAGAGATAACCGACTCTGAAGTTTTGTCAAACAGCTTTAATACCTATAGAACCGATCGCCTTTCCCGTAGGGGAGGGGGTGTTCTGATCGCCGTTACCTCTACCCTAAATTCGGAGAGAATTCACTCTCATGTCCCCAATGACATAGAATTTGTTTGTGTAAAAGTTTCCCTGCAATCCTAGTCTATTTTTGTTACATGTACTTATATTCCACCTGGCTCTGACTTAATAATTTATAAGCAACATCTATCTGCTATTAAATCTATTCTATCCTCTCTTTCCAACAGAGACCTTTTAATTGTTTTGGGTGACTTTAATCTCCCAGATATTACTTGGTCCCCTTCTACTGACTCACTTGTCGCTATTCCCTTATCCGCCCATGTTTTTGTGGATGGCCTTTCTGAATTATCGTTACAGCAAGTTAGCTTTATACGAAATTCATTAAATAGACAGTTAGATCTTGTGTTTGTTTCAGAGCCGTCTGAAGTCACGGTAACTAGAATTGACGCTCTTGTGGTACCAGACCGATACCATCCAACAATGGAATTGACAATTTGCCTCCCTTACCTTGATACCCTCTCTCCTTTAGTTTCTCCAACTAAAATGAGATGCTTTCGTAAATGTGACTATAATAAACTAAACTTATTGATTTCGCAATATAATTGGACAGATCTTTATAACTGTATGGACATCGAAAATGCCACCGAACTTTTCTATAGCGTTCTAAACACTTTTTTTAATGAATGCGTTCCTGATAGGCTTCCTCCAAGGGCGAACAGGCCCCCCTGGTTTACAAATGCGCTTCAAAGACTTAAACATCTTAAAACAAAAAAAATCGGGTAAGCCATCCGATTTTTCGAAATATGTGGTGGCTCGAACTGATTTTAATGTTCTTAACAGTCATTGCTATTCCATGTATTTAAATCGTTGTAAATTTGAATTTTCAAATGATCCGAAGCAGTTTTATAACTTTGTTAACGCTAAACGTAAGTCATCGGCTTTGCCTTCATCGGTTCATTTTAACTCAATGGAGGCATCGACAGATTCTGAAATTGCTGATTTATTTGCCGACTTTTTCCAAACCACTTACAGTTCCTCTTCATGGTCAAAATCAAACTACCCTAATCCCTTAAATAGGGCAAATTGTATTTTTTCCCCTATAATTACCGAAAGTTCTCTCTTAAGAGATTTAACAACAACAGCGCCTACTTATGGACTTCCTAGGTGTGTGCTTAAGTTTTGTGCACAAACCATTTGCAAACCTATTCTTAAACTTTTTCATTTGTCTATTTCATTATCAGTTTTCCCAACTGTCTGGAAGGACTCTTTTATTATTCCACTTCACAAAAAGGCGGATGCCCAGAATTATATAGCTATTTCTAAATTGTCGGCAATTCCAAAAGCCTTTGAACGTATTATCACTTCTCATTTGCAACATTTATGTTCCTCGCTAATATCACCGTGTCAGCATGGTTTCGTTAAGCGAAGATCGACTACCACCAACCTACTTGAATTGTCATCTATTGTAATAAATGGATTTAACAATAAAATGCAGACCGACGTTATATGTACAGATTTTAGTAAAGCCTTTGACTCTGTTAACCACTCTCTTCTTTTATTCAAACTAGACTTGCTTGGGTTTCCATGTAATCTTTTAGCATGAATTTCAAGTTATTTGAATGGGAGGACTCAGAGGGTTATATTTAAGAACGCTGCTTCTAAAATGATCCACGTGACATCTGGAGTGCCCCAGGGTAGTCATTTGGGCTTTTTGCTGTTTACTTTGTTTATTAACGATCTTCCCTCTATCATAACAAATTCTCGTGTACTAATGTATGCTGATGACCTTATATATTCCGTAAATGATTTAGGCGTTCTTCTGGACCCGAAGCTTAAGTTTGACTGTCACATAATGTTGACTGTTAACAAAGCTATGAGTGTTCTTGGGTTTATAAAGCGTTGGTCAAAAGAATTTGACGACCCTTATATAACCAAAATATTCTTTACATCCCTTGTCCGTCCTATACTGGAATATTGTTCTTCGGTTTGGAGCCCACAATACCAAGTGCACATTGACCGTATAGAGTCGGTACAAAAACAATATCTTCTTTTTGCCCTTCGTAGTTTGACCTGGGATCAAAGCGTAAGGCTACCTTCCTACCAGAGTAGATTATTATTGCTTAATTTACCGACACTTGCAAATCGTAGAAAAATGCTTGGTACTATTTTTATGCATAATCTTATAATAGGTGATATTGACTCTGTAGAACTTGTAAGCCGCCTAAATTTTAATATTCCCGTTAGACTAACACGTAATTATTATCCTCTTAATTTGCCTCGATGTACATCAAATTTTAGTCTGCACGAGCCCTTTCGCGCTCTATGTTATAATTATAACATCCTTTATTATTTAATTTGCATTTCAACTTCTATCCCGGTATTAAAAACTAATATTTAAACTCATTTGCTTCACTCCTTATTGCTTCTTTATTCTCATTATGTGTCCCGTTTTTTTTTTGTTTTGTGTATTCTTCCTCGCGAACTCGCATTCTTGCCCAAATTGATAAAAGGGCCCGCGCGTAACAAGCACGTGCTTGGTGTCGTTGGGCCACTTGTTTGTACTGCTCGTAGTGCATCAACGTCCATATATAAGTTGTGGTGCCGAGATCGTCTTCTCGGTAGGTTCGATGTTTTGATTTATCCCAGATTCGGGATATTAAAAAATGCAATATTGCATCTGCAGGCTATTTGCCCAATGCATTGGGGACAATGGGCAAAAAGTCAGAAATTTACGCATAAAGTCAGAGTTGTTATAGTTTTAATATGCAAAATTGAATGTATTTTCCAATTAGGCATACTCTGGATAAAATAAAACTGTTTTCCAAAAATTTGTAAAAGCTGCGATTTGAATTTCCCGCGCCAACAAAGTCAGCTGATTGATTGCTAGCTTGATTTATAAAAATGCAACCGTACAAATTTGTAAACATTGCATCTATGTTGTGGATTTTTCGTAAAAGTAAAAACAATTTGTAAATATGGAAAATAATCGTACAGGTATGTAGATTAAACTTTGCGTGGTAGTTTCTAGATGTTCTATGTGCTTTGTTGTGTCTGTTCAATTGTTGTTCGTGTGTTTTTTTAACTAAAAACAAGAGAGAACGCTATAGTCGGGTGCCCCGACTATCAGATACCCGTTACTCAGCTAAGGGAGTGCGAGGGAGATAGATATATAAAATCTTTGATCAGGCATAACTTTTTAACGAATGGTCCGATTTGAAAAATTTCTTCTACATTTCGATAGGTATTGATAGTCACAATAAAACTGCATTTTTAGTTTTCCAAAATCTTTAATGGTGTGGGCGCCAGACACCTTTCAAAAAATGGTGTAGGGCGATTGAGGGCGTTAGAAGGGGCGTGGCACCATTTTGAAATAAACTTGCGCTGCGTAGGAACTCCAAGAATATGCATGCAAAATGCCAATCCTCTAGCTTTTATAGTTTCCGAGATCTCAGCGTTCATACGGACGGACAGACGGACAGACGGACATGGCTAGTTCGACTCGGCTAGTGATCCTGATCAAGAATATATATACTTTATAGGGTCGGAAAAGCTTCCTTCTCCCTGTTACATACTTTTGCACGAATACAATATACCCTTTTACTCTACGAGTAACGGGTATAATAAACAACTGTAGCTGTGTTCCGTGATGTGTAACTTTTTTGCCGCGCGCTCCTGCGAGCAGCTAAAAATGGTATGTTCTTCGTAAAAATATATAGATTAGTGCGTTAATAATTTCCTTTGCCCGTTTTTGCCCCTTTTCGAAAAAAAAATGACATGTTGCAGCTGAATATGAGTTTCGCCGCTTAACATTGCTGGAGATTTGGGAGAGCAATGGACGCGACGCCTCTGCCTTAAAGAAGTGGATTTTAGAAAAATTAAATGTGAATGAAGTCAGCATGTCACAGGCTAACGAAGTCGAGGAAAAAGTTAACACATTCATATCACACATCAAAAAATATTTGCCTAAATGCAACCGAATATTGTCTAGATTTAAGGTTCAGCACTCAGCATGGCTTTCGCAGACAATCACCATTGAGCAACAGCTTACGGATCCATGTCCATCTAAAATGGGAAGGCCAAAACTAACTTATGAAGATACTGGAAAACGTTTAAAACAAAAGTTAACAAACGATCTTTCTTCAGAAGTAGATTCAACAGATCACTTAGTACATGCGGCTTTTGTTTCAGCGAAGAGGGCTAGAGAGGATGATTTGTTTAATGCATTAAAAGGTGTCAGAGAACAACAGACAGGCAACGCGACTGTAACTTTGAAATCTCAGGTGATTATTCCACTTACCCCTGATGAAGCATTGGCATTTTTGTTGGAAAATGGACTTACTAAACAGCAGTATATCCGGAAATCTCATGCTCGAAAGAATAGCCGATTAAACAACATGGCAGATGTTTTTTATAGAGCTATGGATTCTTCTGACCCATTAATATCCAGCATATGTTTAGGCGAAAGGCAAAAGAAATTAAAAAAAAAATCTTCCGAGAGAAGTACTAAATCTTCTAAAAACTCCTTCTGTTCCGAACTGCAAAATAATTTCACAATTGGAAAATGTGGATTCGGACTCTGGCGACGATTCTGATGAAAATTTAAATATCATACTATATGATGAAGCAAAAGAGACATATCTATAAATAAAATTTTACAACGTAACCTTAAAATTTTTTTGTTTTTATTGGTTGTGGGAGAAGGGGTGGCTTAATTAAAAAAAGAAAAAAAATCCGAAATTCTACATTAACATTTTACATTCGTATGCCAAATTTGAAGCATTTAGCTTTAAAACTAGACTTTATGCGTAAATTTCGGACTTTTTGCCCATTGTGCAATGGTGTATTCATAGGAATATATTTTCCCATATTCCAAATTAATGGAGTTGAACGCTTAATTGCAATTCAATTCAAGGCCCTTTTGCAATATTTATCTATATATTGCAGCCTCTTGTTAACCATAGTCAAGCTAATGGTAATATTATTATTTCTTGTGCACTTATTTTTAAAACAAAAATATTTTTATTAAGTCGGATTTTTTTAATTTTATGCTTTTTTGCTTCTTGGCTTTATAGGATTTTTAGGCACTTTTCACCCTTATATATTCAAATCTTTGGATTTTGCGCAATTTTTTTTTAATTCTCTGTGGATTTTTTCTTTTTCCAATACAAGAGTATTACATTTGCAATTTGGCACTTATTACAAATGTTATTTTGTGGGCACTTTTATTATTTTTTTTTAGTGCACTTTTTAAAAAATTTTCTATTTTTTATATCCGCTGTTTTGGCCACGGACACGCCTTACCCACTTATTGGTTTAAATAAATAAACCACTATATTTCTCTATATATTTATCCGATGTTAAGGCCTCGGAAACGCTTTACCGACTTTAGCAACCTTTAGCTGTCAAAAACAGAATCTTTAAGGCTCTAAAAAACCAAAAAAGACTCATTGCTTGTCTTTTTGCTTTTATCTTGTTCAACACGTTTGTCTCTTACCTCTGGTGGGGGAAAACAATCGTGTGAATCTATTGCTACCTTTAGCTGCAAGAGTCTAGCACTTAGCAGAATCTTTAAGGTGCAGAAAATCTCTGAGTCTCTTACCACTGGTGGGGGAAGACTACAGAGAGGTCCGGCCAATTGTTTCGCAAGGAATCAAAAAGCTCGAAGAACCAAAATGAAAGGGAATCCTGTAATATGGAAAACAACATTTACGTTTGAGTTCTGTATAAAAACTGATTTTATTTTTCTAAGTCTTCGCTTACGAAACTAACATGAAATTCTTATGATATACTTATCTATGGTCTACGCAGAGACCACATCTGTTTGCCTGAGCGGGGGCCTTATCAACGGCCTCCCGCAAGGCGACCTTTGTACAGTGTTAGAACTATATTTACGTTCAGGCTCAAGTGGCCTGTACTTAAGATTATAGTTGTTCGGCACTGCACCCTTTTTGGTTTTAAGTCACAGATCATTCTTTACGGCTCTAGATCAATTAACATATTGACATGTAGCGAACTAGTAAAGTATTAGATTTATTATAAAAAGTGTTCTTCTTGAACACCTCTTCTGCTGCAGGTGTCGACTCTATATTCTGCAATGGGTAAGCATCCTTGATCGTTACCTTATTGAGTTTCCTCGCATCTAAGCATAACCGGGTTTTCCAAGGTTTTTGTTCCATGGGCTTTCACTAGTCTCGGTTACACCTAATAGCAACATTTCGTCTACTTCCGCATAGGGCAATTCCTGGACTTTTGGTAACACCGGATATAACCTTTCCTTTACTGGGACTGTTCCTGCCTCCAGTTGTATGGAATGTGTTTCCAAAGCGTCAGTCCCATGCCGTGTTTTTCGTAAGTTAGAAACATATCCTGCACTAAATCCAACTGTGTTTTCTCTTCCTCAGACAGGATGTGTGGTTCTACCGGTTCGCTCGTAACATGGAACTCATTCTCAATCGACGACAATTCACCTACCCCTACGACGTCCGGAGCTAATGAAAATTTCCGCCAAAAGTCTATTTCCAAATATAGTTTTTGCCGCAGTGAGGGACATAGGAGCAATGATATGCGGTGAGTTTCCTGTTTATAGAAAACGTCCACCTCTATGCGACCCGCTATCCGGTGTGTTGCACCGCCTGCTGTCTGTACTGTAGATCTCACATTCAGAACTTCTAGTTTCAGCCGCTTTAGTAATCCCTATGCCCGCCACTTGTATTCCCATCCAATCTTCCGGCATCTGAAACTCCTGGCTTAAACAAAGGCGGTGGTTGGCTATACTGATGCCAACCCGCCCGGACCCTCTGTTGCTCTTCCCAGAGTCTGCCATCAGATCGCTGCTGCGCTGGATTAGGCATTGCTGCTTTCATCGACGGTCTAGGAGGAGGCTCCTGAGTGTCTGCCTGTGCCTTCACTGTGGGGCGGACGATCTGATTAATTTCCTTCATAAAATTCATCACATATTGTTGCATTTGCTTCTGGAAAGCAGAGACCTCAATGGACGCCGCTTTACGATAAGTTTCATGAGCTTGTAATAGAGCTAAATTAATGGCTGACTCTATTTCTTTACCTAAATGCACAGAACTCTTCCCTTCTTCATCGCTAGTGAGATTGTGTTGGTCGCCGCGGGGAACCCCGTCGCTAGTATGTGCTTCCACGCCCCCCACTGCACCCGTCATATACTGCTGGTCGCTGATCTCTAAGGCTGTGCTACAATAATCATAAGCCCCTGGGGTGGAGTGATATCCTTTATCTATCGGTTCACTTTCTGATTGGCTTGGGAACGTGTAGCTGGCGGAGTCATTATGTCGGATCCGCGGTTCAAAAAAACTCTAAACTTCTTCTAATGTTTCTATTGAATGTCTGCCTGTTTCTTTCGTCTTCTGACATATCTTTTCTTCCCTTCTTTTTCTTAACTTTTCTGTTTTTCTCTTTTGTCTGGTAGGTAGGGTGAGTGACTAATCCTTCCTAATCCTTCTTGTATCTTTTCAGCAGCTTTCACCTTCTTTGGCCGGACTATCTGTGTGTTGCTTCCAGCAACCTTTTTCACAAGGACCACGACCGCTGGATGTTGTAAGCTACTGATCCTGATCTCCTTTTGGTTGATACTGACTTTTCGTCTTCTTTATAGGTGTTCATAGACTTCTTCTTCCGACGCCCTTGATGGGCCGCGCCGAACCATGATATTTCTGTCTCCTGTCGGGGTCCCGGTCGTGGGCATCTCAGCGATCATCCGCCTCTTAGTGGGACTTCTACGATTTGCTCTTGGTAGCAATTATCCAGGACCACCACTAGTTGTCGAAGACCAGCCGGAGATTCTCTTCCTTTTCTTTTTTTCTGTCTTTTTATTATGTTTTCTTTGGGCGCCACTCTGTTATGTCTCGGCTGATTTTTGGGGATCCAACCATCGGATTCCGGCTAGCAATCGGATTTCTCAAGCGTTGTATTTGTCGGCACACAGTAATTATATATTTTCTTCAGACTTGATGATAACTTAAAAAAGGAAAGGAAACAAGGGCTGGGGACCTGCTGTTGATAGCAGCGGAATATACCCTCCCTTTCTCGAGCTGCTCTATCTTTTAAGCAACTCCCCGACACTGGCTATTGGGTCTGTTATGCGTTACCTCACCCCATTTTTAACACTCTACTCGCTCATTTTCTTTTCCACTTTAATTCACAAAATGCTTATAAATAACATTCATTTAATTTCACAATTCCCTAACCTGGGTACCACAGGGACGATTACATAACACATGAATAAATAGTTATAAGTATAAATAAATGAATAAATAATATATATATAGGGTAACATGAGAATATTAATTTATGTAGAAGTAGATTTGTAGTTTGTAGTTTGTAGTGGGTGGTTATAGTTGATTATCTTCGTGGTTTTATTAACTTGAAACTAAACTTAAAATAAAAAAACCTGGCACCACCCAGATGTTGGCGGCGATGATCAAATTTCCAATAGTTTTCTCTCAGTTTCATTCCTTTCCTCGCAGACTCGCAGATTTCGAATTTGGCGCCGGAAGCTGCGAACACAAAAGCACTTTAATTTATATTTTTCTTTCTAAAACTTGGAAACTTTGGAATTTATTTCCCAGCAATACGTTTACACTTTCTCAGCTTCTAGATGGTTTGATGATTTGCCCTTTAGTTGCCCTTCTTGTAAGTCGGCTCAATTGCATTTTCGAGAGAGAGTTTTCCGAAATTTAAACCTGTCTGGAGCCCACTATTCTACTAGTTCCGCCACGAACCAGCACGACTGCGGAACCAGTTCTCCATTCCCAGGCCATCTCTAGTATCGGCATCTGTTGCTCCTCTCTAACCCAGGACGCGGTCGTTTGGTATGTTTTGATTTTGTATATGTTTATTTTCTTTATTTTCGCAGACCATAACACATGTACAACTCAATTCCCAACGTGGATGTAAATAACAACCTCTTTTATATTGAATTTTCGTGGTGAAAACGTACCAATTCGCATACATATTCGCGCAATAGAATGATAATTTACAATAAAAGCATCGGTATACTTCATCAACCGCGCACTAGTTGTAAAGCTAAAGGAACAGGATTAAATCGAAAGGGTCTTACATTAAAAAACAAATTGTTTTTAAAATCACTGGGCTTCAAAATTCGAATCTGATTATTATAATAAGAAGCATTTCAAAATGAATGAAATTTTAAATGTTCGTGAGAGAACGTTTTCAGATGAATGTATTTCGAAAAAGGAATATCATACATATTCCTCATATCATCAAACATTTAAAGCAAATGATGAAATACGTATTTGTATTCAAAATCAGGACTTGTATGTACTCCCTCACGAAAGCTATCTTAATTTTCAAGGAGTTTTTAAGAGAGTAGCAGTCGATGGTACAAGCACCACTGATAATATCGATGTTACGTTTCGCAATAATTGTATGGCAAATTTTATTGATAAAACAAGAGAGAACGCTATAGTCGGGTGCCCCGACTATCAGATACCCGTTACTCAGCTAAGGGAGTGCGAGGGAGATAGATATATAAAATCTTTGATCGGGCATAACTTTTTAACGAATGGTCCGATTTGAAAAATTTCTTCTACATTTCGATAGGTATTGATAGTCACAATAAAACTGCATTTTTAGTTTTCCAAAATCTTTAATGGTGTAGGCGCCAGACACCTTTCAAAAAATGGTGTAGGGCGATTGAGGGCGTTAGAGGGGGCGTGGCGCCATTTTGAAATAAACTTGCGCTGCGTAGGAACTCCAAGAATATGCATGCAAAATGCCAATCCTCTAGCTTTTATAGTTTCCGAGATCTCAGCGTTCATACGGACGGACAGGCGGACAGACGGACAGACGGACAGACGGACATGGCTAGTTCGACTCGGCTAGTGATCCTGATCAAGAATATATATACTTTATAGGGTCTGAAAAGCTTCCTTCTCCCTGTTACATACTTTTGCACGAATACAATATACCCTTTTACTCTACGAGTAACGGGTATAATTAGATATGAAATAAATGGATACGAAATTGATAGAACACGGTTTGTTGGTATGAGCAGCACACTTAAAAATTATATATCGGAAAGTCGTCAGGATAGTCGCAATCTTTTAAGTGCTAGATGGAGTGGTGGAAATGATATTATTACAAAAGCTAATTTTAATTTCTCGCTACCCTTAAAAAATGTTATGGGGTTTGCTGAGGATTATAGAAAAGTTTTACTGAATTGTAAGCATGAACTTGTACTTTTGCTGACAAAAAAATCTGGATGATGTATATGTTAAAAACAAAGCAAACCATACATATGTTTTGGAAATGACTAATTTATCACATCTCCCACATCTTTAATACCATATTCACCACTTCTACGTTCCCCGAAGTGTGGAAAATGGCTAAGATACTCCCGATTCCTAAAACTAAAAATGAATTTCGACCCATCTCAATACTCCCATTTCTGTCCAAGTCATTTGAACGCCTGGTTGCCCAGCAAATTCAGTTACACCTGGAGAATAACTGTATCCTCAGCAACAAGCAATCTGGGTTCAAAAAGAATAGAAGCTGTACTACTGCCATCTTGAAAATTTCTGAAGACATACGCCAGAAGATTGACGAAAGTAAAGTGACACTATTAACCCTTCTTGACTTTAGCAAAGCTTTTGACTCTATTGACCATGTGATTCTGTGTACTAAACTGCGAACGCTGTATAATTTTTCTCCATGTGCAATAAAACTTCTCCAAACCTACCTTACAAACAGATTGCAGGCAGTTCTCTCGGGAAATCTCAGATCTGATCTCTTGCCCCTCGCACAGGGGGTCCCACAAGGGTCAGTCTTAGGCCCATTGCTCTTCTCCTTATACATAAATGACCTTCCCAAATGTTTGTCTGACTGTGATGTACACCTGTATGCAAATGATGTCCAGCTTTATGTAAGTCGTCCCTTAGTCCAAATTAATGAACGTATTAGAATTAGCAATAATGAAATCCAAAAAATAAGTAATTGGGCGGAGGCGAACGGACTGCATCTAAATCCCAGTAAAACAAAATGCTTATTCATATACAAAAGACCTATAAACACAATTTTGCTTCCAAAAGTCAATGTTAATAACGTAGCTATTAATTATCTTGAAAGGGCCACAAATCTTGGAATAGAATTTAACTCAACGCTGACATGGGGTGACCATATTACTAAGGACTCTGGGAAAACCTATGCTATACTCAGGCAGCTTTCTATAACCCGGAATCTTATACCTCAGAACATGAGAATGTTAGTAGCTAAAGCTTGCGTAATACCAACTCTATTTTACGGACTTGAAATTTTTGCATCCTCTGACGCAGCAAGTTTGCGAAAGCTGAAAGTTGCGTTTAACTCAATAGCGCGATATATTTTTAACTTGGATCGCACAGCGCATGTAACAGCTTACTCCTCAAAGATTTTCGAGCTAAGTTTTGAGTCCTGGATTAAGTTTAGAACTCTTTTATTTTTACATAAGCTGATATCCAGGAAGGATCCAAGGTACCTAACTGAACTCTTGCAAATGTCAGTCTCTGCTAGAACCAATAATATTATCTCCAAACGTTTAAAACTAGGATCGGCAGAAAAACACTTCTTTATTCAAACTGTTCGCTACTGGAATGATCTTCCAAATAATCTAAAAAACATTAAAAATGAAACCCATTTCAAAACTAAATTATTTTCTCACCTTCTTGGCACACTCTAATTTTAACTTTTAACTTTAATTTTAGCTTTAATTTCTTATGTTTGTTCACTTTTAAAATTTTTAATGTTAGTTTGTAAGACAAAATGATTAATGTTAAATGTTATACCTATAGTGACTGGTGCCATAATTAAAAGGCTTCACCTTGCCTGTAGCACCAGGAAAAAACTAAAATAAATTAAATTAAATTAAATTAATAATAGCTGGAAAATCCCTCATGTAACACCCAGTGATGCTGCAAAAATTAAAATGTATGATGTAATACTGAGTGGCGTAAGTTTACCGATAGCTTTCCGTAGTTGGGATACATACATTAACCCATACTGATATAGGGTACTCAACACGTCTGGAATTTGAAAATAGGAAGTAATAGAGAACGACCGAGATTTGCCATTATAGCCTTCATGTTGAATGGAGAACTAATTACAAATAATTTATCCAACCTGAAAGTCCACTTGAATTCAGAAACGTATCCAATATGCTCACCTTTATGATATGTATGCAAGGTAGAGAGAGGTATGCAAAGGAGAGATATTACAACCGCCCAGCAGAACCATTTTTATCACCGACAGAATTAAAAAGTAAACCTATTATTGTAGTTGACCTTTCATATCAAAATGAAACAGTTAAATCGGGACCTATCGACGTGATAATTTCAATCGATTTGAAAAAACCAAACCATGAAAACACCCAAGCATATTGTCTCCTTATTCACGATCGTTTAGTTGAGTATAGTCCTTTAAGTGGGTTAGTTCAAAGAATTGTCTAACAATATATCAACCACATAAAATGGAGAAAGATCTAGTTGCAATTAATGTACAAGGATTTTTTAAAAACAACGACAAGCTTATTCTAAAGGAAATTGGAGTTGTATTTAGCAAAGAAAATAATTTTAACAATAATTTCGTTATACAACCTCCATTTGATTTCACTCGTCTTAATAACAAGTCACGAAAAACTGCTCTCTGGCTCACCAAAAACCATCATAAATAAATAATGAATAATGCACACAATATTTTAGTCTGGTCTAACACTTATACATATACAATGGATAACAGACAAAGTGGATTAATAAACCGAATAAATAATTTTACATCCCAATTTGGTGAGGACAATTTTTAAAAAGATTTAAAATATCTCATTGATACAAGGAATATGTTCATGGATAAAGGAGAAGACGATCTTAACAAAACGGTATATGGTAATCATTTTACGTTTTGTAATAATGGATTCGGGGAAGATGCGTGTGCCTGCTTTTTCTATAAAAATCATCGAGACGGAGCCTTAAAACTAATGTCATCATATTTAGTGTATAAGAAAAGCCTGTTACAAATTTCCAAATAAACATGAGCTAAATTCATGACCTAAATTCAAATTTGTATCTTCTTTTGTTTGGGGGGATGGGTGATTTTTTCAGATATTTCTTTCAGGTCAAAAAGTTAAAAAAATAAAAATATATTTGAATTTAAAATTTACATATTCTTTTGTTATTGGGTGGGTGTTTGTTTCTCAGTGGCAAGCAAAGGGATCCCCTTTTCAAGGGTGATTGATTTCAGCTGTTTCTTTTGAACGTGACAACAGCCCGTGACATTCTATCACGTACCCGTGTGAGCACCACACTTTCTCAATCTAACCAAAGGACACCCGTCACACCCCAGTAACTTCTCCCCGCTTAATAAGAGTCCCGATTTTTGGACAGAATTTCGGGATCTGATTCCTGAATTCAAATCCTACATACAAAAGCTGGATATAACTATTGTGGACCCTAATTAACTTTAACTTTAATTACCCCCCACATCTGTCACATTGTCCTGATTTATTACCCTAATTAGCATAATTAATTACCTCCCCTTCCACTTTTGTATCCAGCTTTTGTATCCAGAACTCTCATTTATATACTACTCAACATTTCTGGAAAAGGTGGAGCAGCGAGTATTTGTCCCTACTTCAAGAGGAAAAATTGGAGAACATATCAGCACCAGAAGGCATGGAGTCGCTTAGGGAGCAGAATCCTGAAGGAGTGGGAAGCGAAAGTCCAGGAGAAGCTTGTGGTCAGCAGTTGGTAGGGGGAAAACAAATGCGTCCGATGTTTCCGAATAAAGCCTGTCATTTGGGAGCACGTCATGGGTAGCCTGCCAGCAAACAGAGTGCAGCCCAATCCAGCCTTTCATACTGCAGGAGTGCACTACTGTGGCCCATTCTATCATAAGGCAGAGACCAGAAATAAGGCACCCCACAAGTGCTATATCGCCGTCTTCGTCTGCTTTTCCACGAAGGCTGCTCATTTGGAAGTGGTCCAGGATCTCACGACAGATTCTTTCATCGCAGCGCTGAGGAGATTCATCAGCCTTAGAGGCAGTCCGCGTACCATTCGGAGCGACAATGCTACAAACTTTATCCGTGCAAAGAGCGAGCTTGCCGAGCTGAAAGAGCTCTTTTTGAGGGAGCAGCACACAGCATCGATATCTTCCATCTGTTTAGCTGATGGGATCGATTGGAAGTTTATCCCTCCGCATGCCCCGCACTTCGGTGGATTATGGGAGGCTGATGTGAAGTCAGCTAAATTTCACTTCTGCAGAGTCGTCGGTGCATCCATCTTAGCCATCGATGAATTAAGAACTCTTGCATATGAGATTTCTGCTATCCTTAGCTTCCGTCCACTCTGTCCAATTTCGGGGACGCAGATGCACCTACCTGCAGGCATAGCAGCGCAGCCGCTGGCGAATTCAATGCCACCATTCGATCCGAGGATGCTACAGCAACCTCCACCAAACATGTTGCCGGTGTTACATCACCATCTGGGGAGTTATCCGAGAAGCAGAAAATGATTCGGCACGCCTCGGAAGGGTATCGGAATGGATCTCACACGACACCGCCAGAATATCCTCCTGGGAACGGTAGGACCCAGCACAACGCTAATCCAGAACAAGATCAGCGGCGAACAAGCAGGGCAGCAGGCGATTCAGTGTTTAAAGTAGGTCAGTTTCGATGGAAGTAAAAGAAGTATGCCTGTGTCCGAATTTGTGTCCGCCTGGAACATCTCCAAAGGTCATATCTGGTACCGCGGAAGGACAAGACAATGAATGGTACTGGATGTACGTGAGGTCGACGGAGAAGCAAGAGTGGCCTTACCTGAGGTACTACAGAAGCAGTTCCAGAGTCACCGATCAAACTTCGAGTTGCAAGAACGGAAGCAGAAGACAGGAGAAAAGAACGAGGTGTACATCCAGACCATGCTAGCTCTCAGATCTCGACTAGAGATGCCGTTTTCCGACTTCGAGCTCATAAAGGTGATAAAGATGAACATAAGGTATCAGATTTCAAGAATAATATACCCGATCTACATCACAAACCTGGATCAACTCCGACACGAATGCCACGACGCGGATAAAAAACTGGCTACTCGATGGACCAGACAGCCAAGCAACCTCGAAGCTCACCGGGGATATAATGAGCTTTGTTCGGAACCAGTCGGAGAAGAAAGTGGACCTGTGGATCAAGAAGAAGTGGATGCATTACCTAGACACTGGGAGAATAACCGAGAAGGACAGTCTGCTGGAATTGTAGAACCGTGAGACACCCATTTAAAGCGTGTGAGTCAGAGGTATTAAAGGTATTCTGTTTTAAGTGTGGACTACCCGGTGTGAGGACTCCACGCCACGCTCCAATCCGTTTGCAACGAACAAGTGAAAGGCTCGTCAAATTACATGTCTAACGATAAGGATAGCTGTAAGGGAAATAAAAGTAGTAGGATTATATTTAATATAAATACAGCAGTACATAGCATTAAATGATCGAAACGTGAACCTATAGCAGTCCGAGAAGCAAATTACCAAGAGGTCAGGAACCGTATATTGGCGACACGTAGCCCAGACCGGCACATTTCTCCAAAAATTGCCCGAGCCCGTAGGAGAAGTCAACAGCGGAGACCGGAAAGAAGGAGGATTAGTTCTATCATCAGAGCTGCGGTGGAAGATGGCAATAGAACATTCACACAGGTCAAGATTGAAGACCTGGAGATCGTGGGTCTCTTGGATTCCGGGGCATCAGTCAGCTTGCTCAAGGAAGGTTGCCTAGAAATAGTGGAAAGGTAAGGACTGAGATTAGAGAGGTCACAATCGAAAATGAAATCAGCAGGAGGTACACAGCATCGAGTAGTGGGAAAGATTCAACCCAGCATCTCGTACAATGGGATAATACATCGATTGCCGATACTCCTTTGTCCTTCCTTGAAGCAAAAGTTATATCTTGGGATAGATTTCTGGAGAAAATTCCAATTGGCACCAGAGGTAGTGGGTGTAGAATCCTTACACCAGAGGCCCATATCCTATCCCCTGAACAAGCTGAGCAGCTGGAAGAAGGATTCAAGGATTAGTCAAGGATTAGGACTCACCAAGGTGGAAGAACACTGGAACCAGTTAGTTGAAGGAGCCGTACCCGTCAAGAAGAGATTTTTTCCAGTTACTCCGGCAAAACAACAACTGGTGTTCATAGAAATCGATTAAATGCCACGGCTAGGAGTCATCGACTTAAGTGAAAGTCCCAGGAATAACCGATCGATGCTGGTACAGAAACCGGGAAAGAAAAGGCTGTGCTTAGACGCGAGAAAACTGAATACACTTACAGTGAAGGATGCTTACCCATTACAAAACATTGAGTCGATCTTAAGCCGGGTAGATGAGACGATTTCGAGCTAAATCACGCGTTCTGGCAGGTGGAACTCGATGAAAAAAGTCGTCCATTAACCGCTTTTACAATACCCGCAAGGCCACTTTATCAGTTTCGACGGATGCCATTCGGCCTATGTAATTCGGCTTAAAGGTTGTGTAGAGTAATGGATAAGGTAATCCCACAGCGTCTTCACAACCGCGTCTTTGTTTACTTGGATGACTTGCTGATGATATCCAAGACTTTCGAAGATCACTGCATTTTGCTGAAAAAAGTTGCAGAGTGTTTGAATAACGCAAATTTGATGATCGGCCTACACAAAACAAGGTTTTGTTTTAAGTACTTATTAGGATACATAATCGGTGACGGGGCCTTGCGAACAGATCCGAAGAAAGTTGATGCGATTATGAAGATAGATGTGCCCAAAAATACGCGACAGTTACGCAGCTTCTTAGGAACCGCAGGATGGTATCGCAGGTGCCGCTCACCGACTGCCTGAAGAATGAAACAAAATTTAATTGGACAGAAGAAGCAACTACGGCATTTGAAACGCTGAAGAAAGCACTTACCTGTGCGCCCGTATTAGCTCATCCAGATTTTTGGAAACACTTCTGGATTAAGTTTGACGCCAGCCATGTAGGAACTGGAGCAGTATTGTTCCAGAAGGATGTGGAGGCATCGGACCGACCAGTAGTTTTCTTTTCGGCGAAGCTAAGGGGAGCACAACTCAATTACAGCGTGACAAAAACAGAGTGCCTTGCAGCAGTAAAAGCTGTGGAAAGATTCCGTCCGTACGTGGATTGGATGCCGTTCACTATCGTGACCGATCATGGAAGCCTGCAACGGCTTATGACGCTCAAGGATTTGAACGGAAGACTAGCGCGGTGGTCACTAGCATTACACGCATTTTACTTTCACATCGAACACCGGAAAGGGAAACCCATGTTATCCCAACCGAATGAAGCCGCCGAAGAAGAGTTTGAGTTTAAGAGTCCTGCATACCTGGAAAGACTGCAATCAATTGAAGAGTAGAAAAGATAAGTTTCCGGAAGAATGACTTCTTTTCCTGAAGCTCTGACGACGACTCTAATCCAAGAAGCTCATTGCGGCGACATGGCACGGAGGTATGGGAAAGACCTTAGCGAGGCTCCAACAAATGTATTAATGGTCCAAAATGGTAGTTGAAGTCCTAGAATACGTAGCAGCCTGTGAAAACTGCAAGGAGAACCAACACACAACTCAGATAGAACGACCAATGATGGGAAAGGAAGTACGGACAGATCGACCCTTTTAAAAGCTATACCTGGATTTTCTAGGAAAATTTCAGCGATCAGTGAACATCCAGGACGACCACACACGATGGAATGAACACCTAGCGGACGTACAAGCGTCGCTGAGGTCATCCGTCCGTAACAGCACCGGAACTTCTCCACACTTTGCCATGTTCCGACAGCATATATTTACACATGGGAAAGATTACTTGCTGGCTCGCAAGCTGAATGCTCTTAATGAAGCGGAGATAGCCGAAGATTACTCGCAGGCTGAATGCTCTTAATGAAGCGAAGATAGCCCAATTGCCCAGATCCGAACGACTGCAGCTGTACAGGGAGAAAACAAAGGAAAGGATACATCAGGCCTACCAGAAAGGAGCGAGGAGTAACAATTTAAAGGGCCGAGATATTTGATACTCACCGGGACAGGAAATCTACAAGCGAAACTTTGTACTTAGTGACTTTAGTAAGAATAGAAACAAGTTTTGCCAAAAGTACACTAAATGCCGAGTCACAAAAGCGTTGGGAAACTCATTATACGCTTTGGAAGACTTGCGTTGCAATCCTTTGGGAGTTTTCCATGCAAAGGACCTCAAACAATAGTACCCGGCTAGCAAACCACACTCACCAGACAGAAATCTCAGGGTTGAGCAGTACCACTGCGAAAACTACAATAAAATAAACAAATTGCAAATTCAAAAAAGTTGTTGTTTACGTTAGGCCAGATGACGATAGGCATGTATCCGATAACCGTTCATCGACAACTCGTGAGTCCAGGGAGTCGGGCAAATGAGTCGATTATGACACTGGTTCCTTAAACCGGATGACTCCCAAATGAACCGAGGTTTAAATTTGAAAGTTTTGATTGGTTTTTTTTTGGCAAAGAGGGAACTGGAACAAGGAGAATTAAAGGGCAAAATCAATGGTCGCCGACGGTTCTGCTGGAGGAATTTTGTTTGTGTTGCATAACTGACGATCCTATTAGTGAGTTTTAAAATAAAAAAAAATTTAGATTTGAGTGAGTTACAATTTAAATTAATTACAGAATATTCCGGAGTAAATAATCACGGATCAGGGGCAAGCAATTTGTGGAGGAGTAATCAAGGATCAGCCACCAGGAAGGGAACAACTTTTCACGGAGAAAATTGGCCACTCATTCCTGGGTGGCCACAGGTATTTATGCAGAACCCAAAGATATATTTGCCAACAGAAAATAAATAGAAACTACACTCCCCAAAAAACTGCAAACAAATCGACGCGAACAAAATTAATTAATTTAATTTAATTTATTTTAATTTATATGTATTAAAAACCTATTTATTTAACTTTTTTACCGACTAAAGGCCTTTTTACACCTCAGTAGGAATTTTTTAAATGGAATTTTAAATGTTTCAAGCCCGTTAACATAGTCTGTTGTTATTCCGTTGAAATAATTTAACATTTTTAATAACAGACTAGAAAAAATTCCTAGTGAGGAGATAGGTCTGACAAAATTATTGTAAGCAATTATACATTTCCTGTTATTATTCTGTTAAAATATTTCCAAAAAGTTTTCAATTTAAAAAATCTAACTGGCATTTTAAAAATACTGGGCCTGCTTTTACTGTGGATGATATCTTTTATTTGCATCTATTCTGAGTGCATTAATGGCTCCCATATTTTCTTTATTTTTTTTAAGTCGTACGCACTACTGGTCAGGGTTCGGAAAATAACACTGTAAAAAACTTGTGTTATTAACATGTTTAATGTCAAAGTGTTAAGTTCAAAAAAAGTTATTGACAAGTGTGTAAAAAATTGTGTCCTACATATGTTAGAAAATTAATAACACACTCATGTCATTTGTGTTATTTACACGAAGTGTTAATAACACGACGTGTTTTTTACACAGCGTGTTTTTAACACGACGTGTTTTTTACACAGCGTGTTTTTAACACAATGAGTTTTTGACATTAAAGTGTCAGAATTATATGTTAAACTGAAAAATGCACGGTTTTCTAGAGTATAAGAATTCATTTATGCTTTAAAATGGTTAAAACTAACATATAAGATATCATTGCCCATATTAGTTTTTTCCCTTAGACTCGTTAATGTCGTGAAATGTAATTTTCATTTGTGTTAAAAACACATTGTGTAAAAAACACGTCGTGTTAATACACATTGTGTAAAAAACACATGTAAGCTGTGTAAGCCCACACACACAGACACCAAGGTTGAGTGCAGTCGTGTTTAAAAGTTCCTCCTGTGTTTCAACCAAGTTAGTGTCATAAAGTGGCCTAAAAAGTAAACAAAGTCAGCGGTGAGACTCCTACTGGAAGTGGTACGTACCAAACTGACCGGCGTGCTGAAGGAAAGTTACGGCGACGCCTGGTAAAAAAGGGTGTTCCATCCAGTACAGAGGGAGGGGCAGTCGCCCAGACCCAAACACCTCTTCCATCCCGCTCACTCCTCAAGGGAAATCCAAAAACAAAGTTTTTTCCGCGGGGTAAGAAGCGTTTTTCGTTTTCCTTCCTTCACTTCTTGCAACTGGTCAAACAGCTGGTCGACAGTGCTGGTTAGAGCGAAATAAACAGCTGATCGTCGCAGGGCGCCCACGACAATAAGCCATTGCATACTTTTAGGCCGATCCCTATTTGCACAAACAAACGTCGTAGCACTCATCTTCTGTCAGGGCTTAAAATCGGATTGCCTACTTACTGGGGCTCTTACAGTCGACTAAGGGAAGCGAGGCAGAAAGTCAAGGACCCGACAACATCCAACCCCTCCGCCCAAGGCGGCGCCTGGGTAACCGGGGCTCTGGGGACCGAAAAGGGGCGGTATACCCCCCATCGATAGGAAGTCAAGGGGAAATCCTTGGCCATCGGTGGAACCCCTTAGCGACAAAACTCGCCATCGGCAAAGAAAAGGCATGATTGCGGATAATCCATTCGCAAAATGCTCCGCGATGGGGAGATCGCCACCACCGCAGAACGTAAGCAAGGACGTACAGACCAATGCTGATCTTCTACCTAGGACTACCGGGTCCCTGGAGGACACGGTCACCAGGATAGGAACAGTGCTGAACAGCCTATCCCTTATGTTCAAGGGCCAGAGGCACATAAACCAGCCGATGCGTGACCAACTCACCGAACTGCTGCATCTGCAAGAGACGGCAGAAGCCCTCTCCAAGCAGGAAAAAAGCCACGCCTTAGAGCTAAAGGACAGCAACTCGCAAACTTCGCCAGAAAGTCGACCAGTAAGCTTTCTCTGTGGCCTAGAGGGAGCGAAAGCGACCCCGAAAAGGCCTCGAGACCAAACGGCCGGTCAAGGTGGGTCCCCACCAAATAAGAGGAGGTTTAATGGGAGACTAACAAGTAGGCTGGAACCAGAAGCCGAACCTCGCAAGAGAAATGAACCGAACCCCGCTGGAAAGGGGAAAAAACTGGGCCAGAACAGGACAAGGACGGAAGCCATAGTGGTGGCTAGCGCTGGAAACCTGACGTACGCTGAGCTTTTAAAAGCGGTAAAAGGAGATGCATCCCTGAGCCACGTCAGCGGAGATGTGCAAACAATCCGTAAGACGGCTAATGGAGACCTACTGTTGCGGCTGAAGAAAGCCCCTGGTCACAGCGCAGAGGAGGTAAAAACGGCAGTCGGTAAAGCCCTCAGAGCCAAAGCCACGGTGAGGGCCCTGACAGAGCAGACAAGGCTCGAGATTCTGAACCTCGACGAGGTAACAACCAAAGAGGAAATAGCGGAGGCGATAAACAAGGAAACTGGAGGTACACCAGTCGCAGTGGACTCAATCAGGTCCCTCAGAGCCACTAGAGGCGGCTGCCAGATAGCGACACTGACGCTGCCAACAACGACAGCTAACGTGCTGTTAACCATGGGCAAACTACGAATCGGATGGGTTATTTGCCGAATCAAAGCCATACTTTCGCCTATGAGATGCTACAAATGCCTTGAGTTTGGCCACATATCCCCAAACTGCACAGCAGCCAAAGACCTGAGAGGAGCTTGCTTCAAATGCGGTGAGAAAGACCACGAGGCCAGAAACTGCAGCAGGGACCCGCACTGCATACTCTGTGCCCAAAAGAAGGATCTCCCAACGAACCACCCGTCTGGTAGCTTTAAGTGCCCGGCGTACATTGAGGCTGTCAAGAAAATCCAATGCTAAGGTTTATCCAACTGAACCTAAATCATTGTCCGGTGGCCCAGGATCTTCTCACCCAAACGATCGTAGAGCTCAGGATAGATGTGGCAATCCTCAGCGAACCCTATAGGACTATTAGATCAAACACGTGGGTCGCGGATCCAACAGAGAAGGCTGCTATCTGGTCGTGTGGCCAAAATACCAGACATTTTAGTGGTGTAAAGGCTGCAAAAGGTTACGTCAGGACCAAGCTAAATGACCTGTGGGTCTATAGCTGCTACCTGCCCCCTAGCTGGTCTCTCAAGGACTTCAGCGAGGCAATCGACAACCTGGTCATAGATGCCAGCCTACACTCGCCTGCGATGGTCGCTGGTGATTTCAATGCATGGGCCACCGAATGGGGGTCAGCGTACACAAACGCCAGAGGAAAAATAGTGGTAGAGGCATTCGCCTCACTAGAATCTCAACTCGCAGCCACTACAAAGAAGGGACTCTAAACATCCAAACATTCAGGGCAACGCTAGCAGGAATGGAAGCTCTCGAACACGAAGAGGCGGTGATGACAAAAGTCAAGGAGGCCTGCGACGCCAGCATGCAATGCAGTAGACGCTTCAATGGACACAGACCGGTCTACTGGTGGAATCAGGAGATTGAAGAAGCCCGCCGAGAATGCATAAGTGCTAGAAGAGCCTACCACTGGTCGCGGGGAAACCAAAGCTTCCTGTTTCTCAGGGAGATATACACCCAAAAGAGGAAAGTCCTAAAAAAGGCTATACAGTCCAGCAAAAAGCGATGCTTCCACGAACTGTGTGACGAAGCGGAGAACGACCTATGGGGCAGAGCATATAAGGTGGTAATGAAGAAGACAAACGGGCTCAAAAACAGTGCACCAACAGACTCTGCAACACTTGAGGGGATAGTCAGGCATTTATTTCCTGCCCAGGAAGAGCGGCAAGAGGATGCCATCCCATCGATCCTCCAACCTCAACCAGTGACACAGGAAGAGGTTGTCAAAATCGCCCAACGATTGTCAAACAATAAGGCGCCCGGTCCTGACGGAATACCAAACAGGACCCTCAAGATGGCGATCAGCCTCCACCCAGTAACATTCGCTAGGATGTACACAAAAAGCCTGTCACAATCCCGTTTCCCAACAAGGTGGAAGCAGCAAAACCTGGTGCTCATACCGAAACCGAGGAAGGCTAGAGACGACCCGTCTGCATACAGACCAATCTGTCTCTTGGACACTGCGGGGAAAGTGCTTGAAAGCATCATTAGTCAAAGATTAGGCGAGGCAATAGAGGCCGCCGGTGGACTGTCCGATAGCCAGTATGGCTTTAGGAAAGCTCGCTCAACCCTGGATGCCCTGGAAACGGTAGACAAAATAGCCCGGAGTGCTATAGCGGGTACACGTTGGCTTGGAGTAACCAAAGAGTACTGTCTGGTGGCTACACTGGACATAAAAAACGCATTCAACTCCGCATCGTGGAGCAGGATAATCTCGGCCCTCGAGAGACTAGATATCCCACCATATCTAAGGGCGATTGTTAGCGACTACCTCGATAACAGATGGCTACACTACGACACAGACGACGGCCCACAAATCTACAGGGTCACGGGCGGAGTTCCGCAAGGGTCTGTTCTAGGCCCTCTACTATGGAACACCATGTATGATGGCATCCTACGACTGGACTTCCAACCAGGAGTCAACATCGTAGGTTTCGCCGATGACGTCGCGGTAGTAGTAGTACAAAAAAACAAAGAGGACGTGGAGAGCACAGCAAACGGGGCCATCCGTATGATTGGGGACTGGCTTAGATTGGCAGGCCTTGAACTGGCGGAACACAAAACCGAAGCAGTGCTCATAAGCAGCAGAACAGCAGTGGAAACGGTAGAAATCACAGTTGGTGAGTCGACTATAACCTCAAAAAGAGCCATCAGATACCTGGGTGTCATGCTAGACACACGGCTAACCTACAAAGAGCACCTACAGGAAACACATAAAAAGGCCCGGGGCGTCACTGCGGCATTATCACGCATGATGCTAAACCACAGAGGCCCGAAATCATCGAGTCGGAGACTGCTCTTCAATGTAGCAAAGTCTACCATCCTCTACGCAGCACCAATCTGGGCCCAAGAATGTAAAGAAAGCTACCTGAGTGGTATAAACCGAGACTACAGGCTGGGGGCACTACGAGTAAGTTCAGCCTTCCGAACGGTCTCCACAGAGGCCATACTGGTGATCAGTGGCATAATTCCCGTGGAGCTCGCAGCGATTGAAGCCAAGGAGAACTTCGAAGCGAGAAAGGCAGCAAACTCACTACCGGACCGCAGCCTGGCGAAACTTAGAGCCAGAACCAAATCCCTCGAAAGCTGGCAACAGAGGTGGAACACGGCGACAACTGGCCGCTGGACGCACCGTCTTATCCCAAGCATTGCGGAGTGGTTCAACCGTAAACATGGGGAGCTGACCATCGAGCTAACACAAGTGCTTAGCGGACACGGCTGCTTCAAGGAGTACCTCTGCCGTTTCGGCAAAGAAGCAAGCCCCCTGTGTGACGTTTGTAGAGTTCCGGAGAGTGCTGACCATGTGCTGACATCTTGCGTCAGGTTTGGAGAAGCACGAGGGAAAGCGGAAGAGGTCCTGGAATCCCGGATCACGGCCGAAAACTTGGTACCAGGCATGCTAGAAAGCCAGGCCAAATGGACAGCGGTTTGCCTACTGGCGACGGAAATTACGCGTGAGCTGAGGCGTCTAGAACGCATACGCAACGGACAGTCCTAAAACCTGGTCGCCCAAAAAGAGCAGCTGGTCTTGCGAAGCAATGCTTCATGGCAGTACCGCAAGCCCAGCAATTCCCCCCACCCCCTGTATATGTATATGTAAAAGTATCTTGTACTAAATTACCGTTGAATAAAAAAAAAAAACATGTAAGCTGTGTGTGTTAACAATTATTTTTCACATTTTAACACTTTTGTTTTTGACACACATGTCAACTACTTTGCTCACACTGTAAAATACAATTTTACATGTTTTTAACATGTGTGTTAAATTCCGAACCAAAGACCTATATAATCTCTAAGATGAGTAACGAGCATACATTCGTTTTGCAATATGCAGCCCGATTGTTGGTGGCGACGTAAATATCGCTCTCTCCGCTCGCACAAAGTTGAGAGCGAAACAATCTAAAAATAGAGTGCACATGCTTGTGTGAGCAAACACAACTCGTAAGCAAGTGCGTATGTGTGCGTACTTAATTGGCGAGACGATTTTCGGCCAGAAATCATTTCTCGGCTAAGAAACTAATTGTGTGTCAAAAAAACTTCTATGATTGTACAGGATGTTTATTAAAATTGAATTTATTTATATATGTGTGGCAATGAAGCTTGTTGTAAAACTTTTTTATGCACCTTAAAACGAATATCTGCTTATTTTATTTATAGTTTCGTTTTAAATATTTAAATTAAAACTAAAAACATACATTTTAATAAAAAAAATATAAAACTGCTTGATAAAATTTAAAAATATTTTAATAAAGTTTAATATATTTGAATATATTATGATTGTTAAACAAAAACAAAGCGAAAGATTTTTAAATTGAACATATTTAAAGGATATTTCAATTAAATATATTTCGCTTTTTTTTATCCATGGCTGTTTTTATTAACTTAAAAATGAAAATATTTAATTTAACTTTAAATTTAAATGAAATGTATTAAACTTAGACCTATACTATTTAAATTAAATACAAATAACATCATATCTAATATTATCAATATTTTAATTATTTAGTATATTTAATAACTAATATAGTTAATATACAACGATTTTGTGCCATTTAAATTAGATTTGATCAGCGCGCGCTTCTGTTTGGAAAGAAAAGCGCGCAAATCTTTTCTGTTTCCCCTTTGTGTTTTTTGGTCTGCTAAATAATTAAAATAGTTTATAATAATATAATTTTATATAATGTTATTATAATACGTATAATATAAAAATTCATATTTTTAAATCCATATATTTAAAACACAATAAATATACAATTATTCAACCTGTTCAATCGCAATATTTCTGAGGCTCCTAAAAATCGTTTACACGTTGCACGCTGAATACCCTAATGACAATTATTCCAATGTGTGTATGAAATAAACTATGGATCTTTATATACGTACATATATTTGGTCATTACTAAAAAATAAACTACATTCGAATAATTATCATAAAAGGCATTACAAATAAATGTTTTTAGTAATGTTAGAATTTTAAAATAAAGAGTATATATTAAGCCAGCGCACTATGGGTAATTTGTACACTTTCTTTGGCCAAAACCAATTTTTCAAAAGTCGTTAGAAATTGGTTTTGTCCATCACAATGTATTAAGATAACATCAATGTCAGATGTTATTAACAGAAAAGTTTAACAGTGAACATCGCTGTTAAATTATCAGCTGTGAAAGCCTGCTAATGGTTCAACGAGATGGCAGCGCTGGTAAATCGCATATTTTGATTAAAAGTTTAAATTGTCAAAAAGTGTATAATGAAACAATGCAGCGCCGATTTTGAAATGCAGTTCAATCAGAGGGGCTTGTAACTTTTTTTTGTGAGCGTACTGATGTATTTATTGATTGTAGTGTTCCTATAATCTTGGTTAAGATCTAACCTCAAAAAACATAAAAATTGATATTCAATTTTTATTTTTAAATGGAGCTACAAAGTGAGTCCAGCTGTTTCCAGCTCTGGAACCTTTTTTATCTTGTAGATTACTTAATTATCTTTAAACTCAGTAAGTATAAAAGTGCACTTTTGCGCACTTTCTCTGAAATAAATGTTTTAAGACCTCCATCAAAACATGAATAATTACCGTACTTTTGTATGGTTAATGTCAGTTACGATGCAGTCTTTGCAAAAGCGGTATGCAACTATATTTCTTATTAAATAATAATATCTAAAAATTATGTTACATCATTGTTTCACTGAAACAACTTTGTTATAAAGGTTTATAGTATTTTTGTTAGAAATTATAATGGCAATAATTATAAAAATTAAGTTTTAATAAAAAATTACAAATATGGAAAACTTTTAAATATTTTTAAAAACTGAATATGTTGTTCTTATTATTTTAAAAAAAATATTTTTTTTTTCTTTACGTTTATGAAAAAAAAAATTTTTTTCTCAAAAAAAAGGCGGTACCACGCCTATTTTTCCAACAAAAATTCCTTTAAATTTAATATAGTAAAATCAAAAAACAAAATGGTTAAATATTGCGTCGTTTTTAAGATATTAATTAATGCCATAAAAAGTGGTCAAATTCCCCATAGTGCAGCGCGCTGCAGCGAAGAAACGCTTGTGAATACATGTGCACACATACAATCGTCGGCTGTCGCTGTATGCGTACAAGAGAGCGGCTGGCTCTAGAGCGCTCTCTCGCTGGCTTTTGGGCAAGAGAGCAAAAAGCCGGTTGGCTTTTGGGCAAGAGAGCGAAAAGCCAGTTGAAAAGCCAGCACCCAAAAATCGTGTGCAAAAAAATCGTATGGCGTTATATATCTTCATATTCTAATGTCTTTGTCCGAAACCTGCACTGGTATACCAATGGTTTATTGTAAGATGTTCAAAAACAATTAATATTCCCAGGAGCCTTTGCCTATAAAACCAGCCTGCCATAAAAAAATACCGACGACAAATTATAATTTTTAAATATTTTTATAAGTGATAAGGCATAAGTTCATTGGCCTACTTCAGAAGATCCCTGGTTTATTTCATCCACAGGTTCTGTGGATTTCTTCATCTTCTTTTTTATAAACCTTATTTCCACCCAAGGGCTATTAGGGCGACCGCTTTGTGAATGGAAGTGTTCTATGGAATCCTTTGAACCAGTCAGTGCGCATGGTCTTTATGCTAGACTCCTGTTTCACTTTTGGGTTGCATTGTTTTTATTTTTATACCCGTTACTCGTAGAGTAAAAGGGTATATTGTATTCGTGCAAAAGTATGTAACAGGTAGAAGGAAGCGTTTCCGACCCTATAAAGTATATATATTCTTGATCAGGGTCACTAGCCGAGTCGACCTAGCCATGTCCGTCTGTCCGTCCGAATGAACGCTGAGATCTCGAAAACTACAAAAGCTAGAGAGTTGGGATTACCCACACATATTCTTGGGCTTCCTACGGCTTGTTTCAGCCGAGGGCCACGCTCCCTCTAATGCCCACAATCGGCTACCGCCCACAATTATAAGATTTTTAAAGATTTCTGGCGCCTACACCTTTAAAGATTTCGGAAAAGTAAAAATGCAGTTTTATTGTGTTTATCAATATACATTTTTTTAATTCGAAACATTAGTTAAAAAGTTATGCCCGATCAAAGTTGTATATCTCCATCTCCTTCGCACTCCCTTTAGCTGAGTAACGGGTATCTAATAGTCGGGGCACCCGACTATAGCGTTCTCTCTTGTTTCAAACTCCAGACATTTTTTGGAACCACAATCACTTTGACAACAAACGAAATGAACACCATACATTTCATATAAACTCACATGGAATATGTACTCACACACATATTCCAATCGAGCCAAATAAAATTATATTAACAAATCAAAGTTCTGTTCCTGTCGAGCAAACGAAATACTCCGTCTGGAGTTCCTGCAAAGGCGACATCAAAGTCCATGGAATGAAGTTCTGAACACGAAAGGATGCATGAGCTACTGCAGCGTGAGCAGCAGCCGGGAGAGAGCGTGGATAATTACATCCATGCGATGCAGCAACTCCATATTGCCCAGAGTCTGTGGAAAACGGTCAAAAAGCGGGAGGGGCTCGACCGGATTCGATCCCGCCAAGGAGTTCCTAAGATAAATAACGAATAAAGTCCATCGGATAGAAATAAGTACTTATTAAGATACATACCGGCTGAAAAACGGCTACGGCGATACATGGAAGCGCGAAACTGCATATTCACAGATCATCAGCTGAGCGGAATGCGTATGTTCTCACGGAGAGTCCAGAAGGCGAGGGAACGCTTCAGGATAACAAGATGCAGACGACGAGAGGTGGTGGCTGCCGAGAAGCGCATCGATTCCATCGATCCGAGACCCTTTGCCGACGTGGAGGTCATGGGAAGCTGCTTACCAACTTGTTGGGGGCCAGTGCACTATGGGGAATTTGACCACTTTTTTGGCTATAAATTAATAACTCCCTCAATTTTAAAGATATTAAAGTAAAACTTTATCAATCGTTCTTATTTATCCCAACGCATGTTCTGTATGAATATCTTTCGGATAAAACAACTATAGGAACATTTGCAAAATTTAAGGTTATGATATAAAAATTACATTTCTCCAAACACATAACTATCCTTTAAATTAATTCCAAAAACTCCACTTAGAATGCTTTTTAACACTTTTTTTGCAATTAAATAGTCTCAGCATTGAGTCGAATTTCTTAGGCGCGAGAATGCAACATACAACAGCTGATATTACTGCTGTAACTTAGCACAGGCGCCCACTATTGAAATTCCTGAAACGTAACATTAAAGATTGGTCTTCTGTTAAAGGATTTGAGAAAACACATTTTTGTTTGACGACTTTTAAAAAATGTGTTTTGGCCAAAAAAAGGGGTCAAATTCCCCATAGTGCAGTGTTAGCGTGCTGGTCAAAGAGCCGAGAGCTCGTGGAAACGCTGGGGGTGACTGTTCAACCATATTTCTCGGTAGTCCGGACGGCTGTTGGCGAGGATCATTCAATTATCGGACGCGAGGAGCTGCCTGTAAAATACAAAGGCATCTGAGTAAGCTGGTCATGTTTTACCTGGAACAAACAGCGTACTTTGGGACGAGATAAAGGAGGAACCCGAATCCTGGAGCCTTTCTGTGGAGGAAAAAGGCTTTACAGAAGGTCAAGGAGTAGTTTCTTACCTTTGAACGGGATGGCCTCGGAACCACCAGCATGGAAAAACATTCTATTGAGCTGATCGAGGGAGCCCGGGTGTTCAAGGATCGGCCGTATCCGATGTCTCCGGCAAAGCAAAAGGTGGTCGAGGATAAAATCGATAAGATACTGGAACTGGGTGTCGTCGAGGAGAGCAAATGCCCTTAGAGCAATCGTACAATGGTGGTGTCGAAGCCCGGGAAAGACAGGTTCTGTCTGAATGCTCGTTGAATGCGCTGACAGTTAAGGATGCGTATCAGATCAGACGCATTACATCTCCAGCGTAGATCCAAGTTTGCGTTCTGGCAGATCGAACTGGATGATAAAAGTAAGCTCAGCCAATGTTTTCGAGTACCTTGACGATCTGCTAATCCTCGCTCCAGATTTCCAGACGCACATGAGGTACTTGCTTCGCGTAGTTCACAGTCTAAAAACAGACGGATTGGGGTTAGAAGTACCTGGAGTATTTGGAGTTAGTAGATGTAGAGTCCAATTGGGAGGACTTAACGGACCTCAAAGTGGACGGCGGGCTGATCTTCAAGCGCTTGGGTAATTCAAATCTCGTCGATGAACTGGAAGGATCCAAGTGGAAGCTGTTGATTCCGCAAAGCCTAACGAACAGCTTGATAGAGCGTGCCGGTTCGGACCCCAAGGCAGACGCCAGTTCTATTGGCCAGGGAAGACGATCCAGGTGCGTACTCACGTCCGGGCTTGCAGGGTGTGCAAAGAGTCCAAAGCTCCTATCTTCAGGATGCAGGTGGAAATTGAAAAATGGGTAGAGACGGAAAGGACATTCCAGAAACTCTACATCGATTTCCTGGGATTTACGGCTGCGCTATTCAGCACATCAAGACTTCGATATACTCAGCCCAGAGCAATGCAGCGGAAAGGGTTAACCGTAGTGTCCAGGCAGCGATTCGCAGCTTCTGGGACGAAGATCACCGGAAATGGGATGCACATCTATATGATGGACGTTGATGCACTAACGAGCAGTACAAACAAATGGCCCAACGATACCAAGCACGGGCTTGTTACGCGCGGGACCCTTTTATCAATTTGGGCAAGATGCGAGTTCGCGAGGAAGAATACATGAAACAAATAGAGACGGGACACATAAAGATTACAAAAACTACAACTAAGATTGAAGCAAATGAAATACGTCAACATCTGTTGAAGTGCAAATTAAATGATAAAGATTTTTATAATTTTTACATAGAAAGCGAAAGGGCTCATGCAGAGTAAAATTTGATGTACATCGAGGCAAATAAAGAGGGTAATAATTTCGTGTGAGTCTAACGGGAACATTAAAAGTTAAACGGATTACCAGTTCTACAGAATCAATATCACCACTTATAAGATTTTGCATAAAAATAGTACCAAGCATTATTCTACGGTTTTCAAGTGTAGGTAAATTAAGCAATATCAATCTACTCTGGTAGGAAGTGTGATAACGGGATTGCGGAAATAATATATGAACACGAAGACGTCCAGTTTGAGAGTGAATTTATTCAAAAGTCAAACATTCTTAGCTGCTAGAATTGAGTGAGCAGCGGGCGAAGTAAATGCAACGTTAGCATATTCGTGTACACACATATATGCCCTGAGACGGCTGGCTCGTGTTAGTGAGAGAGAGCCAGCCGGCACCGTGGGAATGCATAGTCAGCATTTTAGCATAGCCGTTGTCAACCAAATGTTGAGATTAATAAGTGTGTATAAATATGTGTATATATATGAACATATATATTTAATGAAGTAAATAGGTAAGATAATATATCAAGTACTTCGCTCGCTACACCTTCCCCGTTAAAAAGAATGACGTATATTTTAATGAAGTCATTCTAAAGATATCTTATTATTATTTTTGATTTTGAAGTACTGATAATAAAAATAAGGTAAAATGTAATGAAATGAAATGAAGTTTAATCATGATTAAAATTTATTTTATATATATAAATATGTTATTTTTAATTTTTATGGTGGATTTTTAAAGTTCGGATTTTTCAACTTTTTTCGGTTGACAGAGTCCAAATTTTAGATTTATCGTAGGCGGCAACATGTAAACTAAATTTAGTGGTGATGGCAGCCGGGTCAAAAAATAGCTAAATCAGATATTTAAAAGCTAGAAAACTATAAAAATAAATTTAATTTTTAAAAATTCTTTAAAAAATATTAAAATACTTGCGTTATGACTGAGAGTATTTTTAATAAGTAATATCCATCTGGACAATTCATTCTTAAAAAATAGCTAACCATAACTTCACAAAAGCATGCTCTTTTTAATAAGTACTGCCTTATCAAAAACGAAAAAAAGAGTACGTATTTGAGAAAAAAATAAGAAAATAATGAACAAGATAAAAGAATACACTTGTTTAAATGGTCCAAACACTTTTTGCAATGTGTGTGGTAAATTTATTATGAATAATAAATTTCGACCCTTTGATAGTGAGGTGATAAATCGATATTTCCTCTACTTTCGCATTAAACCAAATCTTGAAGAGGCTTGGACACCGAGGAGAATTTGTGATTCTTGCCGCTTGACATTACTTAAATGGAGCGAAAGTGCGTATCTAGGCGCGCGAGTTAAAGGTGTTTTGGCTGCGTTTTTTCTTATTGTATGAGCTGCTATCGGTTTCACGGTTAATAGACCACATGTAGTCTCCCATCATAGCTTCATCCCAAAACCCGTGATATCGTCGCTCCATGGCTTTCATTTGTTGATGGAAGCGCTCACCATGCTCATCACTCAAATCCCCAAAATTTTCTGGGAAAAAATCCAAATGGGAATGAAGAAAATGAATTTTTAGTGACATGTGCACTCCTGCAAAAAAAAAATGTACATATAGTTGTTGTAACACTTAAAACATTTATAATTATATTAAATATTTTAACTAACCTGTATTTTTAAATTTTTTAGTAAATTTTTTAAAAACATACCCATTGCCTTATAGTTTTTGAGAAGGTCATGAACAATAGTCCTGTAGTTGGTAGCCCTTACATTGCCTAGAAAGTTGGCCACAATCAGCTTAAAAGATCTCCAAGCTGCCGCTTCCACTGATGATAGATGTCCTTCAAATGTATCATCTCTAAGAAGCTTTTTAATTTCGGGACCTGCGAACACTCCCGCTTTTACTTTGGCATATGAAAGTCCTGGAAATATGGACAACAAGTGGGCAAATGCAGCACCTTCTTTATTGAAGGCTTTAACGAAATTTTTAATAAGTCCCAACTTGATGTGCAGTGGTGGCAGAATAATATTTTCTCGTTCTACCAAAGGCTTGAATTTTATATTGGCCTCACCAATTACATCAGTTATTCTGGACGGCCATTTCTTTTTTTGATAATGCTGTGCATCTGATCGGCTGTCCCAAAGGCAAAGACAGCAACAGTATTTTGTATATCCGCCTTGCAACCCACACAGCATCGCAACCACTTTAAGATCTGCGCATATTTTCCACTCAAAATTATCGTATTGGATATATTTAAGAAGTCTAGACATTGTATCATACGTTTCTTTGGTGTTAACTGTGTGTGCGATTGGAATGGATGGTTTCGAATTTCCATTGTGCAACAAAACTGCTTTTAAACTTGCTTTGCTACCATCGATAAAGAGTCTCCACTTATTCGGATTATGAACTTCTTGGAGCTGATGGAACATTGCAGTAATGTTATTGCAATAGCTAATCTGATCTTCTTTGGCGAAATACTTAGCGTAACCTTTATGCCGGTTTCTATAAAGAGTGGTTTTCACTCCTGGTTTCAAAAATCCGTGCTGCTTCATTCGAGATGCAAGCAACTCTGACTTCTCTTTTGTCAGCTCTAAATCTCGAATCCAATCATTTAACTTTTATTGAGAAAGTAGGATAACTTCTTCTTCACCCGGACTGGAGTCATCGGAAATAGAAGAGCTATCCGAAGAAGTAGAATCATCCATTTTGTCGGGACATACTGGATATGGTACATTGGCGGAATGAATTTTGGGAAGTGTCACTGAGCGCACTTTCGCGTATTTCCATTTTGCGTTCTTTCCGATGCCTAAGCATTTACTAAGGCAAAAATAGCAATCTGTCACATGACAAGATGGTTTTCTCCAAATCATTGGCGTGTCAAACTTCAAGTAGCATCTAGGTCAAGAAAACAATGAAGGACCTTTCAACAAAACATCGAAAACTGAAACATACCTTTTGCCTTCGCTCCATTTAAGTAATGTCAAGCGGCAAGAATCACAAATTCTCCTCGGTGTCCAAGCCTCTTCAAGATTTGGTTTAATGCGAAAGTAGAGGAAATATCGATTTATCACCTCACTATCAAAGGGTCGAAATTTATTATTCATAATAAATTTACCACACACATTGCAAAAATTGTTTGGACCATTTAAACAAGTGTATTCTTTTATCTTGTTCATTATTTTCTTATTTTTTTCTCAAATACGTACTCTTTTTTTCGTTTTTGATAAGGCAGTACTTATTAAAAAGAGCATGCTTTTGTGAAGTTAAGGTTAGCTACTTTTTAAGAATGAATTGTCCAGATGGATATTACTTATTAAAAATACTCTCAGTCATAACGCAAGTATTTTAATATTTTTTAAAGAATTTTTAAAAATTAAATTTATTTTTATAATTTTCTAGCTTTTAAATATCTGATTTAGCTATTTTTTGATGGTGATGGCAGCCGATCACCACTAATTTTAGTTTACATGTCGCCGCCTACGATAAATCTAAAATTTGGACTCTGTCAACCGAAAAAAGTTGAAAAATCCGAACTTTAAAAATCCACCATAAATCAAATTTTCCATGAATTTGGGCCATACCCGGCTTGTTTAATTTAGTAGGATGTAAACTTTAAGTTGGTACCCATTTTGATTTTTCAACGGATTTTTTTCGAGTTTTTACGATATATACAGCCGATTTACAGTCGACCAAAAAACACATTTTTTATCTTTGTCGAGCTGCTGTGCTGCCATTACTTATCCAATCATATTGATCTGTATGGTAAAGTTAAGCTCTGATCTATTGACTTTAAAATAAAACAAGAGAGAACGCTATAGTCGGGTGCCCCGACTATCAGATACCCGTTACTCAGCTAAGGGAGTGCGAGGGAGATAGATATATAAAATCTTTGATCGGGCATAACTTTTTAACGAATGGTCCGATTTAAAAAATTTCTTCTACATTTCGATAGGTATTGATAGTCACAATAAAACTGCATTTTTAGTTTTCCAAAATCTTTAATGGTGTAGGCGCCAGACACCTTTCAAAAAATGGTGTAGGGCGATTGAGGGCGTTAGAGGGGGCGTGGCGCCATTTTGAAATAAACTTGCGCTGCGTAGGAACTCCAAGAATATGCATGCAAAATGCCAATCCTCTAGCTTTTATAGTTTCCGAGATCTCAGCGTTCATACGGACGGACAGACGGACAGACGGACATGGCTAGTTCGACTCGGCTAGTGATCCTGATCAAGAATATATATACTTTATAGGGTCGGAAAAGCTTCCTTCTCCCTGTTACATACTTTTGCACGAATACAATATACCCCTTTACTCTACGAGTAACGGGTATAATGAAAACTGACCCAATCGGGTGGATATCTGCCGAGATATAAGAAGAAATTCGAAAAAAGTCCGAAATTTAACATTTTTGACTTTAAAAAATCTTTAAAAAAAAACTGTGCCATCGAAAAAAAAATTAGTGGTATTTTCGTGATCTAGGGGTCAAACACTAACAGAATGTGCCATTAATTGCTGGGGAGCACACCAAGAATATTATTTTGTAAACTAGTGTAATTTGTATATTATTTCTATCGTTTATACTTACGACCTTAAATGGTCCTATAAAGTTCTTATCTAGTTTGTGCCCTGTCTCTTTTTCAAGTAAGACTTGATCTCCGACTTTAAGATCGAAATTATTTACGTCTTTATCGTATAGTGTTTTTCGCTTTTCTTTTTTCCTTTCCAGCATGGTTCTTGCCCGTTTGTATGCTGATTCTAACCTAAACTTAACTTCCTTAGCGTAATCATCTATGTTGTATATGGGATCTATTTGATTTATTTTAGAAATATCTATAAATTTTTGAGCTGGTCTTCCAAACACCAATTCGTACGGACAATAATTATGCGTGACTGATGGTGTAGTGTTAAAACAGTATGTGAAATATTTCAACCATATGTCCCAATCACTTTTGTCACTTGAAATATATGAACGGACATATTCGTTAAACGTTCGGTGGCTGCGTTCAATAGTCCCTAGGGTTTGATGGTGGTGTGCAGTCGATGAGATGTTGTCAATTTTCATATATTTGCATAAGTCTCTTATTATACTGTTCTTATACTCTGTGCCCATGTCTGTTAGAATGACTTTCATTGGTCCGTAAACGAGTATAAAGTTTTCGAAGATCGCTTTTGCAACGGTATTTGCGCTTTTATTCGGAATTGGTACTGTTACTAAATATTTAGTTAAATCACAAATAATTGTGACTGCGTATTCATTTCCGTCCTCCGAACGCGGTAATGGACCAATAGTATTAATTAGTACCGTGTCAAAAGCTGAAGTGGGTGTCTCGGTAATAGTCATTGGTGTTTTTGTATAAGTGGTTGTCTTAGATTGTTGACAGGTCTGACAGGTTTTTACATATTTAGTAACTACTTTTGACATGTTTGGCCAATAGTAATGTTGCCTTATTTTTAATAAAGTTCTCCTTATTCCTGAATGGCCTCCCTCGATTGGATCATCATAAATTTTTTTTAAGATTTCTCTTATGTTCTTTTCATTATTTTTGTCTACTATGGTCACCTCAGAAAGTAGCGCTATTTGTACTTTTTGCAATGTACGGTTGCCCATTTCTTTAAATTCTCGTAATAGTACTGACTTTAAAATCAGTGTGCTGGGTGCCAGTTGTAATTGTTTTATGTTTTGCATTCCGGCCTGTATCTCAAGCCTTTGGAAAAATTGTTTTAAATCAACTTTTCCATTGGAGTACAAATCATCAATTACAAATTGTGAAATTATTCGTTTTCCTCGTTTAAACAAACACTTGTGTTTGACGAATTTAAGCTTCACATATTTTCTGATGTCATTGTTATTGACAACGTCATAGACTCTGGGCTCAGGATACTCCGGCTTCTGCAAGGGTTCCTTTTTTGATTTCTGATCCTGGTTTTTTCGTGTTTCTGATCTGATTGTTATTTTCATTACCTGTCTGTTTATTGATTTTAAGTCGTTTATTGTAATTCTGGACAGAGCGTCTGCCACGTAATTATTTTTCCCCTTGAGGTATTCCGCAGTAAAATCATATATTTCTAAATCTAGCCTCATTCTTGTTAATTTTGAACTAGGGTCTTTCATTGAAAATAGGTAAATTAATGGTCGATGGTCTGTTTTTACTATAAAATGCCTCCCGTAAACGTATGGTCTGAAGTATTTTATGGCCCAGTGTATAGCTGCTAATTCTTGCTCAGTGGATGACTTGTTGGATTCTCCTTTTGTAAATGATCGAGACGCATATGCAACTGGTAATTGCGCGCCCCCATGTTCTTGCGTAAGTACCGCTCCGCAAGCGTATTTGCTGGCGTCTGTTGTTATACAGAATTCTTTGTTGAAATCTGGATATTGTAAGAGTCTTGGGCTCATTAACGCTTCTTTTAAATAATCAAATGCCTCATTACAATCCGTGTTCCATACAAAGTTGACGTTTTTCTTGCAAAGTTTTGTTATATGTCTAAAATAATCAGCAACATTTTGTATGAATCTTCTATAGTAATTAAAGAATGCTACGAATCTACGCACCTCATCTGAGTTTTTGGGCACTGGATAATTTTTAATTGCTTCGTATTTATTTTCGTCAGGTAAAATACCCTTTGCTGTGCACCTATGACCTAGATAAGTAACTTCGTGCATAAAGAATGAACATTTTTCTGGATGAAGTTTTAAGTTAAATTTGCGGCATAACTGAAATACTTTTGTTAAATTGTTGAACATATGTTGTTCGGAGCATCCTATTACTACCAGGTCGTCCATGTATAAGAACGCCTGTGATGGTTCAAGTCCAGAAAATGCTAGGGTCATCATTCGCATGAATTAATTTGGAGCTACTTTCAGTCCGTATGGCAATCGCGTATGGAGTCGAAGTCTTCGGAAATTGTGACGCTACTAGCCAGCATAAACTCCTTGTAGCTTTCAACAATGTAGCGAGATATATATTTAATCGCAGGCGCAGAGATCGAATCTCTGACGCAACTTTTAAAATTTTTGACATGCCGCTCAAAGCTTGGATCGAGTTCAAAACACTAATACTGCTGCACAAAATAATAACAACTGCCGAGCCAAAATATCTTTTTAGCAAGCTAAAATTCAGCGCTTCCAATAGAACAAAAAACCTAATTTGTCAAGTCGTAAAACACTCCTATGCCGAGAAACACTTTTTTATCTGTGCTGTACGTTCTTGGAATAAACTACCACATCCAATAAAAACCATTAAATCTGCCACGCAACTCAAAGCAAAATTATACACACATTTTTCAAACTAGTAATTAATTTTAAAAAACTTTAGTCTTTAAGAAATCAATGTTTGTAATGTCATCATTTATTTATGTTCATGAATCTGACAAATTGTGACTAGCGCTTTAATTTATAAGTATTTTTCTGTACTTGTAGCGTTAGGAAGAAATAAAACCAAAATTAAACAAGAGAGAACGCTATAGTCGAGTACTTCGACTATTAGATACCCGTTACTCAGCTAAAGGGAGTGGGAGAGAGATTAATATATGCACGCGTCAAAGCTACTAGCACCATCTAGTGGCTGTTTCATTTTTTGCTCATAACTTTTTAATGGATTGTCCGATTTGAAAAATTTCTTCTACAATTCGATAGGTATTAATAAACAGAATAAAACTGAATTTTTACTTTTCCGAAATCTTTAAAGTTGTGGGCGCCAGACACATTGTGGGCGTTAGAGGGGGCGTGGCACCTGTTTGAAACAAACTTGCGCTGCGTAGGAACTCCAAGAATCTGCATGCAAAATGCCAATCCTCTAGCTTTTGTAGTTTCCAAAATCTCAGCGTTCATACAGACGGACAGACAGACGGACAGACGGACATGGCTAGTTCGACTCGGCTAGTGATCCTGATCTAGAATATATATACTTTATAGGGTCGGAAAAGCTTCCTTCTCCCTGTTACATACTTTTGCACGAATACAATATACCCTTTTACTCTACGAGTAACGGGTATAAAAAAAAAAATTAAAACGAAATTAACCTTTATTTGTAGAGAACGATGTAAGGTTTCTAGATTTTTCGGACAATTCTGTTTGGTGGAATCCGGGCATTAGGTCTAAGCAAGAAAAGTATTTAGCCCGTCCTAACTGATGCAATTTATCTCTTATGCGTGGTAGTGGAAATTTGTCGGCTAACAATTTTTTGTTTATTTGTCTGTAGTCAACCACTAGTCTCCATCGTTTTTCTGTTGAATTTGGTAGGCATTTTTTTGGAACTAACAATAATGGACTGTTATGTTCTGTAATTGATGGTTCGACTATACCATCTTTTAATAATTTATCGACCTGTTTGTTTATTTCTGGCTTTTCACTTTCTGCATTTCTATAATTATACCCGTTACTCGTAGAGTAAAAGGGTGTCTGGCGCCCACAACTTTAAAGATTTCGGAAAAGTAAAAATGCAGTTTTATTCTGTTTATCAATACCTATCGAATTGTAGAAGAAATTTTTCAAATCGGACAATCCATTAAAAAGTTATGAGCAAAAAAGGAAACAGCCACTAGATGGCGCTAGTAGCTTTGACGCGTGCATATATTAATCTCTCTCCCACTCCCTTTAGCTGAGTAACGGGTATCTAATAGTCGAAGTACTCGACTATAGCGTTCTCTCTTGTTTTTTATTTTCTTTTTATAAATTTTGAAATTATTTTTTATGTATACGGGTGTTTTATCGCTTAAGCGAAGCTGTTGTTTATAAAAATTGTTAGCTGATATCGGTTCCGATTCAAGACGATATCACTATAAGTTTTACGCAGTTCTGACAATTTTGTTTGGAATTGAGAAGGGAAACTTAGCTTTTTTAATACTTCCTTTGTTCTATCATTACTGTATTTGGATTTAACTTCCTTGGGCTTTTGTATATCATAGTTATCTAACGACTCGAATTTTATTGTGTCAACGTTTAAACTAATTGTTTCAGAGCTTGTATTTAGAAATCGGATTGTTGCACAGCTCGTGTTAACCAATGTACTAGGAACTAGCACACCTCTTAATGGTTCTTGACTTGGAATGAATACGGACGATTCTTTTGAGTTAATTTTTACTGTTCTAATTACTTCTGCTCTACATGGTAGTAACAGAGTATTTTCGGAAACCGAATTGTACATTGGGATTTGTATTGAAAAGTTAAGTTATTAGGTCTTAATACTAGAGAACCTTGTGAATCTTGGAAGTCTAAGATACAATTGAATTCTTTAATGAAATCTATTCCTAGAATGCCATCGCATGGAATCGGAAAATCAGGTGGAACTATTTGAAAGTCATGTGGTATAATGACATTTTTTGTTTTAAGTTCCACAAGCGCTAAGCCCAAGGTTTTTATAGGACCTTGTCCTATTCCTGTTATATTTGACATTTTAGAACTGTCTAATTCGGGGTACTCTTGATTACATTGTTTAAGTAATGAAATTTCGGCTCCCGTATCCACTAACAATGTTAGATTTTTGTTGGTTTTTTCATGTTTAACTTTTATAAAAAAACTGAGGCTAATATTGATTTTATATATTCTTACTGTTCTTCCTCCTCTTCTACCGTCAAGGGGTCCTCCTCGTTTTCCTGAGTGACCCTAACACTTCTGTTGGAATTATTTCTTCCAGTAGAAGTACTCTGTGTTATTATTATTATTGCGGTTATTATTATTACCATAATACCCGCGGCCCCCTCTATTTCCCCTACCTCTGTAGGTGGTATTTCCTCGGTAGTTATTATTGTTGTACCTGATGTTGTAGTACAAAACAGCGTTTGACTGTCCTGTAGCTTCAGTACAGCTGTTGACGAACTTGGTTACGGCTTCATTCATATCCGCAAACGTTCCTGCTTGCATTATAAGTTTCACCTTATCTAACGAGCAGTTAGTTGTCATTGCTTTGACAGCGCTTTGGGTGCTGTATTTTGATGCTAGTTCCAGTGGTAAGCCATCATTGACATAAGCTCCTTGGAGGGCCTTTGTTAAATCTTCGACTTCCTTAGCATACACTGTAGCTGTTGTTACGTGGGCATATTAGTGCCCTAGTCCTGAAAGGACTTGGGCCGAAGGAAAGACATCCGATGTTCAGGCACCAATTTTGCCGGCATAAGCTCGCCGGATGGGGTGGGTTCTTGGTAAGCCTTTCTCCTCTCCAACATAACGAGAATAAATATTAAAGATGCCTGAAAATAGTAAAAGTTGTAAAGTCCGTCGGTCATCAGTCTACATTGCCCCACAAGCTAAGCTTTTGCTTGATCGTAATACGATCGGGCAATGTTTCGGCCACATTCCCTCCCCTTCACACAATCGTGCGCAAAATGGATCGTCGCGGGCCGCGCAATACGATCCCCTATTGTCAAGGTTGTTCGTCAAAAGTTATGTCATTATTCTTCACCTACTCCACTTATCGCGTCAGCAACCCCCGTTTGAAAACTTAGCACTTCATGTTTAAGTTCGTTTTCACATTACAATTTTATTGAATAAAATATTGGCTAGTGCCATTTATGAGTAATATTATGGTTAGGAATACATTATGAATTTAATTTTAATTGACTAACAAAATTTGTTAGCGGAGAGTATCGAATTTATCACCCGTACAGGGTGCACACGTCAGCAAATTGCTGACTATTCACGACTACAAACGTCGCTCTGAGGGCACTTGTGATTGTTCATACAAACACAAGGCTGATACTCGCCGCTGAAAAGTCAATGTTTATTATATTATAAAAAGTAAGACAAAAGCTTACTGATTAATTATAAAAATATTATAATGCCTTGAAGAGGCCTAAGTTGGAGGATTTACGTTAGATAATTAAAAACAAGAGGCACGAATATATATATATATATATAGTGGATAAAGGAACCGTGTTCCGACAAACTTACCCCTTTCAGTCCTGGGCGATGAGATCTCGACGCGCTGGATCCTGGGCTTTTTGAAGAAATTAGGAACATATATATATATACGTGCAAACACTATCGTTAAAATACGCACAAAAAAAAAATCTTGTATGTATGTACGTATATCCCACGGCGGCACACGTCTGTTCCTACGGTAGGGTCTCAGGCAGCGGCGTCTCCAATGTCACTGCACTTCACTTGATATTATTGCTGTTGCACTTGCATTCATAAATGCCTGAGTTCACGATTTGTTTTTTTCTTTTTGTTTTGCTTCACGTTTGTCGGTAATTAAGGCATTTAATTGCCTTTATTTTTCTGTCACTTTTTATGATTTTTGAATAGGTTTCTTGCACTTTATCTTCTTTTCTAGACCTGGCGGCATATCGCCTGTTCCAGGGCGTGCTTTTGGTCCCGGCGTCCTTGCACGGATCGCTTGTACATCTTGACCACTTTCAGGATGATTACGAAAACAAACAAGGCGATGACGATCTTCAGATTATGGTTGACGTCCTGAATGTCGTCCTTGTGATCGATTATTTTGACGGTGTTGATCACATTGGCCGTACTATGGTCCACTTTGGAATTAGTTCCTCCCATGATGAAGTCCTTGATAATAAAAATAATTCTTCTTTAGGACGAGGGTGTAGTAGGACTGCTCTTCCAGGATATGTTTGCTGTTCATCGACTGCAAACAGGACTATCTTCAGGATTCCGGTCTTGGCTGTAGTCGTTGGCGGCTTTGGGAATATAGTGCTCACACTATAGTGCCGTGAGATCAGAGTGAACTCTGTCTCCTGGTGGCATTGGACTCCGTGGGCAGATGCCCGAAGCCCATGGGGGAAATCGTCCTCCCTCGGAGCGAGTAGTTTCCGTCAGTATGAGACCAGACTAGATTCTGTCTATCTTTTCTACCTGGCTACGGTGTTTTATACCAGTGTAGAGCTTTTTCTAGCCTCCCGTGATATTTGGGTTATTTAGGTGTTCCCACCTATGATTTCCCCTATCTGTAGCGTCAACGCCCGACCGATGCACTTTGCCAGCTGCCGGTGTATGGTTACCAGTAGGTCGATCGCGGTTGTTGTTCTGACCGAAAAGATCGTCAAATTGCACATTCCTTTGCTTGTTTTCGGTGAGTCAATGTGTCGATTGCCCCCCTCCCTTTGCCTCGAGATTCGATGTTGTTTTTCTACGTGCATCTTTCTCCATCAAATAAATTGAAGGAGAGGGCGTACGTAACAGGCTCGAAGTGATCGATACGGACACGCATGGAATGACTGCGCAAAAAGGAATTTTCGTACGACCAACGAATTAGTGCTTGTTTGGTTTTTCTTTTCTATTATTTAGGCGCCCTTAAACGTGTGGCTTCGACCCACTCCTGCACCAAGAGTCTCATGTGCATCCGACTGCTCTAACCGGGCTTTTCTAAACCTTTATCCCGACATGATGGGTATGTCTTAATTACTTGCCTCAGCTTACTGTGTTGTTCGGGGGATAGCTGATGAGGCTATCATATCCATAGTCTCCGGTCATTAAGTCGTACTCCGGTGGTGCTTCGATGGCTGCAAACTCGTTTCCGCCCTTACCAAGGAATGTTAGGCCAAACGTATCCCAGAAATTGATTCCGAAATAAAAACGTTGTGTCAGACCTGGTACTATAAAAAATTCCAGATCCTTAGTCTCTCCTTCCCATTCCACGGGTAGGGTTATGGCTCCGACTACTCGGGTTTCGCCGCCACTAGCGGTGCGCACACATTCTTCGTTGAGCTTTCTTATGGGCCGCGTCCGGTTCCTTAAGAAGGCTTCCGCTCCTCTGCCAATACAATTCGCACTAGCGCCTGTATCCAGTAACGCTAGTATTTCTACTCCGTCGACTTTAGTTTTGGCAAAGAAACGGTTATCGTTTTGTAGGCTTACTACCGTGTCTAATACTTTCTGCTTAAGCTTGCGATATTCTGCTCTGGTGCCATATAGCTTGTGCATCTTTCGTATGTCCCGTGTGGTGTTGCCCGTATCCTCTGAACCGTGGAAGATACGCTGTCTTGCCAGATCATACTCCCTCTCTCGTTGTTCTAGGTTCTTATGGGGAGAGATTTGTCTGGGAATGGTGGTCTCTACGGGAATGTAACTGCCTTGATCCGCCCGGCTGTCCCGGTCTGACGGACTCCGCGGAAAAGCCGCTGGGTTAGCGTCTGCATCGCCTTCGATCCTCTCACACAATCGGCAGGTGGCGTCATGGAATCTCGTAAGGCAGGGATCTTCTTTTGGATGTTTTCTATAGAAGTCCGCTGCTTTGCCGCATTTATAGCAGCCCGTTTTCTAGCCCCGATCGGTTGTCTCTTCGCTTCCGGTTAAATTCTTCTACAGTCACAGCGTCCGGAAAATCTTGTGGTGTTTGATAATCCTCGAGTTCACTGACCGGCCTGCTTGGCGCGGCCCTGCCGTTACTCCTTAACCAGCGGTCCACTCTAAGTCCTTCCTTTTTCAGATCCGCTAGCGACCTAATCGGGGATGTCAGCAACAAGCTTCCCATCTGGGCATTTAGGTTGTCCTTGATGAGCTCCACGAACTTGTCCTCTTCTAGCTTGTTCTGCAACCGGAAATGCAAGTTATGCATATCGGATACATAGTCGCTAAAAGATTCATTTTGTCCTTGTCGCCGTTCCATCAGCTCCTTGATCTTCATGAGGTCACTCCCGGACGAGGAAAAAGCGCGTTTCATTTCCGTCGTTAGTGAGTAGTAATCGAAGTTGTAGTCGTCCGCTCGATCCTCCATCAACTGCCAATACCACTTGCTGGCGGCTCCTACCAGTAGACTATGGAATTCGCGAAAAACTTGGCTCGGCTCTATCCGATAAAGTACTTGTAGCCGTTCAACGCGGAACAAGAAACTCTCAACGGTCATACCGCGGCTGTTTCCGTCAAACTTTAAATTCCATTTGTCCAGCCGAACTCCTTTTGGTGCCTGATAGCCGGGGCTCTGGTCATATTCGGGGTGTCGTGGATAACTCGTGTCCGGGCCGTTATCTCGGGATTGGTGGTGTTGGGATGTGTCGGGGCGCCGGGGATCTCGAAGCCGATGACTCTGACTGTTGAGAGTCTCCTGCGAAAGCGGTTCGAGAGGCGGCGTCTCTTGGTAGCACAAGAAACTGTCAGATGGGTGTGCCGGAAGCCGAGGTGGTGGTGGTAATACTGGCTGCTCCACCCTCATGAATTGTGAGGATCGCAGTTCCACTACTTGCGCCTTTAACGCTTCTATCTGTGCTTGCTTGGCTACCTGTGTCTCATTATTTTGTTTAATCACTGATCGCATTATCTGCTCTCTTCTCTCGGCAGCTTCTAAGCCGCTTGTCGGCTTGGGCTCATATTGCGGAAGCATACTTAAGCGTCCCTTTGGCTGACCCAGGAATAAATTTACTCCCCCTACAGCTCCTTCGGTATCGTCTAATTGATCCATGTTGTCTTCAATGGATCTACTTTCTTCTTGCTCTTCCGATTCGCGGAAGATACTTAGGTTGTCTCTGTCGAGAGAACTGGTTCTCCGTGGCGTGGCGTCAGCACTTGCACTCCTGTGTGCCTGATTTGCTCCCCGTGTTGCCGATCGGGTAATTCTTCCCGTCGTGGATTGGAAAAGCACTTTCTTCTTTGCCCCCTTCATTTGAGCCAAAGATCCCTTTATCTGGTCTCAAAAATATATTTTCACTTGCGAGTTCACTTGTGTCCTTCACACTTTACTCTTGACTGTTTTCCACTAAACGTTCACACACGCGCGATCAGCCACGTACGCTGACTGAGGGTTGCGAATATAATTCAAAGGTAATGGGGGGTGCTGTTTTGCGATTACTAAGTATCTCTTTGGTGAAGAATCTGTCCAATATTTAAGCCCCACAAAAAAAAAAAAAAATAACCCTAACTAGAGGTATTAGCAGCTTCTACACAACTGGGTTCCACTGAACTAACAGCTCTTCTTCCCTTCTAGTCAGCTTTAACGTTCACAACGGGAACTAGCTGCGCCTAGAAGAAAAGTCTGTCCGAAATCCCCCTCCCGCCAGTCGTCGGAAATCAGGTTATTTGACCGATCATTCTCGGGCTCCACAACCTGCTGCTATCTGACCGATCATTCTCGGGATCCACAGCAGTTTTCCTATTTCTCTGGACTCGAGCCTATCAAACGACCAGACCATCTAGCCCAATACGTCGTGTAGCGTCGGCCAGAGAAACTAAAATACGTCCCCCGCCCAAATATGTCAGAGGATGCCGTAAAGACTCGAGCCTATCAAGCGACCAGACTCTTGGCCTAGTACGTCGTGTAGCGTCAGCTTTACGTTTCCTGTCAGTTCCCCACCCACCTTTTCTGTCCTGGATCGACAATCGTACAATAGATCCGCACCGCAATGGCTAAATGCGTTACCGTAACGTCTGCGCTCCTGCTCTTTCTGGACTCGAGCCTATCAAACGACCGGGCTCCGCCTAGTACGTCGTGTAGCGTCGGCCAAAAAGCACATCTAAATTGTATTTACGTTAATTTCCAAAAATAGAAAGGTCAGTCGGCATATAGTTATGTAGTATTATAAAAGAAAACTTCTTATCTCCCAATGGAAATTTGTAGTAATTTTTCTTATGAAAGAAACAAAGGATATCTATGATTTTAAAAATATAATGGCAATTCCTAAAGTCATACCTCTATTCAGAGACAAAGTCTTGCTTGAGAGGCCTTCTCAATTCTGACTGTCGCAGAAGTTGGGGACTTTTGCACTCAATTTCTTTTAAAAATAAAAACAAATTAATAAGCACGTGCTAATCTACTTAAAACCCTTGTCCTTAAGGAATATGAAATAGTCCTCCGTTCTCGTTGGGCGCCAATTCTGTTACGTGGGCATATTTGTGCCCTAGTCCTAAAAGGACTTGGGCCGAAGGAAAGACATCCGATGTTCAGGCACCAATTTTGCCGTCATAAGCTCGCCGGATGGGGTGGGCTCTTGGTAAGCCTTTCTCCTCTCCAACATAACGAGAATAAATATTAAAGATGCCTGAAAATAGTAAAAGTTGTAAAGTCCGTCGGTCATCAGTCTACATTGCCCCACAAGCTAAGCTTTTGCTTGATCGTAATACGATCGGGCAATGTTTCGGCCACATTCCCTCCCCTTCACACAATCGTGCGCCAAATGGATCGTCGCGGGCCGCGCAATACGATCCCCTATTGTCAAGGTTGTTCGTCAAAAGTTATGTCATTATTCTTCACCTACTCCACTTATCGCGTTAGCAACCCCCGTTTGAAAACTTAGCACTTCATGTTTAAGTTCGTTTTCACATTACAATTTTATTGAATAAAATATTGGCTAGTGCCATTTATGAGTAATATTATGGTTAGGAATACATTATGAATTTAATTTTAATTGACTAACAAAATTTGTTAGCGGAGAGTATCGAATTAATCACCCGTACAGGGTGCACACGTCAGCAAATTGCTGACTATTCACGACTACAAACGTCGCTCTGAGGGCACTTGTGATTGTTCATACAAACACAAGGCTGATACTCGCCGCTGAAAAGTCAATGTTTATTATATTATAAAAAGTAAGACAAAAGCTTACTGATTAATTATAAAAATATTATAATGCCTTGAAGAGGCCTAAGTTGGAGGATTTACGTTAGATAATTAAAAACAAGAGGCACGAATATATATATATATATAGTGGATAAAGGAACCGTGTTCCGACAAACTTACCCCTTTCAGTCCTGGGCGATGAGATCTCGACGCGCTGGATCCTGGGCTTTTTGAAGAAATTAGGAACATATATATATATACGTGCAAACACTATCGTTAAAATACGCACAAAAAAAAAATCTTGTATGTATGTACGTATATCCCACGGCGGCACACGTCTGTTCCTACGGTAGGGTCTCAGGCAGCGGCGTCTCCAATGTCACTGCACTTCACTTGATATTATTGCTGTTGCACTTGCATTCATAAATGCCTGAGTTCACGATTTGTTTTTTTCTTTTTGTTTTGCTTCACGTTTGTCGGTAATTAAGGCATTTAATTGCCTTTATTTTTCTGTCACTTTTTATGATTTTAGAATAGGTTTCTTGCACTTTATCTTCTTTTCTAGACCTGGCGGCATATCGCCTGTTCCAGGGCGTGCTTTTGGTCCCGGCGTCCTTGCACGGATCGCTTGTACATCTTGACCACTTTCAGGATGATTACGAAAACAAACAAGGCGATGACGATCTTCAGATTATGGTTGACGTCCTGAATGTCGTCCTTGTGATCGATTATTTTGACGGTGTTGATCACATTGGCCGTACTATGGTCCACTTTGGAATTAGTTCCTCCCATGATGAAGTCCTTGATAATAAAAATAATTCTTCTTTAGGACGAGGGTGTAGTAGGACTGCTCTTTCAGGATATGTTTGCTGTTCATCGACTGCAAACAGGACTATCTTCAGGATTCCGGTCTTGGCTGTAGTCGTTGGCGGCTTTGGGAATATAGTGCTCACACTATAGTGCCGTGAGATCAGAGTGAACTCTGTCTCCTGGTGGCATTGGACTCCGTGGGCAGATGCCCGAAGCCCATGGGGGAAATCGTCCTCCCTCGGAGCGAGTAGTTTCCGTCAGTATGAGACCAGACTAGATTCTGTCTATCTTTTCTACCTGGCTACGGTGTTTTATACCAGTGTAGAGCTTTTTCTAGCCTCCCGTGATATTTGGGTTATTTAGGTGTTCCCACCTATGATTTCCCCTATCTGTAGCGTCAACGCCCGACCGATGCACTTTGCCAGCTGCCGGTGTATGGTTACCAGTAGGTCGATCGCGGTTGTTGTTCTGACCGAAAAGATCGTCAAATTGCACATTCCTTTGCTTGTTTTCGGTGAGTCAATGTGTCGATTGCCCCCCTCCCTTTGCCTCGAGATTCGATGTTGTTTTTCTACGTGCATCTTTCTCCATCAAATAAATTGAAGGAGAGGGCGTACGTAACAGGCTCGAAGTGATCGATACGGACACGCATGGAATGACTGCGCAAAAAGGAATTTTCGTACGACCAACGAATTAGTGCTTGTTTGGTTTTTCTTTTCTATTATTTAGGCGCCCTTAAACGTGTGGCTTCGACCCACTCCTGCACCAAGAGTCTCATGTGCATCCGACTGCTCTAACCGGGCTTTTCTAAACCTTTATCCCGACATGATGGGTATGTCTTAATTACTTGCCTCAGCTTACTGTGTTGTTCGGGGGATAGCTGATGAGGCTATCATATCCATAGTCTCCGGTCATTAAGTCGTACTCCGGTGGTGCTTCGATGGCTGCAAACTCGTTTCCGCCCTTACCAAGGAATGTTAGGCCAAACGTATCCCAGAAATTGATTCCGAAATAAAAACGTTGTGTCAGACCTGGTACTATAAAAAATTCCAGATCCTTAGTCTCTCCTTCCCATTCCACGGGTAGGGTTATGGCTCCGACTACTCGGGTTTCGCCGCCACTAGCGGTGCGCACACATTCTTCGTTGAGCTTTCTTATGGGCCGCGTCCGGTTCCTTAAGAAGGCTTCCGCTCCTCTGCCAATACAATTCGCACTAGCGCCTGTATCCAGTAACGCTAGTATTTCTACTCCGTCGACTTTAGTTTTGGCAAAGAAACGGTTATCGTTTTGTAGGCTTACTACCGTGTCTAATACTTTCTGCTTAAGCTTGCGATATTCTGCTCTGGTGCCATATAGCTTGTGCATCTTTCGTATGTCCCGTGTGGTGTTGCCCGTATCCTCTGAACCGTGGAAGATACGCTGTCTTGCCAGATCATACTCCCTCTCTCGTTGTTCTAGGTTCTTATGGGGAGAGATTTGTCTGGGAATGGTGGTCTCTACGGGAATGTAACTGCCTTGATCCGCCCGGCTGTCCCGGTCTGACGGACTCCGCGGAAAAGCCGCTGGGTTAGCGTCTGCATCGCCTTCGATCCTCTCACACAATCGGCAGGTGGCGTCATGGAATCTCGTAAGGCAGGGATCTTCTTTTGGATGTTTTCTATAGAAGTCCGCTGCTTTGCCGCATTTATAGCAGCCCGTTTTCTAGCCCCGATCGGTTGTCTCTTCGCTTCCGGTTAAATTCTTCTACAGTCACAGCGTCCGGAAAATCTTGTGGTGTTTGATAATCCTCGAGTTCACTGACCGGCCTGCTTGGCGCGGCCCTGCCGTTACTCCTTAACCAGCGGTCCACTCTAAGTCCTTCCTTTTTCAGATCCGCTAGCGACCTAATCGGGGATGTCAGCAACAAGCTTCCCATCTGGGCATTTAGGTTGTCCTTGATGAGCTCCACGAACTTGTCCTCTTCTAGCTTGTTCTGCAACCGGAAATGCAAGTTATGCATATCGGATACATAGTCGCTAAAAGATTCATTTTGTCCTTGTCGCCGTTCCATCAGCTCCTTGATCTTCATGAGGTCACTCCCGGACGAGGAAAAAGCGCGTTTCATTTCCGTCGTTAGTGAGTAGTAATCGAAGTTGTAGTCGTCCGCTCGATCCTCCATCAACTGCCAATACCACTTGCTGGCGGCTCCTACCAGTAGACTATGGAATTCGCGAAAAACTTGGCTCGGCTCTATCCGATAAAGTACTTGTAGCCGTTCAACGCGGAACAAGAAACTCTCAACGGTCATACCGCGGCTGTTTCCGTCAAACTTTAAATTCCATTTGTCCAGCCGAACTCCTTTTGGTGCCTGATAGCCGGGGCTCTGGTCATATTCGGGGTGTCGTGGATAACTCGTGTCCGGGCCGTTATCTCGGGATTGGTGGTGTTGGGATGTGTCGGGGCGCCGGGGATCTCGAAGCCGATGACTCTGACTGTTGAGAGTCTCCTGCGAAAGCGGTTCGAGAGGCGGCGTCTCTTGGTAGCACAAGAAACTGTCAGATGGGTGTGCCGGAAGCCGAGGTGGTGGTGGTAATACTGGCTGCTCCACCCTCATGAATTGTGAGGATCGCAGTTCCACTACTTGCGCCTTTAACGCTTCTATCTGTGCTTGCTTGGCTACCTGTGTCTCATTATTTTGTTTAATCACTGATCGCATTATCTGCTCTCTTCTCTCGGCAGCTTCTAAGCCGCTTGTCGGCTTGGGCTCATATTGCGGAAGCATACTTAAGCGTCCCTTTGGCTGACCCAGGAATAAATTTACTCCCCCTACAGCTCCTTCGGTATCGTCTAATTGATCCATGTTGTCTTCAATGGATCTACTTTCTTCTTGCTCTTCCGATTCGCGGAAGATACTTAGGTTGTCTCTGTCGAGAGAACTGGTTCTCCGTGGCGTGGCGTCAGCACTTGCACTCCTGTGTGCCTGATTTGCTCCCCGTGTTGCCGATCGGGTAATTCTTCCCGTCGTGGATTGGAAAAGCACTTTCTTCTTTGCCCCCTTCATTTGAGCCAAAGATCCCTTTATCTGGTCTCAAAAATATATTTTCACTTGCGAGTTCACTTGTGTCCTTCACACTTTACTCTTGACTGTTTTCCACTAAACGTTCACACACGCGCGATCAGCCACGTACGCTGACTGAGGGTTGCGAATATAATTCAAAGGTAATGGGGGGTGCTGTTTTGCGATTACTAAGTATCTCTTTGGTGAAGAATCTGTCCAATATTTAAGCCCCACAAAAAAAAAAAAAAATAACCCTAACTAGAGGTATTAGCAGCTTCTACACAACTGGGTTCCACTGAACTAACAGCTCTTCTTCCCTTCTAGTCAGCTTTAACGTTCACAACGGGAACTAGCTGCGCCTAGAAGAAAAGTCTGTCCGAAATCCCCCTCCCTCCAGTCGTCGGAAATCAGGTTATTTGACCGATCATTCTCGGGCTCCACAACCTGCTGCTATCTGACCGATCATTCTCGGGATCCACAGCAGTTTTCCTATTTCTCTGGACTCGAGCCTATCAAACGACCAGACCATCTAGCCCAATACGTCGTGTAGCGTCGGCCAGAGAAACTAAAATACGTCCCCCGCCCAAATATGTCAGAGGATGCCGTAAAGACTCGAGCCTATCAAGCGACCAGACTCTTGGCCTAGTACGTCGTGTAGCGTCAGCTTTACGTTTCCTGTCAGTTCCCCACCCACCTTTTCTGTCCTGGATCGACAATCGTACAATAGATCCGCACCGCAATGGCTAAATGCGTTACCGTAACGTCTGCGCTCCTGCTCTTTCTGGACTCGAGCCTATCAAACGACCGGGCTCCGCCTAGTACGTCGTGTAGCGTCGGCCAAAAAGCACATCTAAATTGTATTTACGTTAATTTCCAAAAATAGAAAGGTCAGTCGGCATATAGTTATGTAGTATTATAAAAGAAAACTTCATATCTCCCAATGGAAATTTGTAGTAATTTTTCTTATGAAAGAAACAAAGGATATCTATGATTTTAAAAATATAATGGCAATTCCTAAAGTCATACCTCTATTCTGAGACAAAGTCTTGCTTGAGAGGCCTTCTCAATTCTGACTGTCGCAGAAGTTGGGGACTTTTGCACTCAATTTCTTTTAAAAATAAAAACAAATTAATAAGCACGTGCTAATCTACTTAAAACCCTTGTCCTTAAGGAATATGAAATAGTCCTCCGTTCTCGTTGGGCGCCAATTCTGTTACGTGGGCATATTTGTGCCCTAGTCCTAAAAGGACTTGGGCCGAAGGAAAGACATCCGATGTTCAGGCACCAATTTTGCCGTCATAAGCTCGCCGGATGGGGTGGGCTCTTGGTAAGCCTTTCTCCTCTCCAACATAACGAGAATAAATATTAAAGATGCCTGAAAATAGTAAAAGTTGTAAAGTCCGTCGGTCATCAGTCTACATTGCCCCACAAGCTAAGCTTTTGCTTGATCGTAATACGATCGGGCAATGTTTCGGCCACATTCCCTCCCCTTCACACAATCGTGCGCCAAATGGATCGTCGCGGGCCGCGCAATACGATCCCCTATTGTCAAGGTTGTTCGTCAAAAGTTATGTCATTATTCTTCACCTACTCCACTTATCGCGTTAGCAACCCCCGTTTGAAAACTTAGCACTTCATGTTTAAGTTCGTTTTCACATTACAATTTTATTGAATAAAATATTGGCTAGTGCCATTTATGAGTAATATTATGGTTAGGAATACATTATGAATTTAATTTTAATTGACTAACAAAATTTGTTAGCGGAGAGTATCGAATTAATCACCCGTACAGGGTGCACACGTCAGCAAATTGCTGACTATTCACGACTACAAACGTCGCTCTGAGGGCACTTGTGATTGTTCATACAAACACAAGGCTGATACTCGCCGCTGAAAAGTCAATGTTTATTATATTATAAAAAGTAAGACAAAAGCTTACTGATTAATTATAAAAATATTATAATGCCTTGAAGAGGCCTAAGTTGGAGGATTTACGTTAGATAATTAAAAACAAGAGGCACGAATATATATATATATATAGTGGATAAAGGAACCGTGTTCCGACAAACTTACCCCTTTCAGTCCTGGGCGATGAGATCTCGACGCGCTGGATCCTGGGCTTTTTGAAGAAATTAGGAACATATATATATATACGTGCAAACACTATCGTTAAAATACGCACAAAAAAAAAATCTTGTATGTATGTACGTATATCCCACGGCGGCACACGTCTGTTCCTACGGTAGGGTCTCAGGCAGCGGCGTCTCCAATGTCACTGCACTTCACTTGATATTATTGCTGTTGCACTTGCATTCATAAATGCCTGAGTTCACGATTTGTTTTTTTCTTTTTGTTTTGCTTCACGTTTGTCGGTAATTAAGGCATTTAATTGCCTTTATTTTTCTGTCACTTTTTATGATTTTTGAATAGGTTTCTTGCACTTTATCTTCTTTTCTAGACCTGGCGGCATATCGCCTGTTCCAGGGCGTGCTTTTGGTCCCGGCGTCCTTGCACGGATCGCTTGTACATCTTGACCACTTTCAGGATGATTACGAAAACAAACAAGGCGATGACGATCTTCAGATTATGGTTGACGTCCTGAATGTCGTCCTTGTGATCGATTATTTTGACGGTGTTGATCACATTGGCCGTACTATGGTCCACTTTGGAATTAGTTCCTCCCATGATGAAGTCCTTGATAATAAAAATAATTCTTCTTTAGGACGAGGGTGTAGTAGGACTGCTCTTCCAGGATATGTTTGCTGTTCATCGACTGCAAACAGGACTATCTTCAGGATTCCGGTCTTGGCTCTAGTCGTTGGCGGCTTTGGGAATATAGTGCTCACACTATAGTGCCGTGAGATCAGAGTGAACTCTGTCTCCTGGTGGCATTGGACTCCGTGGGCAGATGCCCGAAGCCCATGGGGGAAATCGTCCTCCCTCGGAGCGAGTAGTTTCCGTCAGTATGAGACCAGACTAGATTCTGTCTATCTTTTCTACCTGGCTACGGTGTTTTATACCAGTGTAGAGCTTTTTCTAGCCTCCCGTGATATTTGGGTTATTTAGGTGTTCCCACCTATGATTTCCCCTATCTGTAGCGTCAACGCCCGACCGATGCACTTTGCCAGCTGCCGGTGTATGGTTACCAGTAGGTCGATCGCGGTTGTTGTTCTAACCGAAAAGATCGTCAAATTGCACATTCCTTTGCTTGTTTTCGGTGAGTCAATGTGTCGATTGCCCCCCTCCCTTTGCCTCGAGATTCGATGTTGTTTTTCTACGTGCATCTTTCTCCATCAAATAAATTGAAGGAGAGGGCGTACGTAACACTGTTTTTTTTTTTTGCTGTAAATTCATCAGTTTGGCAGATTAAACTTCTACTGATTCTCCTTTGACCGTTTTTGTCAATTTAGATATTATGTCAGCGATGTTGCTTTCATCTCCTATCAAATTGCGAGCGTGTCCTTTTAGTTTTGTTTTTATTAGTTGGACCGCGATAGGTTCATAGGTTTCTTTGATAGTATCTACCAATCTTAGGGAGTCTACGAAACTTCGCAAGTTTTCTGCTTTGCCGTCGAACTCAGGTATGAGTGACGATGCAGTTTTTAAGAATTGGACGTTGGTTTGAGTCATTGTTATGTCCTCTTCGTCAATCTCGATCGGAGGTAAATTGTCGGGTTCCACTTTTATTGTGTTGTCTTCGATTTCTAAGGGATCGGTGAAGCCAAAAAAAATCTTCTTTGTCTTCTTCTAATAAAATGTCAGCCAACGATTTGTCGAAGTCTGAATTTTGAGGGAATGCTAAGTCGACCTCAATTTGGGAATGGAAGTTGTTTGGTATTTTAAATGATATACCATACTTTTGTAAGGCTTTCGATAATACAATGATTACACTATCATGTATTTTTACTGCTAGATTAAAATGTGTAAAAGTTAACCTATCCGAAGTTACAGCTATTGCTCTTCTAATTTTGTTTGTGTTTAAAACTATGTCGGACAGGTGTTTTAGTACTGTCTCTTCTCTTATGGGTGTATTTTTGTTGATACACTTATAACTTTTTAATACGTTGTTCTTTTTTTCAATAAAGAACTTTTCTAACCTATTCCATCTGCTAGTCATTAGGCTAAGGCCTGATGGTTAGACTAACTACGAATTTTATAATTCTCCCGAGTGCTTGGTGTTATCTACCATAGAAATAACGTGAACCCCGGGGATTGTTGATAATACAATTGCTTTTTCTGTTGCATTACAACTTATTAGGGGTGAGAAAGATAGTCCGAATTCTGAAATGTATTTGTGTTCGAATTCGTATATTGTTATTGGTATATTTTCTCGGGCTAATAAAATTCGAGTTCTTTCGTAAAAGTGTGGTTCTGCCAGAATTAATAAATCTATTTTAGCTTGGGTTCTTGACATCCTTGCACTGGTAAAACTAACTTTTATTACAACTAACTAAAAAAAGAACTATGTCAGAAAGTTTAAATGATAATATTTGGTAGATTTATTATTATTTATTTATTTATTAATTTTTGTTTAAATAACATCTAGGCCCTGTGCTCTGCTCATGTAATCGCGGTAGAGGCTATCTCTTTTAAGGCACTTTCTGTAAGTGCTGTGCAGTTTGAAAATTACGTGAATTATGGTGCAAACGGTAAGGACAACCATAAGTATAAACATTGAGTTCAAAAGGGGTGTGTGGTCTACAACTACATTATTTACTACATTGGCCGTGTTTTCTTTTACTTCGGCTTCTTTTGAGCTCCACAAACCCATTTTGAATTTTTATTTCAAACTGATATAAAAAAAGAATATATATATAAAAATATTAATTATTGAAGAGATGAGTGGTCGAGAAAAAGAATATTTATGTGTTTATGGATGAGGTTATAGAATATTCACAACTTTCGGTTTACATTACCACAAGCAACAAGTTACAAAAATTTTACTTATACTAAGTTTACAACGGAACTTGTGTGTTAGTGAATGTATATGATTTTTTTTTTTGTTAATGATCTTAATTGGTGCGTTATCGCATTACAAAAAATTTAGCAGAGAACTAATTTTTTAGTCCGCTCTTCTTCTCCCGGTGGAGTAAGGAATTTAGCTCTTTGAGCCGTTCTTTTAGATTTCCCTCGTTGGTTTGGGGCCTTTTTGCGGTACTGGTGTACCATAGGCGATAGGGCGATAGGCCTACCGTGTTCCGCTCACACTCGGTGGCGCAGTAGACGGGGTTTCTAACGCACTTTCTTCTTCACCTTCGTCTCTCTTTTCCAATCGGCGGTGTAGTAGACGGCGCTGCCTACCACACTTTATTTTTCATCTTGGTCTCTTTTCCAATCGGTGGTGCAGTAGACGGGGCTGCCTACCACACTTTATCTTCCCCTCTTACTTTTCCAATCGGCGGTGCAGTATACGGCGTTGTCTACCGCACTTTATCTTACCCTCTTACTTTTCCAATCGGCGGTGCAGTAGACGGGGTTGTCTACCGCACTTTACAAAAATGCACGTTTCGGAACTTTGCTTTGTTGTTCTTCTTTTTAATTAACTTCACCTAACTTAACTTAACCACAGCACTATGGGGTAAAAGTCAACTTTTACTGGCTTTAATTATTACATAAAAACGACTTAACGGTTTATAATATTTAAAGAATGTCCCGTAGTGCACAGTAACGATTATAAATTTTTATTGTGACGGTCCTGTCACGGTCGCCATGTGATAACGGGATTGCGGAAATAATATATGAACACGAAGACGTCCAGTTTGAGAGTGAATTTATTCAAAAGTCAAACATTCTTAGCTGCTAGAATTGAGTGAGCAGCGGGCGAAGTAAATGCAACGTTAGCATATTCGTGTACACACATATATGCCCTGAGACGGCTGGCTCGTGTTAGTGAGAGAGAGCCAGCCGGCACCGTGGGAATGCATAGTCAGCATTTTAGCATAGCCGTTGTCAACCAAATGTTGAGATTAATAAGTGTGTATAAATATGTGTATATATATGAACATATATATTTAATGAAGTAAATAGGTAAGATAATATATCAAGTACTTCGCTCGCTACAGAAGGTAGCCTTAAGTTTTGATCCCAGTTCAAACTACGAAGGGCAAAAAGAAGAAATTTTTTTAGTACCGACTCAATACGGTCAATGTGCACTTGATATTGTGGACTCAAAACTGATGAACAATATTCCAAAATAGGACGGACAAGGGAGGTAAATAATAATCTGGTTGTATAAGGGTCATCAAATTCCTTTGACCAACGCTTTATGAGCCCAAGAACCCTTAAAGCTTTATTGACAGTGTCCATTATGTGGCAGTCAAATTTAAGTTTTGGGTCGAGAAGAACACCTAAATCATTAATTGATAGTATACGGTCGAGTGGTGTATTTTGAAGAGAATAACTAATAAACGTAGGAGTACCCCTATAAAAAGTCATAGCGTTGCATTAAAGGCAGTTCAAATTTAAAAGGTTGTACTCACACCATCCCTGAAAACAATCAATATCTGACTGTAAGTTGAACTCTGACCATATATCTTTATATGATAAACAAAGCTTTACATCATCAGCGTACATTAGTACATGAGAATGTGCTACAATTGAGGAAAGATCGTTAATAAACAAAGTAAACAGCAACGGGCCTGAATGACTACCTTGAAGAACTCCAGATGTTACGTAGATCATTTTAGAAATTGCGGTCTTAAATATAACCCTCTGAGTCCTACCATTCAAGTAACTTGAAATCCAAGTTAATAGATTACATGGAAACCCAAGCTGATCTAATTTGAATAAAAGGAGGGAGTGGTTTACAGAGTCAAAGGCCTTACTAAAATCTGTATATATAACGTCAGTCAGCTTTTTATTCTTAAATCCATTTATTACAATAGATGACAATTCAAGAAGGTTGGTGGTGGTCGATCTTCGCCTAACAAAACCATTCTGACGCGGTGATATTAGAGAGGAACATACATGTTGCAGATGAGAAGTAATAATACGTTCAAATGCTTTAGGAATTGCTAACAATTTAAGTCTCTCCGATGCTAACGTAGAGGTAACGGCAATCAGTACACCCCTACGCGAGGAGCGATCGGTCCTGTAGGTGTTAAAGTTATTTGGCAGAACTTCAGAGTCAGAAATCCCTGGTTTCAGCCAAGTTTTCGGAAAAGCCAAAATAAAGCTTTGGTAGCTTCATATTTAGTCCTCTAACATTTGGATAAGCCAAAAATAAACATATTAGTTTTTTGGCACAGTGGGAGGCCTGTTATTTGTTCTCGGTTTATTAGGAACAAATTCTTTTATTACCAAATCATCATAAAGCGAAAAGCTTTCAGAAAGTAGTACATTAAACACATCAGGCGGAGCAAATATTTTAAAAGACGATATCCTACTTTATTTACTGCCGTTGGGCTGGCTTTTTTGCGTTTGGGAGACTCGCTTAGTAATTTTTTATTACTAAATTGGGCACAAACGGAATCAAACCCTTACAAAAAATATAAATCATTTTGTATTATATTAAGACTAAAAGACTAAAAACTGAAATTACTTATACCTAATTTACACCAAGAAAACCCTTATAATTAGTTAAGAACAAAAACTGAAGACTTATACCTAGTTTACACCATAAAAAGAAACGAACGTGAAATGGAAACATAACATAACTTTAAGTCTTACACACAAATACTAGATTGTACGCATAAGAATATGCGGTCTCTTTAAAAGCCAGCCTTTTCCGGCGGCCATTAAAACCGGCCCTTTTTGCCTATACTGTGAACCGAAGTGCATGTGTTATTTTTTGATCTCTGAACAGCATCCCGCAACCTTTTGTACATGGTCCTTCGTGCCGGATCGATCAAGGGTCCCAGCGCACCTTTATCACAGAAAAGTCACAACGCAGACTTAAGCTGCGCGCTCTTAAACACTACACAAGCATCTCCGGAGTGGGAGGAAAACTTGTTAGCTCGTCATCTAAGATATGCCAGCTGGTACTAGCTAGTGCGAGTGCATACTTTTACACATATGTATGTCGGTCCGCTTATACACTAAAATTTTGCACGCCCACACATACATACATACCCAGTGCAGTCCCGAGGCTGCAGTGGTATGCCCAAAGTGCTCGCATCGCAAGGAAGATACCGCGGAAAAGGCGCAGCAAACCACTAAGGTCTGGACTAAGGCGAGATCAGTTCAAACCGCGCAGAGTCTTCCCAAGGAGGTAGCCCAACCCATAGAGGGCAGCAGGCCGCAGCAGGGCGATCGCACAAAGTCTGCGTCCGTGGCGACCAAGACACCGGCCCTGAGGGCGCCACAGGTCCAGCAGATGGTCAGCGCACATCAACGCGGACCAGATTCAAGCGTCGGCACAGGGCCAAGTAGCGGATAGAGCACCGTGACCAAGAGAGCGAAAGGCAAGACAAAAAAGGCAAGCGTGAGCGCCCGGAAGCCGTAATTGTCCAAGCGGAAGGAAAAACTTACAGTGAAATTTTGGCGATGGTCACTAGAAGGGACGATAACCAGCTTTCAGACTTGGGCAGCTGCGTGAACAAGGTCCGGCGCACGGCAAATGGCAATCTCCTCCTGGAAGTGGCCAGAGCAAGCGAGAAAAGCGCAAACAAAATGAGGGAGAACATAGCGCAAGTCCTTGGTAGCAACGCCGAGGTCCGCGCTATAACTGAGGTTTCCAAGGTGACGGTCTTCGAAGTCAGAGGTCTCGACGCGCTGGTGAGGGAGCCGGAGCTTTCAGCTGCAATCGCTAAGCAGTATGGAATAGATGCGAGAAAGGTGAAGGTTCGCAGTATCCGCCCTAGCTTTTCTGGGACACAGACGGCCGTGTTCAGCCTGCCGGTGCCCCAAGGAAAAACGGTCACGAGCCACAGGCAGATCAGGATCGGCTGGTCCTTAAGCAGGATCCGGGAGTTGGGCGGTCCGCCGCGGTGCTTCAAGCGTCTGGAGCTAGGCCACATCGCGATCAGATGCAAGATCCCTATCGACAGGAGCGGGAACTGCTTCAAGTGCGGCGAGCCGGGCCACATGGCCGCAGGCTGCTGTGCCTCACCTGCGCCGCTGCGGGCAAGCAGGACACGACGCACCAGACAGGCAGCAAAAAATGCCCCTCCGGATGCAGTGGTGCTAGCTCAACATCGACCCCATGCAATTGATTCAGCTAAACATGAATCACTGCAGGGCGGCTCAGGATCTGCTCATGCAGACCGTTCGAGAGCTGGGCGTGGAGGTGGCACTTTTGAGCGAACCTTACAAGGTCGGAAACGATCAACGATTGGCCGCGGATATAAATGGCAAAGCAGCCCTATGGCTGTGCGGCGGAGACGGGCTCGAGATGACCAACATCAGGGCGGACAATGGGTTCGTCCGGGCTAAAATTTGAGACCTCTGGGTGTACAGCTGCTACCTAGCCCCAAGCGTTTCCGAGAAGGACTTCGAACGGGTCATGGACGACCTCTGCAGCGACCTCCGAGGGAAAACCAACGTGGTGGTTGGAGGGGACTTTAATGCCTGGGCCGAAGAGTGGGGTTGCCCACCTACAAACGCCAGGGGACGCGCTGTCACAGACACCGTGGCCTCGCTCGATGTTGTCCTGCTTAACGAGAGCTCCCAGCAAACCTTTAATAGAGCCAGTGGTGGATCCATAATCGATCTCACGTTCGTGAGCAGCTCCTTGGCCAGCCGAGCATCCTGGAGGATTGGCGATGTGTACACAGCCAGTGATCATGAAGCCATACTTCTGACCATTGGCGCCACAGCGAGCAACAGACTGCCGCCGGCTGCACACATGAAAGCCTACCGACAGGACACGTTCAGGACCCAAGCTTTTGCCAGAGCGCTGGAAGGCTTGTCGGTCTCCGAGGGGGACACTGCAGACGAGGCAGCAAGCAAGCTGGCAGCTCGTCTAGAGGAAGCCTGCGACCGAAGCATGGACCAGCGAAGGACATTCCGTATGCACCATTCGCCTGTGTACTGGTGGACGGAGGAAATCGCGAGTCTGCGGAGGACCTGCCATCGAGCTAGGAGGTTGGTCCAGCGCGCCAGGGGCACACCGAACCTGGACTCCCTCAACGAAACTTACAAGGCTGCAAAGAAGGCACTTAAGCTATCGATTAGGGACAGCAAGAGGGAATGCTACTGGAAGCTCTGCGACGAACTCGATAACGACCCTTGGGGAAGAGCGTACAATTGTGAAGCGTATGAGTGCAGGCAATAGATCAACATCAGACCCGTCGGCCCTAGTAGCCATCGTACAAGCGCTTTTTCCAGTGGGACGTAGGCACTCCATTCCCCGCTGCACTAGTGGAACCAGTGACTCCATATGTCCTGTCACCGAGGCTGAACTCCTGGCGACTGCTAGGGTCCTACCCAAAAAAAAGCACCTGGACCGGATTCAGTCCCGAATGGAGCAGTCAAGGCCCTGCTCTCTCTCCAGACGAAGGCGGTAGCAGATTTGTTTAACAAGTGCCTAGTGGAAGGGACCTTTCCCGACCGGTGGAAGCGCCAAAAACTTCTGCTACTCTCGAAGCCGGGCAAGCCAGCGGGAGAACCCTCGTCGTACAGGCCCATCTGTCTGTTGGACACCATCGGGAAGGTCTTCGAGATGGTCATAGCAGCAAGGCTGAACGCCGCCCTTGAGAGCGCAGGAGGACTTTCTCCCAGCCAGATCTTCCGAAAGGGAAGATCAACCCTGGATGCGATCGGAAAAGTAACCAGGATTGCGGCTGAAGCCATCGCAGGCACAAGATGGAAGGGAGGGACGAAGGAGTATTGCCTTGTAGTGACCCTCGACATCCGGAATGCGTTCAACACGGCGGATTGGGGAAGGACGCTGGAGTCCCTAAGGTCCTTCAACATCCCAGGGTACTTGCTGAACGTGGTCCACAGGTACCTCAGCAAAAGGCAGCTGTCCGTCGACACCTCATCCGGACCAAGGATCTACGAGGTCACTGCCGGAGTTCCACAGGGTTCGGTGCTCGGGCCTTTGCTGTGGAACGCTATGTATGACGGTGTCCTCAAGCTCCCAATGCCAAGCAACACCAGCAAAGTCGGCTTCGCCGATGACGTGGCGTTGGTAGTGGTCTCCAAGGAGGTGCCAACTATAGTTGCGGCTGCCAACAGGGCGATCCAAGCGGTGGAGGCGTGGCTTTCTGTGGCGGGCTTGGAACTGGCAGCACAGAAGACAGAGGCTGTCCTAATCTCGAGCAGGAAAGTGGTCGAGACGGCGGAGATCCTGGTCGGCGGGACTACAATTCGGTCTCAGCGTGCCCTGAAATATCTGGGAGTGATGCTAGACAGACGCCTGTCGTTCCGCGAGCACCTCGACTACGCGAACAAGAAAGCGAGGGAGACGACAAGATCGCTTTGCAGGATCCTGCTGAACACGAGAGGGCCGAAACAGGATAAGAGGATACACCTCGCGAGCGTGGTCAATCACAATTGCTGTACGCCACGGCCACGGCCAAGGATAGCTACATGCGAGAGGTCAACTTGACATATCGTCTGTGCGCTATCAGATTATCGTGCGCCTTTAGAACCATCTCTGACGATGCGGTTCTAGTCATCGCTGGCGAAGTTCCGCTGGGAGAACTGGTACGGGAATCCAAGGACATCCGCACCACCCTGAGTCTCACCCAGGAAGATCCGAGGGCCAAAGCCGAGGCCAGGGTCCGCTCCAGAATGCAGAGCGTCAGCAACTGGCAGAAAGCATGGGATACCTCGAGCAAAGGACGGTGGACCCACAAGCTCATCCCTTGTATCGAGGCGTGGGTAAACCGCAGGCATGGCCAGGTGGACTACTACCTAACGCAGGCGCTAAGCGGGCACGGCTGCTTCCGGAGCTATCTAAAGCAGTACGGACACGAGACGGAGGATGGTTGCCCAGAGTGCGGTAGCAGGATAGTGGAGGACGCTCAGCACGTCCTGTTTGAGTGCCACCGGTTCAATCACGAACGTCAAGTGCTGGAGGAGATAGCCGGGGGCAAGAGTCCTACCTGAAACCCTCGTTCCCCTGATGATAGGGAACCAAAGGACGTGGGAGGCAGCAGCAGCATTCACAGCAAGCGTTTTGCGGACGCTGCGATCAATGGAGAGGGAAAGGAGAGGAGCAGCGGTTTAGGTGGCCAATTTTCGCGCGAAGCAATGCCTTGCGGCGGTACCGTGCGATGTCGCCCCTAATCACGCTTAGTTAATATTGTTAGTTTCATTGTTGTTAATAAAGGAATACAAAAAACCCAGTGCATTTCTCTTAATTATATTGGTTTTTCCACGAATAAATGCAGACCGATACATACATACATACCCCAGTGAATGTGCTGTGTAAATAACGATTAACATACATACATCTCAATAAGAACTGTTTTTTTCCTATCTCGAAGAAGCCGCACGCACGTGCATATGTACTTTAATAAATCGAAGCTAGTGCGAGTGCATACTTTTACACATATGTACGTCGGTCCGCTAATGCACAAATTTGCACACGTGCACACATATCTCAGCTGTTGCATATGTACATTTTTTTTAAATTAATGTCGGTACGATAAAAGCGCCAAAACATAAACCACACTTGCAAAAATAAAAACCTATTTTTTGTTTTTAATCATAACCAACACAAGGAGACATAACCCTACTTTGTCTTTTTTTGGCTTATATGCACCCCACTTATTTAAACTTTATATACACAAGGAGACATAACCCTACTTTGTCTTTTTTTTGGCTTATATGCACCCCACTTATTTAACCCTTACATACACAAGGAGACATAACCCTACTTTGTCTTCTTTTTGGCTTATATGCACCCCACTTATTTAAACTTTACATACACAAGGAGACATAACCCTACTTTGTCTTTCAGGAGCTAAAATAATCCTGTTTTTATAAGTACCCCCCAGATCACTTCCCGAACTAAACTGACGAAGTAAAATAACCAGAGGGATCACCCTCTGGAACTCTATACAATTATAATTGCCATATAGTTGAATTAAGTATAGTTACGCTTCAATAAGCCTGCAGCCCAACCCCAATAGGGGAATTTGGCTAAACGTCAGTTTTTGGTTGTTTTTTACTCAACAAAAATTCATTGTATCCCATTCGATTTTTTCCCTAATTTTCACAATGTCTGCCCAACGACGGTTTGATTTCTCTACAAGCCAAGTGCTTCAGTTTTGTGCTAAGTCTCCCACCTTCACAATAGACACCAAGGAATCCCTCGTTACTGAGAGATTACGTCGTTTGGATAGTCTTTTTGCGGAAGTAGATCAAGATTTTCGAAGCTTGATGGTCTCCACTGACGAAGAGATCTCTGCGGAAAGGGAAGAGCAAATCAGTTTGACCTTTTCTACATGCGAAGACGAGTTTTATAGAGTTAAAACTCTTTTAAAAGATTTATGTCGGGGAAACCAAGGAGAGGTTCAATTTAATTTAAGCGGGGACCCAAACTCGTCAGCTCTTGCCAACACATCGATGAATGCATGCCATATTTAGGTCCATCCCTGCGACACCGAACCTTTTAGTGGTTGCTACGAAGATTAGCCCGCTTTTAGGGACATGTTTACAGCTGTTTATAGCAATCACCCCAAGCTCACAGCAGCTCAAAAATTGTATCACTTAAAAAGTAAAACCCGAGGAGAAGCTGGCACTATAGTCAAACAGTTTCTACTGTGCGATGAGAACTTCGCTCCCGCTGGGAAGCCTTGTCCAAGCGAAAACAAACATTTGCTAGTAAACACGCAGTTAAAAAGGCTCTTTTCCATGGATAAGTTTTATAAGGAAGATGACGAGGGAATCAAGAGCATTCTGTCCACAGTGACACACTGTCTTTCCGTACTAAACGCTCAAACAGTTCAAACTGAAAATTGGGACCCCATGCTGGTTCATCTATGCTCATCAAAATTACCCGACCAGACGCTCTCCCTTTGGGAACAATCTCTCGGATCCCGAAACGATTTGCCGACTTGGCAACAAATGAATGATTTTCTAGTGATTCGAGTAGAGGTACTAGAACGTCTTTCTTCCATTAAGCCCGCGAAATCGTTTTACCAACCACCCCCCAAGTCATCTAGCAAAACTAGTGCAGTAGCACACACCACGATGGCAGCAGACCCATGTAAACATTGTAAGGAATCCCATCACCTACGTGAATGCAGTCAATTTAGAAAACTTACTCCGAACGATCGTTTTCAGTTTACAAAGGCGGCTTTGTATTAACTGTCTATCATATAGTCACACTGCAAAGGAATGTAAAAGTGGGAAAAGTTGCAACACTTGCCACAAAAACCACCACGCCATACTGCATTTTCCTCTGAAACCGAGACCAAATCCAGAATTAGCTCAACCATCCAATGTTGTAGCACATCATTCCACGCAAAATCGGAATGTTATTCTCCCAACGGCGTTAGTCCGTGTCCTTCATAAAGACGAACTGTTCTGCCTCCAAGCCCTGATCGGTCAAGGGTCCCAGCGCACCTTTATCACAGAAAAGTCACAACGCAGACTTAAGACGCGCGCTCTTAAACACTACACAAGCATCTCCGGAGTGGGAGGAAAACTTGTTAACTCGTCCTCTAAGATATGCCAGCTGGTACTCACAGACAACCTCAGAACTAAAGAAATTTCAGTAGATGCGAATGTACTCGAGAAGCTCACAAATCTGATCCAAGCAATAGGTACTCCAAGACCCGCAGATAGCTGTCTCATTAATCTAGCTGACCCAAACTTCTCAACCGCTGCTGAAATTGATCTTATAATTGGGAGTGATATTGCCCCAAAAATCTTTCTGGAGGGCATTCGAACTCCTCTCTCTCAAAACCTACTCGCTCAGTGCACTATATTCGGATGGATCGTGAGTGGCTCTTTAGGGGAGGCTTCTACATCCAACGTTTGCACTTTTTGAAGAGTGGAAGAGATATCCGTCCCAAAACAAACTTCTCACTCGGACCAAAATTTACGAAACATTATTCGCCGAGACGACCCAACGACTGCCTGATGGACGCTATATGGTCCGTCTCCCTTTTTAATCCGAATTTCCCACCACACAAGACTTGGGTTGCTCTAGGGTCATTGCTAGATCTCAATATCATCGCATGCAAAACACTCTATCCAAAAATTAGTCTCTTAAATCGCAATATTATAAAGTATTGTCAGAATATATTCATCTTGGTCACATGTCAGAGACTCAGCCCTTCGAAATTGTGCGGAAGAATCAATATTTTTCATACTACTTGCCACACCATGGAGAAGTAAAACCCTCGAGCACGACAACATCGATCGCTTAACGATGTTTTACACAAAGGCCCTACTCTACAGGCCGATTTACTTGAAATCCTACTTAATTGGCGATTTTACAAGTATGTGTTCAACGCGGACATTGAGAAGATGTACCGCCAAATTCTTGTCCACCCCGACGATATACCCTTTCAACGCATTATTTTTCAACCAGAGGGCAGTGTTTTTTTTTAAGATTTCGAGCTCAACACCGTCACCTTTGGAGTTTATTGTGCCCCATATCTGGCTATCAAAATTTTACTCTCCGAAACATATGTGGATGATATACTTTCCGGCGATCATACACTCGATGGTGCCAAGAAAGCCCAATCTGAAATTCGAATGGCATTGCAATCTGCCGGGTTTCTGCTCAAGAAAAATACCGCAAATCACGACGCGTTGCTAAGTGAAATTCCTCGAGATCACTTATTCAATGACAATTTTATCAAAGTGTCCGACTCTAGCCTTACCCACACATTGGGCATTAAATGGAATGCCAATGATGATTTTTTCTCATTCAACATCAACGCGCCTAACCCAGTCACTCAGATATCTAAACGTAGCATTTTATCCTACGCTTCGACGTTGTTCGACCCGGCAGGCTGGCTAACGCCAATAATTATTCATTTTTCGATATGCATAACAAATGTTTATTGGAGAGAGTTATGTGAAACTTAATTCACTTTCACCCATGGTAAAAATTAACAAGAAGTTGTGAATAAAAAAAAAGACTGATTACAAAAATTGAGCAGTGTGGCAGTCTATGAGTCTAAGTCTGGAATCAGTTTCCCACTAGCGTGCCGTCCAACTACCCAATTGTCTGATGGGTGCAATCTTTTTAGTCTTCTTCTGTTCATAGGTCTGAAAAGTGTGAGGGCATGTCTGTTTGTGTGGGAGATGAGTCTTGATCTGTAGCGAATGGCAGAATTGGTGATACATTTACAAACAGGATTAATTTTGAGATCTCGAAAAATATTAGTTTTTCTTGTATAGTATGGGCCGTTTATGATATGTCTTAAAATGTTTGATTGCAGGATTCAACTCTTTTTATAGAAGTGTTACAGGCAGTGCCCCAGAAGTGTATACCCCAATGAAGACTAGGCATCAAGGTTGCTTTGAAGAGCCCGGTTTTTGCCGTGATCGACAGTCCACTGCCCGGACGAAGAAGCCATCTCATTTTCCCCGCTTTTTGCCTTACTGAAGCACAGGTTGCCATAATGTGCTGCTTCCAGGTAAGCCACCTGTCCAGAGTAAGCCCAAGGTACTTAACCGTGTCCGAGTGCTTTATTGGAGTCCCGTCTAAGGTTAGGCGATAGGTGTTCAGCCTGTTTAATGAAAAGGTTGCATGCTGAGATTTGGCAGGATTCACTGCGATGTTCCACCTCGACGCACAGGCCTCAAACTCATTTAGCATGTCCTGCACCATATCTGTCGCCTCTCTTCGCAGAGCACTTGTCGCCAGAAATGCATAGGTAGCTGTTAAAACATTCCTGCCTCTGGGCGACGGAAGGTCCGAGGTGAATATTGTATACAAGACAGGACCCAGCACACTTCCGTGAGGGACTCCAGCATGAATAGGCCTTGAGGCAGACTTTGATCCTCGAACATCCACCTGGAAGGTTCTACCAATTAGAAATGAGCGAAAGAGATCAAAGTATGTCGGGGGAAGAATGGGTTTCAGATTATAGAGCAAGCCACAGTGCCAGACTCGATCGAAGGCTTGCTTGACATCTAGAAATACTGCGTAACAATACTTTTTCGCTTTGAATGCTTTGAGGATATGGTTGACCACCCGATGCATTTGCTCAGCAGCGCTATGCAGACTCCTGAAACCAAACTGATGATTTGGAATTGCATCCTGGAACATATGAACACTAAAAAGCCTTTTTAGTAATATTCGCTCAAAACTCTTAAAGAAAGTTGGCAATAGGCTAATAGGCCGAAAAGAATCTGCACAGCGGGGAGAGACGCCTTTCTTGGGGATCATAACAACATTCGCATGCTTCCACTGATCCGGATAATATGAAAGAACAATCATAGCATTAAAGATACGCGTAAGAAACGAAATAGCTGCTACAGACAAAGCTTTAGCTACTTTTCCGTCTATGCTGTCATGGCCAGGGGCTTTGTTCGTCTTCAGACGCTTTATTTGGTCTTTAACTTCTTCTGCATCAATAGGTGAAATTTGAGAAGCTGGACCAGAGGGAAGATCATCAAAGGCTTCTGTAATAGCAGTCTCTTCATCGGTGACCAAATCAAAAGGCTTGCATCTTTCTTCCAAAGAATCAGCGAATTCCCTAGCTATTTCATCATCTTTATTTGCCCAGGTACCGTCGGATCGTAGCAAGGGAAACTTCTGGAGAGGCTGCCGTTTAAGCCCGCGAGTGCATTTCCACAGTTCAAAGCCTCGATCAGCATCCGGATCGATAGCACTAAGCTTCCGGACGAAAAATTCGGACTTAGCATCATAAAGTACTTTTCTTAATAAAGTATCAGCTCTTTTAAATATTGCTAAGTCTTGTGGATGACGCGTTTGCATCCAGCGTCGTCGGAGTGATCTCTTCTGCCTAACTGGCGTCGTTACTCTGGTGTTTAAAAGGGCATTATTTGGCTGTGGAACAGCAGAGCGATTACCGATAGCAGTGGATGCGGCAGCGGCAGATTGAATCTTTAGAGTCAGGTCACTAACAGCTGTATCAATATCCAGAGGACAGTTCAGATCAGCAGATTCATCAGTCTCAATAAGGATTGTAAGGCAATCCTTAAAACGGAATCTTGAGCAGTCCATAAAAAGGAGGGGGGCAGTAAATAGAAGCAATCACGATGTCTCCCAAATCCATGCTTAAGGTAATTGCAGCAGTTTGACATTTTACAGTAGAGTTTGTACTGTAAAAGAAGTACTGCAAGTGAGAGCGAATTAAAATAGCAGCACCTCGTCGAAGACGGTCAGAGGGATGATTAGCCGTCAATAAATCATATCCAAAAATTCTGAAATGTGAGTGGCTGTTGAAATGCGTTTCGTTAATTAGCATCTCGAGATTTTTGCCAGTGACACCATTGGCATTCCAAAATGATAAACGAATGCCTAAACTAGACATGTCTCCTGATCTTAGACGCATCAGAAGGCGAACTGCCGGTAAACTGGTTCATAAAAAGCTCCATCATTTAAAAGGGCATTATTTGGCTGTGGAACAGCAGAGCGATTACCGATAGCAGTGGATGCGGCAGCGGCAGATTGAATCTTTAGAGTCAGGTCACTAACAGCTGTATCAATATCCAGAGGACAGTTCAGATCAGCAGATTCATCAGTCTCAATAAGGATTGTAAGGCAATCCTTAAAACGTCCAATGTGAGCCCGACGAGACAGCAGCCTTGGTGTTGTAAGTCTGGGTGAAGTAGAAGCGCATAAAAGTATTTCAAGCGGAATGTGATCAGAACTAAGTTCATGAGATTCATGTACAGTCAGAAAATTGGACGAGATACCCTTATAAATAGCAAAATCGATTGCCGTTGGATTTCGCCTTGCATCAGAAGGAAAGTGAGTTGGTCCTCCTGTAGCTAAGACTTGCAGACTTGAAGACGTAATAAGATCTTAAAGCTGAACACCTCTTGGTGAACAGCGGATACAGCCCCAAAATTGTTTGTGAGCATTCCAGTCGCCAGCTATGATAAAACGGTTTGAAAATGCACTAAAAAGTTGTCTAATCTTGAGCAGTCCATAAAAAGGAGGGGGGCAGTAAATAGAAGCAATCACGATGTCTCCCAAATCCATGCTTAAGGTAATTGCAGCAGTTTGACATTTTACAGTAGAGTTTGTACTGTAAAAGAAGTACTGCAAGTGAGAGCGAATTAAAATAGCAGCACCTCGTCGAAGACGGTCAGAGGGATGATTAGCCGTCAATAAATCATATCCAAAAATTCTGAAATGTGAGTGGCTGTTGAAATGCGTTTCGTTAATTAGCATCTCGAGATTTTTGCCAGTGACACCATTGGCATTCCAAAATGATAAACGAATGCCTAAACTAGACATGTCTCCTGATCTTAGACGCATCAGAAGGCGAACTGCCGGTAAACTGGTTCATAAAAAGCTCCATCATTTTCATCATCATTGACATCATCTGGTCAATACGGGAGATAAGTATTTCAAAGCCAGCACTAGGCGGAGGAGGCTCGGGAACGCGTTGCATGGGCTTGGAAGTGCTAGATCCAGTAGACGGGGAAGGTAAAGCTGGGCCCCAAGTACTTTGGGAAGGAAGAGGGGCAGGTACAAATTTAATTGATGGTTGTTTTTTGATTGTTCCCGATTTGCAACGTGCAATTGCTTCTAGAAAAGCTGGACATTTGCGGTATCCTGCACTGTGGTTGAAACCGCAATTAATGCACTTAAATTGAACCTGAGACGTAGCAGGGCAAACAGGACTTCGAGACCCATGATCACCACCACATTTTCCACATTTGGGAGGCACGAAACAGTATGTTTTTGTGTGTCCAAAATCCTGGCAGTTATAACACCTAACAACTTCATCTCGGCGTTCAGGAGGGACAATAACAATTGACTGATAAGCCAATGTTTTAATGCCATAGACTTTGACATTATTTGTCGATGACTCTAGCTCAACAAGGAAAATATTGGGCCTGTGACCATTTTTCTTACCCGGGGGGTTATAAACATTCCGGACAACGTGCCCAGCGGCGCCTAAATCAGCTTTAATATCTTTAGGATCCGTAGACGAATGTAGGCCTTTAACGACAATCCTGAAAGATCGATCACTTTTCAATTGCCAAGAATTAAACGGAATATTATTACTCCACAAGAGATGTTGAACTATTTTGTATGTATCACCATCAAAAGGAGATACCCTTACTGTAGCAGGTCCAGTAATCTTAAATCTTATATTGGTTGTGGCAGCCTTGATCAGATTCATAAGTTGCTTGACATCAGTAACACCCTTTATCACAAAGGCGGGCGGACGTGGTTCAGAATTAGGTGCTTTAGACGATGAAATAGGAGTACCAGAAAATCCCTTTGACTTTTGGGAAATTCCACCACTTTTGCTAGAAGTTATTGTACTCTTACTTGTCGCAGGGGGCTGGCAGGAGTTTAGGGGCTCCGTTGGAGGAGACTGGGTGTCCATACGATCATTGGGGAGTGGGTTTGGGCCGATAAGAGGGCAAAGCCGTTTCCATGACCTGAATATTTTTCACCAGGAGAGTCCGAGTCCTCCGATCCAAATATTTCCAAGTGAACCTTGCGTTTAATATTACGAAAGCGCTTAACAATTGGTCCAAACGAAGTATCCTTACTGTTGTAAGGGTCAAGCTCGCTTCGCTTTCTTATGCGTTTGACGAATTCGCAACGCAACTGGTCCGCCACTTCCTGACTGACGAATTTTATAGTTGAAGTAGTAGAATGTCCAGGTGTGCTTGCACCGTGTATTCCTTCATTAAAATTATCAAATTCATGTTGAGAAGCAAAATCTTTATCCGCCGAAGCTTCCAAGACGTCTTTTAAATTGTCTAGCGATGAATATGAAGTATCAGAAATGGATTGTAAATTGCGTTCAAAATCAAGTTTCTGTGATCTTGCTTCCTTTGACCTGACGGAGGTCACCCTTACACCACGACCTCTAGACGACCTGAAAACTCCTTGCTAGTACTGACATTTGAATTATCAGTTATAAATAGATTGGGAGACGAAGAATCATCGCAGCTATCCACATTCATAACATGACCACATAGAGGGACATTATTATCTTGATCAGCGGCAGACATGATCACGACCAGCAGGGCGGCCGGCCAGCCAATGCAGGCGAGGCCGGCAAACGCGATGCGTTAATGAAGTCCAAGTACGAAAGCACAAGTTACACGACGTGAAGTCCAAACAGAACCAAGAGATAAAAAGAAATAGAAAACAAATTTTTATAAAATTTGTATGAAACACGGGATCCCCAGATAAACACAACCAGTTAGCTTGACATTAAAGTCGGAACTCAAGCAAAACTACTGCTTCAATCCCTATGGCTGAAGAATCACGGCTGGAATGATAATGTCTCCCAAAGCACTATCGATAAATGGAATGCCTTTATCCAAAATCTTCGAGAACTAACCCAGTACGATCCAGATCTGGATCAACTACACGGTTTCTGTGATGCATCCGAAAGGGCGTACTGTGCTACAATATACACACGAACTGTATACCCCTCGGGAGTTATTCAATCCCATTTACTTCTGGCAAAGAGTAAAGTAGCCCCCTTAAAAACCCTAAGCTTACCACGCCTCGAACTGTGTGGCGCAGAACTGCTCGCTAAATTAGCAAAACACGCGCTCCACGAGACGCATCTTGAAAAACTGAGTCCCCTTTAATGGTGTGACTCTGAAATAGTTCTTGCCTGGTTAGAAAAACCTCCTCATACGTGGAAAACATATGTCGCAAACCGCACAGCAAGCATTCACGCAGAAAGTCCCAATGCGACCTGGAGTCATGTCAAGTCAAAGGACAACCCTGCTGATCTGGGAACGCGAGGATGCTCAACAAATGAGCTAAAGGAATCCTCACTTTGGTGGAAAGGTCCACAATGGCTATCCTTACAAAGGAAAAATGGCCAATCTCACGCAAACAAGAATGTTCTCCCCCAGAATCGAGAATCCTAGTTCATTGCTGTACTCAGTCGGGCGACATGGATCAATGTTTAAAATTCACCTCGTACTCTCGAGCCCTAAGAGCCACAGCTCGCATTTTAAGTTGGCACCCACGGCATAAACGCACTGCTGTCAACATGAATGCACTTACTAAACTCGGTAAAACTCGACTTGTTATCGCAGCTCAGAAAATGAATTACCCGGAGGAATACACTCGGTTATTAAAAAACAAGGTGATTTCCTCCAAAAGCTCGCTCAGCCCCTTTAACCCATTTATGAACAACGATGGCCAGATTCGCGTCAACAGCCGCCTAGTCAACTCAAATCTGCCATATAACGAAAGCCACAAAGTGCTCTTACCTCCAAACTCTGCACTATGCGCTCTATTCATAATATTTGTACACCAAATCTTACTTCACGCAGAAAACAGACTCATGCATCGATGAATTCGTCGAGAATTCTATATTCCTCGCTTGACAAACAAAGTCAAAAGCTGCATCCGAAAATGTGTTACCTGCACCCGACTCAAACAGTGAACTTCGAATCAGATAATGGCAGCCCTCCCTTCTGATCGAGTCACATTTACTTAGGCATTCACAATTACGGGTGTTGATTTGGCAGGCCCCTTTGGCTTAAAAACGTCAGCGATTCGTTCAAGCCACATTCTCAAGGGTTACGTATCGGTCTTCGTATGCTTTTCCACCAAAGCCGTTCATTTGGAATCGGTGTCCGAACTGTCCACAAACGCGTTTCTTGCAACTTTCGAGCGCTTTGTAAGTCGCAGGGGACTTCCCAACAAGATGGTTTCCGATAATGGGAAAAATTTCCTTGGAGCCAGAAGAGAACTCACGAAGACATGGGAAACTTTTCTCAAAAATGCCAACGAACACATAACTGATATTTTTAGTAGCCGCTCGTTCGAATGGCAATTTATACCTCCTCACTTTGGGAAGCGGCTATTAAAACATTTAAAAAACACTTCAAGCGCGTAGCAGGATCCGTCTCCTTCCCTTTCGAAGAATTGTCTACTTTACTCGCAAAAATAGAAGCGGTTCTTAACTCTAGACCGCTGTCAACTCTGAAATCAGATGCTGACCAATTACTACCTTTGGGGTTATTTTATCCGAGGAGCCCCCCTAATCGTGTTTCCCGACAATCCGGGGGAGAACCTCGGCCTACATAACCGCTGGCAGAAACTTACAATAACGCATCAAGAACTGAGTAGACGTTGGAGGGATGAATATCTTTCAGAACTGCACCGTCGCTATAAATGGAAGTATTTTTTGAAACCTAGCTCTCGACGACATCGTCATTATTAAGGATGATGCCTGCATACCAACAGAGTGGCGTCTAGGGAGAGTTGTCAAGGTTCATCCGGGACCCGATAATCAAATTCGCGTCGTAGACTTACAAACCCGCACGGGCATAATAACTCGTCCGGTCGTCAAACTTATCGTCCTCGAAATCAAACCCGATTCCTCCCAGTAATCACACACACATAACACAACACAACACCACAGCTAACATATCATCTCGTTTCTCAATCAGTCGCTTATAATGTTTTTTCTTACCAGATGGGACATCAATGCAAGATGTGCCGCCAAAAGCACCCGCTGCGTTTCTCCGAAAAGTTTCTATAACTTGACTTTATCGCTAAACGTCGGGCTGTAAGACGTTTGCTCTATTGCGTAAACTGTTTGCCATCCTCTCACACACTCCAACAGTGCCGATCCAAGGACATCTGCCACGTGTGCGGAGAGCTGCACCACACGATCCTGCATGGACCAGCCGAGGAGACGAAAGGAAAGGAGCCAAGCGCACCAGGCCTGACCAGCAGCACACCAAGGAGCGAGAAAGCCGCAATCGACGGCGAAGCAGTGGGAAACGTAGCTACCATCGCAGTCCCAGCAACAAGCCTTCGCCTCTGGGCCAACTGAAGGAAGCCATTCGCTGCCTAACGAGACTGCAGTCCATTATTATTATCGCCAATTGATTGCCTGGCAAGGTGGGCAGCATGTTGGAATATCATTCCAACAATAAAAAATATAAATCATTTTGTATTATATTAAGACTAAAAACTGAAATTACTTTTACCTAATTTACACCATGAAACCCCTTATAATTAGTTAAGAACAAAAACTGAAGAAGTATACCTAGTTTACACCATAAAAAGTAACGAACATGAAATGGAATCATAACATAACTTTAAGTCTTACACTCAAATACTAGACTGTACCCATAAGAATATGCGGTCTCTTTAAAAGCAAGCCTTTTCCGGCGGCCATTAAAACCGGCACTTTTTGCCTATACTGTGAACCGAAGTGCATGTGTTATTTTTTGATCTCGGGTTTATTGAACGTGGAAACCGAACTGAACAGCATCCCGCGACCTTTTGTACACATTCATTGAGCTTTTTAGTAGCTCCCGAAAGATTTAAAAGGCCGTCTCGAGTCTGAATCATAAAGCTGGTCATATCACTTATCAATTTCCTGCAGGACACACATGCCCAAGGAAGTCTTTAATTCTGCCATTAAATCCTGCATATTTAACATGCATGATCGTTTCGCAGAACCAGTTGAAAATAAAATCTTTATTCGGTGAAGAAGAAAGAATACAAAACGCATTGAACAGATAAAAGCCATTATAAGAAAATGAATAAAATTAAAATAAAATATAAAAAAATAGCTCAGGTAAATTTGGCACTGGGATCAAATTCAAAAACCGCAAAGACACAAAGCACAAAAAGTATAGGAGCGCGGATCACACACTGATCATTAAATCGAAAGCCAGAGAGCGCGAGAGAAAAAACTTTTATTGACTGAGCGTGGCTTGTGGGGCAACAACAACTATAACGCACGAACAATTACAATGTAAAAGCAAGCAAGAGTGAGAGACAATGAGAATAGCACACAAAAGTCTATGAGAAGTTTAGAAAGGTTCAAAGAGAGTGATATTACAGTTATAATAGAGAGCGGGAGAGTGAGAAGAGAGAAATAGGGAGTTTCGGCAAATTAGGAGAGTGCAAAGTTACACTAACAAAGCATAGATACTAAACAAATCTAATGGAAAAGTTAAAATAAACTATAACCACGTACCCGTTAAATGGGGGATCTATTTAAAACACTAACACAATTGTTAGGCTAAACTTTATTGATAAACAAACACAAGACACTTGCATAAAGATCACAAAATATAACAAAAACTCAGAGCACAATGGTAAACACAATCAATCAAAGGGAGATTGAGGTGGCCATACGGAACACTGTCCACACAGCCACAGGAGAAGCAACGTTCCTCACTGTATTCGGCCATCACATTTTCCTCAACGGTTCCAGCTACAAGCTAGCCAGACAACTCAGGTCGCTCTGCGATCACGAGATGGCGGGAATGCAGACCAAGGACAAGCTTCGGGTAATCCATGTCAACGTTCAGAAGCAGCTGGAGGGTGCATACGATATAAGCCGGCAACGCTATGATAAGCGTACGCTACTCTCCAAACCACGTCAAAAAGTCTTCCGCCGCAATTTCGTGCTGAGTGACTTCACCACATCCCTAAATGCGAAGTTTGCTCGCAGGTTCCTAAAGGTCAGGGTGGTCAAATTCGTCGGCAGCCATGCCTACTTGCTGGAGGACCTCCAAGGCAGTCCGGGAGTGTATCACGCTAAGGACATCCGGCTGTGATCCAAAAGAAGGACACACAAAGTATACAAGCCTTGCGACAAAATCAATTATACTTCCCGTGATGCGTGGGCCCCGCGTAAGGTGCCGCTCGAACTGCAGTGCCGTGTTGATTCCTATCGTATCTCCAAAGCTACCAATTATTTCGTCGATCTGCTGAGACTCCAGGTAGCGCCTCTCGAAATCTTTGTTTGGTGTTGCAGTTGGAGTCGGTTGTGGAATAGATCCTGTCGATAGACTAGGACGATAGGGCAATGGTTACGGTGGCGCCCCCTTTGGGGAATCTGGCGGACGATCTGGCCATTTGACTTAAGCCCGGTTCGCTCTGGGATTATTTTTTTCGGGCCTTGAATATGTCAAATGACCCAATTCTGAGAGAGGCAAGGGAATATGCCGAGATAGAAATGATGATAGGCAGATATTGAGGTAGGCGCAGCTCTTTTGTCAATTGAGCTTAACGCAGCGGGAATTCTTGAAATAAGTGTTTGTGCCGAAATCGGAAAAAAGGAAGGAAAAGAAAAAAGGAATTAGCATGTTAGGTGTTAATAGTTCCATTTAATAATAATTACATAATCCTTAGGGCAACCGGGGTCCCAACACAAAGGGCCCCGGAAGTTTTATTTTGGAGATTCACATATAACCTATACGCACCTTAACTTTATACAAGAGTCTGATGCAACTGGTGTCCGGTGACCCAGCTAGAAGAACTTGGACCAGGGGGTTTTGTCCAGCTCACCTTTGCCTTCCTCAGACGCCGCCAACGCCAGTCCCCGTGAGTCCGTTCCGGGATATCAAGTCCCACTCGCTTTTGGGATTATCCGGCGTCAGTTTGCGCCGGTGAGAAGCCATGCCATTTTTATAAGCCACCACCGTTCCTCGTGGTGTTCCAGACCTCGATTGCCGCTGATATCCGGCGGCGAAGTCTTTGTTGGGGTATAACGTCGCCAGTGTCCAGCCCATAAGTGGCTAAAAAGTCAAGAACTTTGATACATACATACGTGTATACAGTTGTTACTTAATTTATATAGTTTCCTTGTTAGCCTGTAAATTTATCCGTATTTAAACCCGATAACCGTAGTTGCCCTCGTTGTTGCCTTTAAGAAAGGTCGCGAGTATTAGTTTTCAGCGGGGGGAGTTTACAGGGCGTGTTTACGTACTTTGGCCTGTCGCTTCTTTCCGCAGGAGCTCCTCAGGATTAGGTGACCCGACACACGAATAGTAAGTGTCCTTGTTGTGCGCCTCGTTTCATTACGAGCTCCACCAATACATGAGTGTAGAGATAATTTTCGGCTCCTTTAGCTTTTTCTCTGCTTTGACCGCGTAAATTTAAAGACGGCGGCCAACTTTGGTGCTGTTGTATCCTTAAATAATTTAAATTGCGGGGCTTAAAAGATAACGAGTTGCATTTTTGCCATGTTTTGACTGCCTGACAAACCAAGAACCAACTTTGAGTTCATTTTAATATTCAAACAGCTGTAATTTGTGCCAAATTTTACGGAAATTATAACATTTAAAATTTTATATCTTATTGTTAGTTACTTTTGAAAAGTTTTGTAGCAGGATGGCTATGAATTATGTATAAGTTACTGTATTCGTTCTAGATCATTGTATGTTGTTTTTGTTGTTTGCTTGCTCTCACTGTGCTCTCTCTTTCTTGTGATCTCATCGCTCTCACACTCTCTCAGAGAGTCGGTGGTTGGTGCGAGTCGTAAGTTAAGACTGAGTTCAGTTGAATGCCAGCAGTAATCCTGACCAGATAATAATTGTGGAATAAAACTACTGTGTGGTATTTCATTAATAGGGAAATATATCTTGCCCCTACAAATTCAGAAGTGGGCCGATCACGAGCCAATCAAATTAAAACTAAGAAAGTTCAAATTTAATAAAACAAAATGGATTTGAATGAAGCTTCGATAGAAGAATTAAAAAGATGGTTAAGTGTACTAAAATGTTCAACGACTGGTACAAAGCGGGACTTAATTTTACGCTTAAACAAATTACCGAGCGAAATACGCAATAAATGAAATGCTCAAACAAAAAGAGAACCGAGACGGCGACAGAAGTAACGGAGAAGACGGCGGAAACAAGAACGTTCAAGAACGAGACGGAGACAGAAGTAACGGAGAAGACTGCGGCAACAAGAAAGTTCAAGAACGAGACGGCGATAGAAGTAACGACAAAGACGGCGGCATCGAGAATTTTGAGGAAGAAAACGGCGACAACACGACGCATGCTGACGACCTTGGAGTCTACATGGATCCTAAACTAAAATTTTCTGATCACATTACTACCATGGTAAATAAAGCCAGAGGCATGCTTGCATTTATCAAAAGGTGGTCGAAGGAATTCGATGATCCCTATGTCACAAAGACCTTGTTTATTTCATTAGTCCGACCAATTCTTGAGTACTGCGCTCCTGTTTGGAGTCCCCAATATGGGGTGCATATAGACCGGATTGAGTCTGTGCAAAAAAACTTTATTATAATTTGCCTTACGAGGACTTAACTGGGATACAAGCCTAATACTGCCATCCTACTCTAGTAGACTACTTCTAATTAACTTACCATCATTAGTTAACCGTAGAACTATGCTTGGTATTACGTTTATTAGGAATCTTATTCATGGTGATGTGGAGAGTCCCGAGTTATTGGGTCGCCTGGATTTTAATTTTAATTTTACTTTGCAATGACTATAATAGACTATATCACCTGTTCATGTCGAACTAGTTTCGAATCGCTGGTTCGGCATCACTGGTTGCCGAACCGGTTAAAAACCATGTAGTCTAAGCTTACGCCATTGTAATTCAGTACCAAATAAAGAGTGAAACCGAAGACAAGTGAAGTCAACCGCACAACCCCGCTTTCTAAACTCAGCTTTTGGGAGACCTGGATTTTTTGGAATTACCTTTGGCAAGGACCCGCCCTAACATTTGATACCATCGAAGCCGGATATATATTTTCGTCGTTCTCCAAAAGCTAAGAAATTCCAAAGGGTTTTTCCACTATCATATATAAAATATATATATTTTCCGCACAACCCCGCTCCACCGCTAAGGTCTCGATTTCGTGCGGAAATATTTATATTTATATATCCCCTTTGATATGAATATCTACTACCGACTCACTGCCTATCTGTAAATCAATAATACTGTCCTACTAATTAGTTTTACTTTATGTATCTGACTATTCGTATTTTGACCTGCATGTATTTTTTATTGTCTATTGTGAAATTGTCCTTTTCTTTGTCCGCGATTACGTTTACTCGCCCGAAACGGTGTAGGGCTCCGCGCGTTAACAAGCATTGCTTGGTGTCGTAAGGGCCACATGTTTGTATTGACCATAGTGCACCAACGTCCAAGAGAATTAAAAATTAAAAAAAAAAAGTAACAACGAAGAGGCATAGGGGATTTCGAAGTAGTAGATGGCGACGAAAGTAATGGCGAAGACGGAGAAGGCAAGAACAAAGCTGGCGAAGAGAACGAAAAAGGCGAAGACAGTGAAAAAGTTGGCGAATGTATCAGCGAAGAAAACGGCGGCGAACAGATCGGAGGTGGCAGAAATCGAAACTGTGCAGAAGTGAACATGTAAAACCAAGATGAAGAGAATTTTAACAACGCAGTAAGCAGCGAGCGAGTGGTGAAAAATGGCAACGTCGCGAAAGAAAAGATGGAGATCAATTTCAATCAAAGTATAGGCATTTCTTTGGGAATGGCTACGCAAGTTTTGTGTGAGTTTACAGGCGAATTTTGTGCCCGCAAATGGATCACTCAGATGTATAACATCGCAAACATCTACGGTATTACCGGAAACTATATAAAAATGTTGATGGTTAGCAAAATTAAAGGCAAAGCTAATGTTTGGTTGCACACAAATTCTGGGCGTGTTTTGTTACCATTGGAAGAATTGACGACCGAGCTGATCTTAATGTTTGGCGAAAAATCATCGAAGCTGGAGTTAAGGCGCAAATTTGAGAAATGGAATACAGGCGAGACTTTTGGTAGTTATGTTGATGACAAGATAATGCTTGCTCAGGGCATATATATTGATGCGGATGAAATGTTAAGCTGCATCATCGAAGGTATACCAAATCAAAGGTTGCGTAATCAGGCGCACGTTCAACGCTTTGTGGATGTTGGGCACATAAAGCGAGCATTTGCGGATGTTAGCTTGCCCAAATCAGTTACTTTTGGAAGGAGGACGACAGCAGTCAACTTAAAGGACAACAAAGAGACGCGCTGTTATAATTGCAATGCCAAAGGGCATTGGGCGAACGAGTGCTGGTTATTTACAGAATGTCTCATAGATACAGGGAGCCCGATTTCTTTTATCAAAATATCTAAAGTACCAGAAAATGTTAGCAAATTACCAGTTTTAGGTTTATATCATGGATTAAATAAGAGTTACTGAGAAACTTATGGAAAAATATTATGTTATGTTAAAAAAAATTTAAATAAAATACATTTTCAATTAGTTATTGTGGCAAACAAATCTATGAGGCATGATGTAATCCTTGGAAGAGATTTTATGGAAGCATGTAATATAAATTTAAGCCTCGACACTTTAAAAATGGTTACGGTTGAAAGCATTGAAAACCATCCAAATGTTAGTAATATTGTTAGAAATGTTAGAAACGAAAAGCAGATAATTAGTGATATTGTTAGAAATGAAAACCAGATAGTTAGTAATGTTAGTGATGAAATTAGCGACAAAAGGCAAATGATTAATCAAAGTTTTAGTAAAGTTACAGGAAAAAGAAATGTTATGAACAACAATAAAATAGATCTAGTGGAAAAGGAGTTGTTTAATATTAATATAAGAGACAAAAGTCCAGATTACAAAATTGGCAGTCAAGTGAAATAAATTGTTAGGTGTCAGTTTGTTAAAATGGTAGAAAATTGTTATGTAAATAAAGAAAGACCCAAGAAACCCGAAGTTAGACGGGAAATAAAATTAAGATTAGAGGATTCTAAACCTTTTAGTTGTTCGCCCAGACGTTTAGCTTATACAGAAAAAGAAAAATTACTGGTTATATTAGATGAATTCTTAAATGAGGGAATTATAATCCACGATTAGTTAGAAACTTTGGTAAATAAAACAATATTTTCGAAGTTAGATTCAAAACAGGGCTACTTTCATGTGTTTGTGGACAGTGACTCAATAAAATATACTTAATTTATGACGTCATTAGGACAATGCTCCAAATGCTCCTGCGGTGTTTCAAAGAATTATTAATACAATTTTTGCAGACATGATAAGGGATGGTAAGGTAGTAATATATATGAACGATATTATGATTGCCAGCAAAGAGATACAGGAACATTTAAATGTTCTTAGGGAAGTTTTTGATCGTTTAGCAAAGAACAAACTAGAATTAAGAATGGATAAGTGTGAATTTCTACAAGCAAGTGTACAATATTTATGATTTGTAGTAACCAGCAAAAGAATACAAGCCAATGACAAAGAAATAGAAACTGTTAGAGATTTTTCCGTTCCAGATATAGTGCATGGTGTTAGAAGCTTTTTAGGATTGTTCGTATTTTAGAAGATTCATAAAGAATTTTTCGATGATCGCAAAACCCTTATATGACCTGTTAAAGAAAGATAAAGAGTTTGAATTCGAAGAGAAGGTATTACAACGTTTTGAGATGCCTAAAAAAATGTTAGTGGAAGCTCCGGTGTTAGGATTATATTATTACAAAGACGAAAGAGAATTGCATACAGATGCAAGCGCACAAGGTTTTTGGGCGGTGTTAAATAATATTCGAGGCGGTTTATTAACTTTTTTTTATTTCTTCAATTTTCTGCAACCGGCTTGGCTTCGCTTTTTTTCTTAGAGTTACCAACTTCTTTTTTGTTTGAAATACATTTTAAATGAAATCTGGAATTCTTTTGTTAGAGGTATTCATACAAGTAAAATAAAGAAGGAATAATAAAACTTAAATTGAAATTATGAAATTTAGCAATGACATATAGCGGCCCCTAGTGCGGACTCCTATTCCCAGCACGATCCTCACTGTCGTTGCTATTGACTCCGATCTTACAAAGACGATTTACTGGACGTTTGTATGTGTTCCTCGTTGTCTTCAGGTCGACCACACGTACAACTCCATCTTCACCAGGGAACACCTTCAGTACACGAAAGTTTTTCCATGAAAGTTTTTCCCATCCTCCGCTTGAGAATTCTCCTGGGCTATGAAGGGCATAACTTTGGCGTATACAAATATCGTTTGGGCATAATCCGATTTCGTCATCGGCATCATCTGACTCCAGTATGTACGGTCGACTATTTACTATGTATTCTGTTTGCAGGGTTTCATCAGTCGGATGTGCATATGTTGAAATAACTGCTTCAATTGTCCTCTTAAAACATCCGACAAGCCTCTCCCAACATCCACCAAAATTTGGTGCGTTAGCTGGAATGAAATTCCATGTTATCTTATTACTTGCCAAATATGTATCTTGTAGCTCCCTTGCTGCACCTCGAAAGTTTGTACCATTATCGGACCAGATAATTTTTACTGAGCCTCGTCGAGTCATCATTCTTCGTACTGCTTGTATACAGGAATCAGTGTCTAACGAATGTGCTATTTCAACATTAATTGTATTTATTTGCGCGGGTTCCACTGTTCGCTTTTACGTAAAACGGGCCAAAGTAATCCACGCCTGTTGCTGTGAATGGTTTTTCATGAGTTAGAAATCGTTCCTGCGGAAGCCATCCCATTTTTGGAGTCTCTGTTTTTGCCTTTTTACGTTTGCACCAGACACAATCGCTAATTGTCTTTTTGATGCATCGATTAAGTTTTGGCATCCAATATGCACTTCTAAAATTGTGAACCACCACTTGCGTACCAACATGTTGAGCATCAAGATGAAGTTTTGGAATCAGCATTTGGGTAAATTTATGTCTGCCATCTAAAATGATTGGATTTATGGTGCAAGCTGATATTTCCTTGCCCGGCCGATTCTGCTACCCACACGCAATATCTCATACTTATCTAGACAATATTTTGTAAGGCGAGCTTTTTGAGTACGCTTACGCTTTTTAGTACAGACAAATCGTTGGGATAGGATTATTGTTGCACAAACTTGCACCATACGTTTATTGCCCATTTTATTTTTTCCGTGCACAAATTTCCACGCTTACGATCTTCTGAGTTACTCTTGACGTTGTTCCAAAATCTTCGAATCCAGGCAGTGCTTCGTATTAACTTTGTATAGGTGGACCATGACTATCTCTGTGTGGTTGTCATTCTCAAATACTGGCTGAATTATTTCCCATTGAGAGGACGGCTTCTGAAGAAACTGAGGGCCAGTTAACCATTTTTCCTGCTTATGGGTTGATATGTTGTCGCGAGTTATAACATCAGCAATGTTTTCATTGGTTGATAACCAATTCCACTCCTTTCATTCCGTTTTTTCACATATTTCACCAATTCGGTTAGCTACAAATACTTCCATGCGTTTATCACTATTTATCCAAGCAAGGACCGTTCTTGAATCTGTCTAAAAATAACGCTGATGAGGTTGTATTTCCAATTCGTTTTGGACTAATTCAGCTAGTCGGCATCCTAAAACAGCCGCCATTGTTTTAAGTTTGGGAATTGTTATAGGCTTTATTGGGGCAACCCTTGCTTTTGATGCGACTAAAGATACGTCAAAGCCCCAGCGGTCTTCTTGTTGATAACAGCATCTTATGTACACTGCAGCATCGCTTATTTGGCAGCAAGTAAAATTCGCTCCTTTTGATTCAATTTGGACTGGTCCATGTATTACCCAACCCAGCTTGGTTTTAGATAACATCGGGCGAATCCCGTCTCCGTTGATAATACCTCTAGTACTGATTAAATTAGCATGTCGTTGACCAATTAGAAGCATGGGTTGCTTGTCCTGCAGACTATTTAGATCTACCAGATTTTTGGGAACTAGTTCTTTTAGTTTGTTGTAATTAACTTGTTGCGATGGAAGCTTTAAATCATTGGTCAGCCATACAGAATCTAGGTGGTATTTATTACCACATTTCGCACTAATACTTATAATAACTGATTTGGCATCTGATTCGTATCTATATATGCCTCCTGTCCAACTGAAGCAGAATAGTTTGCTTTCGCCTTCTATTCCGACTTCTCGAGCCAAACTCAAATCCATAATTGTTGATGTGCTGCCTTCATCCAAAAATGCAACAATGTCCTTGGAGCCCTTTTGACCGTAGACTGTGACAGCAACCATCTTGAGCAATGCTTCTCTTTTGGATTCCGAAACACATCCTGTTATGCTTTGTGCGACATTTGTATTTGGCCTTTTGTGAAGTAACTGATTATGGAATTTCGCGCAGTTATCGATTTTACATTGCTGTCTTTCATTGCATGGGCTATTATGGTACTTCAAACAGCAATAACAGAATTTGTGTCGGTTGGCCATGTCCCAGCGTTTTTTTACGTCTGATTTTAAAAATATGTTGCATTTGGTAAGAGCATGTCGTTCCTCGCTGCAAATGGGACACATCGTCTTGGGTTTACCCTTTGTTGCGCTCGTTGTAGTTTTTTCCAATTGATCCGGTTCCGTGGCTGTCGCTTGATTGTTGATTACAGTAATTTTTTTAAAAAAGGCAACATCGGTTATTAAATCAGATTGTTTTTGCGACCAATTGGCTAAGTTTTGAAATGTGCAAAATGAGGCACGTATATTCTCCTCTTTTAAAAATGTGCCCCAATCTCAAAGGTATTGCTCTGATAGCTTTCCAATAGCCATTGCCAAAAGCCTTTGGGTGTCGACTAGCTTTCTGTCTGTGTATTCTAACCCGGCGCAAATGTTTTGAATGTTGCAATTGAATTCTTTACTTCCTTAATTTTGTGCGCTTTTGTTGTTAGTTCCAGTGCAATGTTTTCAGGACCACCTTGTGGTTTGTTTAGAATGGCTATAATTCTGCTTGGCTCTTGAGCAGCGATAAGCAGTAGCTCCACTTTTGCTCTTGCCGCACCTTTCAGGGCTTTTGAGAGTCGATGAACATTTTCTCCATTCGAAAACCCACAACGTTGGCTAGTTGCTTCAAACTCGGTAATAAAATGTTTCCATTTAAACGCAGATGTTCCATCAAACTCCAAGTTCTGTCCACTTATATTTTGCCGTGCTAGCATTTGTGTTATCATTTTTGTGGTTGATTGGTTTGAATCCTGAGTTTCTTCAAAACTGTGTAAGGGATGCTGATCTTGGCTCTGGTGATGACGTATCCATTCCGATGTACGCTCCTGATTCTCCTGATTCTGAATCGCTGATCGAATGGAGTTGTTGGATCGAATAGAATTTCTAGCAGAATACTCTGAAAGAACAGATTTAGCTTTAAGAACATTTTTCTTACTGACCAGTGCCTCTTTTTCTGCGAAAAGAAGATTTAATTCTCTTTCCAGCATTTCTATGGATTCACGCATTTCAGCCAACTCCTCTACTTTGGCGGAAGAAGGGTTGTTTTCTGATTCCGTAAGTTTGCGTTTGATTTCCATGAGTTTGGCTTCTTTGTTGAAAATTGCTCGCTGTATTTCAACATTTTTCGTATCCACATCTTGTATCTGTTCCAGCTTCAGCTGTAAAAAAGGCCTCCAAAGAATCGAAGTTGCCTCTTTATTAAGGTTTCCGTGACGAATTTTCGATACACTGCGAAATGGACGTCTCGGAGCGATTGAGATTTCCACGAATCAATGTTGGTAATCTGCTGCTGATTCCATTTCCACATTTTTGATTCGCAGTGTTGTTATGGACTGTATTTTAAGATATTAGTGTCGAAATATCGATCCTGCGATCAAAGGACCACTTTGTTAAATAATATTCGAGGCGGTTTAGCTAATTATAAACTTTTATTTTTATTTCTTCAATTTTCTGCAACCGGTTTGGCTTCGTTTTTATACCCGTTACTCGTAGAGTAAAAGGGTATATTGTATTCGTGCAAAAGTATGTAACAGGTAGAAGGAAGCGTTTCCGACCCCATAAAGTATATATATTCTTGATCAGGATCACCAGCCGAGTCGATCTAGCCATGTCCGTCTGTCTGTCCGTCTGTCTGTCTGTCTGTCTGTCTGTCCGTATGAACGCTGAGATCTCGGAAACTACAAAAGCTAGAAGGTTGAGATTTTCCACGCATATTCTTGGGCTTCCTACGCAGCGCAAGTTTATTTCAGCCGAGTGCCACGCCCCCTCTAACGCCCACAATCGCCCACTAACGATTTTAAAATGTGTCTGGCGCCCACACCTTTAAAGATTTCCGAGAAGTATAAATGCAATTTTGTTGTGCATATTTATAACTATCGAAATGTAGAAGATATTTTTCAAATCGGACCATTCATTAAAAAGTTATACGCAATCAAAATTTCTATATTTATCTCCCTCGCACTCCCTTTAGCTGAGTTACGATTATTAGTCGGGACACCAACCCGAGTACAGCGTTTGCACTCCCTTTAGCTGAGTGACGGGTATTAGATAGTCGGGACACGAACCCGACTATAGCGTTCTCTCTTGTTTTTCTTAGAGTGACCAACATCTTTTTTGTTTGAAATACATTTTAAATGAAATCTGGTATTCTTTTGTTAGAGGTATTCATACAAGTAAATTAAAGAAGGAATAGGTTAGGTTAGGTTAGGACGGCTGCCAGACTACAGCCTGGCTCACTTAGACCTCTATGGGTCCATTGTGGTACCGTATGATCTCTCTTTCTGGGTCCCCTATCCATTATAAGTCAGCCTTTAGGTTGGTTAGTCAGCATCCGGAGGATTTAATAAAAGAGCTTAAATTTTTAAGTTTTACCTCCGATATTTCGGTCAGGTCATTTATGAAGGGATATCCGAAATGTTTCAGTCTAAGCCTGCATAGAGCTGGGCAAGAACAGAGTAGGTGCTCCACCGTTTCCCCTTCTTCCTCATCCCTGCAGCTTCTACAGAAATCATTTTTTGGGGCTTTTAGCCTGCCGGCGTGTGCACCAACGAGCCAGTGGCCTGTGAGAACTCGAATTAGCATGCCACACTCCGTGCGGCTTAATTTAAGTAATTCCAGTGTTTTTTTATTATTTATTGCAGGTCAGGTCTGGTGATTCGGCACTGTGGTGTGTTTTGCCAATGTTTGTTGGCTAATTTGGTGAACTGGTTTCTAATAATCCCTCTGGCTAGCTCATTTTTGTAGCTTTGCCAGTTTATGTCCTCATTTATAGCTCTCGCTCTATTGAATAGGCTTCTGCATTTGGTCCTGAGGATTGATAATTGCTGGGTCCACCAAGGAGGCTTTTTCTTCCCTCTTGGTTTCCCTATAGGGCATGCAGCTTTGAATGCCGCGTTGCATGCTTCTGTGAATTTATTTACTATGCTATCTAGCTCCTGTGGGCAGAAGGTGCTTTCTGGCGGCTCCATGGGGAGGGGACTCGACAGAATTTTTTTGTACTTGTACCAGTTTGCCCGCCTGGGGTTGGCGAAGCTGACCGGCGCGGGTGACTCTAGGGACAATGTTGTCTCTATGAACCTGTGATCTGAGAAAGAGTGCTCGTCGGAGACAGCTCAGTTTGTAACTGTGCTCATGAGTGAATCTGATACCAAGGTTAGATCTATGATCGTTAGGCACGTTTTAGTTATAAAAGTAGGGGTATTGCCCCTATTACAAAGAAATAAATTCGAATTTAGATTAAAATCAAATAAAGACTCACCTCTGTCGTTGTTGATAGGGCACCCCCACTGAGTATGGTGGGCGTTGGCATCGCATCCTATCACCAAACCTTTCTTGAGCTCTTCACATTATTTTACCAGTCCTCTGACTAGCGCGTCCGGAGGGTCTACCTTTTCAAAGGCCAAGTAGGCCGATAGCAACCTTATAGAGCCATTTCGCAGCTCCAGGCTTATTGCCGTGTTGTCTGCGTTGCTGTAATTTCGAAGCAGAAATGTACTAAGATGCCGTTTGGCTAAAATGCAGGCTCAAATTTTACCTCCATTGGGGTCAAGCATAAGCGTGTATTCCTTCGTTCCTAGTCCAGCAACCTTACCTCCTGCTATCCAAGGCTCCTGGACTAAGACCACGTCGGCTTCGCCTTTGGCCAGGCGAAGCAAAAGGGCAGCGGACGCTGCTTTACTGTGGTGTAAGTTGATCTGTAGGAGTCTTAGCGACATCCCCAGCTGCAACCTCCACCACCGTAACGTCGGCCTCCGAATCGCTCAGGTCCGCTTCATCTAATGCCGGTCCCATCGCACGCAACTCTCTGCTCAGCGACGAGTCGGTTGAGTAGCCGTCCTTCGGCACACCAGGGGCCTCCACTTATTCCGCAAGCACCTGCTCAGCTGGATTGCTGGCAGGGCCTCCCGTGGAACTAGAGTCCCCCTTATAGATTTTAAAATGTACTGCGCTGAAGCCGTAGTTTAGCACTCCCCGAGCAGCCTTTATGGGAGCGACCGACTCCTTGTTCAGCACAACAATCGCCTGGTTTACATCACCAGCATGCTCCTCCACCTTAACGACTTTCCAGTCTTTTGTGGGGAGATGTGGGTTGCATTACTGCAGCATGAAGAGGATGTCCTCCGGTGCTGTGATCGCCGCTGGGAGCCAAATTCTGGCTCGGGGTCTACTGGGGACGTCACACCAGTCTAGTGCGACTATGTTCGCCCCTTCGTATACCGCTCCGAGCTTTGCCGTCGCCTGTTTGTAAAGGTCGGCAGATCGCTGGTTGTCGCAGGCCACCACTTTTACGCTGCCCTGGTACCACCCCGCGTCCATACAGCAGGGTGATGAACCGGGATTTTCGCGTACCATACGCAGGCATATTAGGGATAGCTGGGACTCGACCGCCTTCCATTTATTTTTAGGGATCCTGTTCTCCGGATTTCCCCTGTCAATAAGTCCCAGTAGGACCCGATCTCTTGTGATCTCGGCAAAAGAGTCCGACGGCTGGATCTTTGATCTCTTCGCCGACGTACCGGGCAGCTCTATGGAGCGTTGCCTCTTTGCCTGAGCACCTTCCTGTTGGGGCTTCTCCTGCCCAGTTGGGGAACACCGTCCTTGCCCACTCTACCTTCTTTAGCCATTCGGGCGAAGGCGTGGCGACGTTGCTCTTAGCGTGTGAGCGCAGGGTTTGGGCGGCAGTCCGCCTTTCTGCGTATAAAGAAGGAATAATGAAACTTAAATTGAAATTGAAAAATTTAGCAATGACAGGCGGTTTTACTACAAAGGAAAGAGGATAAAAAGTTGCACCCTATTTTTTAAGTTTTAAAGGCCACAACAAAAGATGAGGCAAAATATCACAGTTTTGAGCTTGAAACGTTAGCGATCATTTATGCTGGGTATGCAGGGTAGAAGATTTATAATAGTTACTGATTGTAACTCACTGACGTTGACATTGAATAGGATTGAGTTAAACCCTCGTATTGTACGATGGGCATTAGAATTGCTTGAGTATGAGTTTGAGTTAGTGCATAAATCTGGAAAACTTATGCAACAAGTAGACGCGTTAAGTAGGAATACGAATATATTGGTAGTTGAAACGAATAGTTTTGAATACAATTTAGTTATTTGTCAAGCGAAGGATGAGAAGTTAAAAGATGTTAGAAAAAAGATAGAAAAAGAGGAAGATAAAATGTTTGAGATGAGGAATGGAGTTATTTATAGAAAATCAAATGATGGGAAATTGTTATTCTGTGTGCCAGGAGAAACGGAGGACAAGATATTATACAAATATCACAATGAATTAGGTCATTTAGGACTAGATAAAGTTATGGATGCTATTGTTAGGACGTATTGGTTTCCGAATATGAAAGAGAAAGTTGTTAGACATATTGATAATTGTTTGAGATGTGTGGCATATTCGCCAAAGTCAGGAAAAGGGGAAGGAATGTTGCACAGCATACCAAAAGGAAATGTGCCATTCGAAATTATACATATCGATCATTATGGACCGGTTGATAATGGGAGAACAAAGAAACATCTGTTTGTGGTAATAGACGGTTTCACTAAATACGTTATATATACGTTATATACGTTATATGCAACAAAGATGACGAACACAAAATAAGTCATTATAGCAATGAAAGATTTTTTTATTATTTTGGAAAATTTGTAGAAGAATATAAAATTAAACACGTAAAAATTGCGACTGGGTCACCCCAAGCCAATGGGTAGGTGGAAAGACTTAATCGAATAATAGGGCCAATGATAGCTAAATTAGCAGATCCTGAAAAAGGACTGCATTGTTGAGGAGGTTGAATTTTTATTGAACAATGCAAAGCAAAGGAGTATTTCACAAATGTAGAGTAAAATATTGTTTGGAATCGATCAGAAAGGAAAAGTTATGGATGAATTAGATAATGTAAGTGATGTTAGAGATTTAGACAAAATTAGGAAAAATGGGGCGGAATCGCAAATTGAATTATAAAGTGACAACGAAAGAAGAAATAATGAGAAAAGGAATGATAGTTCAGAGTACAAATTATGGTGAAAAATTTTGATATTGCAGTGGGAGTCGCGAGAAAGCTAATACCCAAACACAAAGGCCCTTATGTTATAGATAAAGTTTTGAAAACTTATAGGTATGTTATAAAAGACGTGGAAGGTTTTCAGTTGTCGCGTTGCCCGTATCAAGGAGTCTGGAGTAGTCAAAATATTAAGCATTGGATTGGTAAACGAAAATAGCTGTAAATATATCTTAAGAATTGTAAATGCAAAGACTGATAGTATGTAAGAAAATATTAGATGAAATCAATTGTATATTAAACCAAGATCAGGGGATCTTGAAATGTCAGGACAGCCGAATTGTAGCAGGATGGCTATGGCTCTCCTGTGATCTCATCGCTCTCACATTCTCTCAGAGAGTCGGGGGTTGGTGCGAGTCGTGAATTGAGACTGAGTTAAGTTGAATAATATAAGATAATATTTGGGGATATTTGGATATTTGGGGAATAAAACTATTAACTATTGTGTACAAATTTTGTGTGGTATTTCATTAATAGGGAAATATATCATACCCCTATAGTATTAATAATTATTAATAAATGATAATGTGGCTATTCCACAACATTTTTTCGGCTCATTCATTAGATCATTCATTAGAGGCTTAGGAAGGGACGGAAAATTTAGAATAGTTTTTCCAAACCAAACTAGAAAACCGAACACTTGTGGTTCTAATTTTTAATGTGCATGCGAAAACGAGAAAAAATAGGTGTAGTCGATTTAAATCAATTTCAACGAGTAAAAAACTATATTTTGACAAAATTCGTAAAGCCTAGCTTAACGACAGTTGACGAAGACGGGACAAATTCGCAGAAAGCGAGAGAGAACTTAAACGTGCACCCGCCATCGCCCTAAACTAACTTACACTTCAAATATCAAGTTAAACAAATTCAATAAAATCTCTTAACACCGGCCCACACTGGGGAGCCTAGAACAAAAGCCAGCCAAAATGTTTTTTTTTTTAAGATTTTCCAAAATGTTGCAATGCAACTTTGAAAACAATTGAATTCTCTATTCAAATCAAAAAGAAAATGTGATCTGTGATGAATGGGTATCCCACTACAGATTTTTAAAGTTGATTTTTCGAAATAGAATTTTAGCCAATAAGAAAAAAAGTATTTTTATAAATCTTTGAAATTTTTCTGAAAGCGCCCAAGGGCGTAAGTTGTGTATATAACAATTGAAATTTTAAGAGCAACCAATTCTTAAAATATTGCAAAAAGAAAAAAAAAGGAAGTGCATATTTACTTTTTTTTTAATTTTTTACAAGTGGTCAAAAAAATTTGGTTTTTTTTATATTCTTGGACGTAAAGTAGAGTTACACCCCTCTTTTTTTTAAAACAAAGTTTAGATATTTAACAAGAAATTCTGCAAAAATTTGCCTGCTCTTTTGTGCCTCTTCTGAGAAAACCGCAGTTTAAGTTAGCAAGAAATGTTTATAATTTGAAATATTGTCAGCCCTGGCTCAGCCGCGCGCCGTTACATCATGAAGATATTTGACTTATCTGAAGGTATTGATGAAGATAATGATAAATAAATAAACCAATTTAGGTTTTAAATTTAAAATTTAGTTATTTTGCTAAAAATATAGATATGAAATAAATAAATAAATAATACCGATTTCTACGAGACTTTTTTTTTTAAATATGCTATATTTCCTTGATCGATTCTATGACACCTATTAGATATCATTGATCGATTAAAAAAAATGGTAAACATAGAGTTAAATTGATAAATAATGACTTAATCTCGATTTAAGTGAACAAATATTGAAATAGAACCGAGATATACCCTTTTGTACAAAGCGTTTATATGGTATATGTGCGGCCTCGTTGAAAGCTTCAGGCTTCAACCAATAGGAAGCGGCGCGAATTTATGGATGGCCCGCCGAAAAACTCCTGCTCCGCTCGTCCTAACGTCGACGACTCTGACCATGCCGTCCTCCCCAGTGTGCCTGGCGATGACTCTCCCCAGGAGCCATTGTTGTCCTCGGCCACGACGACGAGATCTCTCTCGCTGATGTTCGGTTGCACTGCCAACAAGCACTATCGCCAGCTCTTCTGCGCTTAGGAGCTCGCTGCCCACCGCTCATAGGAGTAGGTTTTTGACAGATTTGACACCTGCCTCCCATAGTCCGCCCATGTGCGGTGCCAAAGGTGCTGTGAACGCAAACTCGCAACCGCTTTTTAATGCGAATTCGCGTATCGCGTCGGCTCGAAGGGCCTGGAGGTGGCGACTGGCTCCGACGAAGTTCGTCCCGTTGTCGCAATGGACGACTTGGAGCATCCTCAGCGCCCAACGAACCTTCGAAAAGCAAATAAAAAAGGATCTGTGGTTAAATCTGAAACAACTTCTAAATGAATCGCCTTGGACGCGAAGCAAGCATAGAGCGCAATGTAGGACTTATACGGAGGCCAACCACGAATTTTCAGTGTTGTATAGACAGGGCCACAAATATCAACGCCACATATAGCAAATGGGCGGAGAGCACGAAGAAGATCTGCGGGAAAAGTTTGTGTCATCAGTAGAGGCTTTGCATAAACATTTCCATTTGTTTAAATAATTTGAGGCACGTGTGAGGAAGAGCAAGAGAATCAATTGATATTTAGTGTTCTTTTAATATTTTCAATGCGATTTGAATTTTAAAGCACAAAAATCTGTAAGAAAATGTTTAAAATCTGTTGAGGAAATGTAAATGAAATATTCTTTTAGCAAAAGGATGTCAGTATTATCATGAATTTGAATCTAAGCGAATCTCACTTCCATAGTCAGCTGCAATGCACACACACGCACATATCTTAAGATTGTGTTTGTAAAAAACTTATTTTGTGGCTTATATATATTTCGTCCATTTTTGTGTGCAGCGGAGCGAATTCACTTTTTTCCAAATCCAAGTTTGTCAATAACTCAACGGTTAAAAACAAATTAATATTTTGCTGGTGCATTTAAATTTTTTGGAAATTCAGCCCGACACCGAGAGCACGAACGAAACGAAAAAAGGGTTGTTGCTCAGACCCTGAGCTAGACATTCTCAATTTTGGGGTCTTTCAACTGAGCAGCCCGATTAGAAAAATTCGGTTGACCGTATTTTACGAGCTCTGATTAATTGTTAAGTTAACTGTCCATAACCCATAGTCCATTTAAAATAAAAAAAGCGATTACCGAAAACTAAGGCAAAACCGCATCAAGTCGGCGCTTTGCAATTTTAGTAAATTGATCAAAGAATTTTTTTTTAAGGAATGACTTAATTTGGTGATGGCACTCAAAGGCATTCGAAAAGCAAAGTACACATTTGCTAAAATAAGCCGTAAAAATCAACAAATAAATTTCTCTTAAAAAACAAGTAATAGCCTCTTCTTATAGAGTCCATCCGTGTGAAACGGTTGGGATTTTTGAGAAATGTGAAACTCGAGTTCCCACAAATCACATCCACCATCCGATTACAGCTGACTTAAAGAGCAGTTCCTCAACTCAACATTAACGAATAGGGATTTCCACTCTTCAAAACTGTCGTAAAATTGCGTTCTCCTAATCTTATTGTAGAACAAGCTTTACCCGAAGCGACTTCGTTCGCTTAAAATTAGTTTGGAGTACGGTTGTCAGGACTTTCTTATTTCCAGAAAATTGGCCATTTTTTTTAATATGATTACTTTTAAAACTTATGTGTAAACAACATTTTTAGAAGATCCTTAAGGATCGAGAATAAGGCTACTGGCAGAGCTAATCAGAAAAGCAATCTTCTCTAAGATCTAGTCCAGCCAGCTTCCAAGTCTGCCCCTGCGATTAATTTATAGTTATAGCCAAGCAAACTTTTAGAGAGAATTTTAGCCTCTTAAACTGAAACGGCACACCGGAAGGTATTAATGGGATCCTGTTTCCCCCTTCGTGGATACCGTAAATACTGTTGCTTTGATTATGAAGATCTTTTATCTGCAATCGTGTCCCATTCCATAACTTTAAGGGACCTAAATTTCGCAATAACATTTTGGGTGCTCCAATCTTAAGAGACAGATTATGCTGCGGAATCCCTGCTACATTCAAAGAGTTTAAAAATTCAACAGGGTAATGAACCGCATAGTCAACATCAGAGAAAGAGTCGACCGATTTATAGGAGACTTCTAAACCATCAAATGAGTTTAGAAATAATGTATTGGTACCGGTGCTCTTTTATTTTTCGTTGTCTAAACGGAGCGCACAGATAGCCAATCTTAACATTTCATGATGTGTTAGAAAAACAAAGAACCCTTTTTTGGCTTGTTTTTTGCCTAAGTAGGTCGTAAAATGGTGGTCATACGATTAAAGAAAAACTTCAAAGTTCCTGGTTTTAAAATGAACTCAAAAAAATGATCAAAATATGTATATTATATGTATATGTATATATGTATATATATGTATATGTATATAAATCATAATTGTGAATTTAAACCCTACCCCCTTGCCACACCACGGTCAATCTTGTGCTTGTTTCTCTTTCTTTAGGCAAGCTCTCTCAGAGAGTTCATTGTGCGCTTGATCGTCCCCATTTCTTACACTTGCTACTGTCCTAAAGCTCATTATCATTATATCCTTCTCACTCCCAAAAAACGAATTGTGGCAAAGAAGGGCAAGTGTATTTTTTAGTATAGCCCTCTTCTAACTTGCGATCTCATCCTTGTCGAATCAATAAAAATTAGAAACATATAATAAATGAATGTGATCCATGTGAAAGTCGCGAATTGTTGTACTTGCTTTCAGTTACAATGTTATCAATGCAATTTTATTGAGCGCACAAATATATTTGTTTGTAAATTGGAATTTGTTTTTTCAAATTTCTAGCTTTGAATGAAATGAAAACTTTTGTACAAACAAGCTAATTTTTCCAGGTTCCGCATATGATCGATAATTATTAGTTTTAAACGATACAAATAACTTAGAAAGAATGAGCAAGGTAATCATTTTATTTGTATTTAAACACATCACCTACTTTCAAATAGAAACACACATACACGCAATACAAATCAAAACATATCCAAATATACATACCTACATGCATACATACATATCTGAAGAAGTAACGTATTTGATTGCTTACATATCAAACTTCCGTACTTGTTTAGAAATTCGAATCTTAAGATTTTGCCTTTGCTTACAGAAATTTAGTAAGTTTGTCTGTTTTCTTCCATGACCGAAATTAAATAGGGCTCTTACTTCTGCAACAAAATGAAAAATCCTTTTTAAAAAAAAAAACCTAAGCATTTAATCCACAGAACTGACTATTGATCGAAAACCGTATTGATCGGAGCAGCAGTATAAGATTTTAAAATCCAAAACAAATTTTAACTTAAATTGCCCCTTTCTCCTCCCCTTTCCACACAGCACTTACCCCTCATCACCCTCATCAGTTTTCTTGGCTGTTGCTCTCTAGATGATGTTTTCGTTCGTAGAACAGCTTTAATTTTGGCTCACACATAGCAACCTGTTGGCGAATGCTTTTATGTTCATAAGAAACTACAAATAATTCAACAATAGTAAAAAAACAATGAGCTTAAGCAATATTTAATTTTTTCCCGCCATCGATTTGAATTGTTCTCGCAGTCATCGTTCCATTTTTCAAGTTGCACCAAAAAAACATCGCCTTACTATCGTATAAAAGAGCCCGTCAAAATCCGTCAAAATTGGATGGCGAACTAATTGGGAAAATTTCCGAACGGCAAAACCTTACGGACCTTCCGTTCAACGGATGGTGGATGGATATCTGTGGGAAGACTTTATTATATTTTTTTCTTGTTGAAAATAATCACTTCTAAAAGTTTTGTGAAGAAGTCAAACAGCTACATCAGCATCTTTGACTTCTAGATTTTTTTTTTATTTCCATTAATATTTGATGAATTTACCACTTTGAAGATACGATAAAAGAAAACTACTTGCTTGATTTTAACTTAACTAACTCACTTAGAATTTAAACGTTAAATTTAAAATTTATAATTCAAATAACTTTAACTGTTTAAATCATTAAGGTTCAAAGCTGAAACAGACATTTTTAACAACAAAGTATCAAAGTCCGGCAGTAGTTTCTAGATAGGCAATTTTATATCAATCTTATTATTGAAGTGTGAGCGGTTTTTATAGTACGAAACGAAATAATAGGACATAATTAGTCGCAAATAGTTTGAAATTCATTCAAAACATAAAATTAATTTTCATTATTGATCCCATTTCACAGTAGCTCTTTTAAATCAGCGGTCGGCAGCGCCCTATTAAGTGAGCATAGGGTTTTGTTCTGCCGGCGCGCTGCTCGCACACGTATAACGTAGAGCAGCGGTCTGCACACACACATCGATGAGCTGCCCAGTGCAAATTACCCTACAGTTCCATTCATCACCTTTTGAGCAGTGAATCACTGCCAAAAATTGAGCACTAAGCGCTCAATCACTAGTGAAATTGTATGAAAAATAGCGATGATTTTAACATGGGCATGACCTAGGGGCTCATCACTGCCAGAGACTGGCGCTGATTTAGCACCTGTTCATCACCATTTTTCATCATCACCTTATAGGCGCTTTTTCAGCGCCTAATTATCACCCAAATTCATCGCCCATTTTTATTGAAAATAGGTTAAATTTCATTGCTTTTATCAATGGGTTTATTAATACATTAAATTAATAGATTTTTACAAACTACGGTGACTTGTAGGGGTCTTCGGCAGGTTCTCAGCTTCCAGAGCCTTGGTGAGCTGCCTTTTCGCGCATGGAGATTATTCACGCATTTCCGTATTCTCTCCAGAGGCTCTGTAGGCTCCACCTGACCAATAGGATCTGAATTTGGAAAATATTTGTTTTTATAATATTATATAACGAGGCAAGAATGATAAAAACATAATTAGCAGAGGAAGAATAACATCCTTCTGGGCTGTAGGACAAAATGATTTCATCTGAAAAGATATTTTAAAAGCACTTGGTACCATCAGCTTGACCTAAAAATATTAAAAATAAAGATTATATAAAAATTAAAAGCTACTGTAATTAAGATAAGACAATACACTTGAGAATTACTTACCTAAAAATGTATTCTTAATTAAAGCATTTTTTTAAAACTCGAAAATAGCTAATCACAGCAATGCTACTCCTTTAAAGTAAAACGCAGTTGAAAACCGCGGATAAACAGCGCCTGCCCTCGAGAAATAGAAAAAGAATACTGAGCGAGAAAAACAACATCAATCGCAATCTCTCTTGTTGTTGTCTTCCCTTTGCCATTCGACATTTTGTCTCGTTTTTCTATGATTTTAAGAGAGAGAAATTTGGGTGAGCGTGATTGAGAGAGAGGGGGTTGGTGAGAGAGTCGATTCTGCAGACGCTCTGCCGGCGTCGCAGTCGACTCAGTGCTATTCGGGAACTGCAGGGAAATCATCCGTCCGATGATTTTCCTTTTGGTCGCGACAACACTGCCGCATTGACCAGATACTGGTGGTTTGAGAGCGTGTTTCGGGTACGCTCACGTAGATACGGCCAATCTGACGATGTGAAATCGTTTTTTTATTTTGGGGACAGTAGACACTAGACAGTACCTGTCTAGGTTGACATGCTACCCTTGTAGACAATGTTTTGTTTTTCTTTTTTTTTTCTTTTGTTACAATATTTTTTCTTTTATACCCTTGCAGAGGGTATTATAATTTCAGTCATTATAATTTCTTGATCAGCATCACTAGACGAGTCGATCTAGCCATGTCCGTCTGTCCGTCAGTTTCTACGCAAACTAGTCTCTCAGTTATTAAGCTATCGGCCTCAAACTTTCCCAAAAGTCTTCTTTCTATTGCAGGTAGTATATACATATTCCATAGGAAAAATCGGGAAAAAAATCGAACAAAAATTCTATCTTCGGTGTTTTTTAAAATATTACATTCTACTCTTGGGAATATTATTTTATAAATATTTCTGAATTTCGAATTAGAGTTTTAAAAAATCGGATTACTATATCAAATAGCTGCCATAGGAACGGTCAAAAAATTAAATGGAAATTAATAGAAAAAAAATATTATATCTTTGTTGAAACTTAACAGAAATATCGAAGAGTGCAGAAGTGTTTTGCGCGAGCTCCGGAAAACAGCAGCTTAAAAGGGAAAAACAAATAACAAAGGAAATACTGGAATAGTGTAATAAAGGCAATCTTATTGCCAAAAACAGGAAATAAAATAGTTAGTGCTATGTATAAAACTAGTGCAAAGTTATTATAAAAACTAAGAAGTGCCACGAGTAATAGCTCAATGAGCGGCGATCCAAAAAACGAGCGTAGAAGCTCCGTAGACCAGAGAAACAGTTATATCTCTTATTTCCAACTCGTGATACAGAAGTAGAAAGAACTTCATCAAAGAGCAACTCAGCCCTACTGACCATTGACAGTGCGAGAGCACGGTCTTGTTCTCCCGCCCTACTCACACCAACTCCCACTTCATGGAGCTTGCAGTGTAGAACCCCACCCCCAGCTCCGACTCACAGCTCACCGGCCACGAGCACTGCAACCTCGTTAATTTGTGCAACCGCAGCAACTGCAACAAAAACACCAACGGTCTCCGTTACCAACAACGCGATTTCGAATGCGTTAGCAACTTCTGCAGCGCCGAATAAAACTACAAAGCCAATTGGATGTACGTGTGTCAATATCGGCAATATTAAACAACAGACTGGCATGGATCGTTACATCCAAATCAAACGGAAGCTAAGCCCGCAAAATAAAAGTGTTGGAAATAAACCACAACAAAATTGCCCTAATAAAGGCAGCGAACAACCAGGGGCATCTCGTAACAACAGATTCGCCCTGTTGTCGGATATTGAAAATCCTTGAAAATCAATCCGAGGCTGGACAGGCTGTACAAAAGAAGCCAAAGCCCCGACCAATTTACATAAGGGTTCAGAACTCAAATGCCCTAGTAAAGAAAATTGCTGGTCGGGAATGACAACTTTTATGTTACTCCTCTTGTCAAAGGGAATATTCACGAAACAAAGCTTCAAGAAAAAACTGAAGATCAATTCAGAGCTGTAACAAAATACCTAGACGAGGCTAAGAAGCCCTACAACACTTACCAGCTCAAGAGTAGCAAGGGCTTGCTAGTAGTGCTAAAGGGCATAGAGCCCGAGGTATCCACCAATGAGATAATAGAGACACTGAAGGAAAAGGATTTTTCGCCAAAAATATTATTAATATTATCAACAGAAATAAAAAGCCGCAACCACTCTTTAAGGTCGAACTGGAGCCAAAAAGCAGAAAACAACAATGGAAAACCTTATGCAAAATCAAAGCATTTTAATAAAATGGCTCACATCCCAACAATCTAAATAATCGATGTTTTGCCTTCGAATATCCATGTGGAATGCCAATGGCGTTTCACGGCACAAACTTGAAATAACTCACTTCCTCAATGAAAACCAAATATATGTAATACTGCTGGCAGAAACGCATATCACAAGTAAATACAACTTCCAAATAAGAGGCTATACTTTATACTGCACAGATCATCCGGAACGCATTAATCACCACTTTCACCATAAAATTACAAGTAGGCAATGGCAGTATCACTATAGCCGCTGTTTATTGCCCACCGCGTTTTAAAATAACTGAAGAGCAATTCTTGGACACTGGGGATCAAGACTCGTGACCCCCAAGGGAAGGCAACTGTACAAAGCAATTATAAATTTGAGCAACAAACTCAACTATGTCTCCCCTGACAGCCCCACATATTGGCCAGCTGACCCCAGAAAACTTCCGGACTTAATTGACTTTGCTGTAACCAAGAACATCCCAAGAAATTTAGTAAGCGCCAAATCGCTATCGGACTTATCATCGGATCACTCGCCTGTTTTAATAACTCTCCTTCAAAGCCCCAAAGTAATTGAGCACCTCTTTATGCTGACCTCGCCTAGAACTAACTGGCTAAAGTACAAAAAGTACGTAAGTTCCCACATTGAGCTAACACCACAGCTTAACACTGAAAATGACATCGACTTCTGTGCTGATGCCCTGGAGTCGGTACTAGTGCCTGAAATTTGTAATGTCATTAGGAAGCAACTAAAAACGAAAAAGGCTCCAGGGGGCGACCTTATAGCCCCAAAAATGATAATTGAACTTCCAAACTGCGCAGTGGATGCTATATGCAACCTATTTAACGGGATCACAAGACTTGGCTACTACCCCAAAAAATGGAAAAAGTCTGTGGTTATAATGATACCGAAGCCTGGGAAAGACCACACAATTCCCTCATCCTATAGGCCAATAAGCTTACTATCGTGCCTGTCCAAATTACTAGAAAAATGCCTGCTCACGCGCATAACACCATATTTAAGAGAGCAAAACTTAATAGCGGCACATTAGTTCGGGTTTCGTGAAAGCCACGGAACCATCGAGCAAGTCAACCGGATAACTTCAGAAATTCGTATAGCCTTCGAACATCGGAAACATTGTAGTGCGATATTCCTCGACGTCTCTCAGGCATTCGACCGAGTGTGGCTTGAAGGCCTTATGCATAAAATCATAACATTAATGCCAGAAAACACTCACAAGTTACTTAAGTCGTACCTCTACCACCGAGTCTTCGAGGTGAGATGCAATACAACGACATCCAACGAGTATAACATTGAAGCCGGAGTCCCACAAGGTAGCGCACTGTTCACCCTACCCTGTTCGTCCTATACACAGCAGACATCCCTACGAACGAGAGGCTGACTACGTCCACATTTGCTGACGACACCGCAATCCTGAGCCGCTCGAGACGCCCAACTAGAGCAACAGCTCAACTAGCTGATCATTTGGTGGTAGTTGAGAAGTGGCTATCAGACTCGCGAATCAAAATTAATGAACAAAACTGTAAACATATAACGTTTACCCTTAATAGACAATCGTGTTCCCAGCTATTTTTAAATAGTACGCAGATCCCCCAAGCCAGCAATGTAACATATCTCGGCGTCCACCTCGACAAACGCCTAACCTGGCGGAGGCACATTGAATGCAAGAAAGAACATTTCAGACTTAAAGCTAGCAGCCTACACTGGATTATAAATTCTCGATCACCCCTGTGTCTGGACTTTAAAGTTCTTCTCTACAACTCCACCCTTAAGCCCATTTGGACTTACGGCTCCCAGCTCTGGGGAAACGCGAGCAACAGCAATGTGACATCATACAGCACTCACAATCAAAAATCCTGCGAACAATCACTGGGGCACCATGGTATGCTCGTAACGAAAACATCCACAGGGATCTGGGCATACCACCGGTCAAAGATGAAATATCTAAGCAGAAAGCGGCCTACCACAACAAGCTTATACAGCACCCAAACAACCTCGCAAGGATCCTAAAACGGGTTTCTAACAGAACTCGTCTGCATCGAAACGATCTGCCAGCCCAGCAATAAATACTAGGGCCCGTTAGTCTAAATTCAGTCTACATGACTGTAAGTTAAGTTATATTTTTAAGATTTAATATACTTATTGTTAGTCTCATATAGAGAAGATTCAAAAAATATAGCACACATTTTATCAAAAAAAAAAAATCTTTGTTGATTTTTATTACATTCTTTTCATCTCGGGGATATAGCTTTTCTTTAACATTCCAAAATTAAATTTCACAAAATTCGGACGGCTATATTATATAGCTGCCATATAAAGGATCAAAAAATGAATGCCAACATAATACGAAAGCAGCTAAAATATGGATTGTTGTAACTTATAATTTAATTTAATTTTTTTTAAATCTGCAAGGGAATATAAGTTTCGGCTGGCCGAAGCTAGATTTTATTATTTGTTTGCTTCTTTTGTGTTACCTTTGCCTATGTTAACAACCGTCGATTTGGCCGGATTAAAGGCAAAACCGAGGTCCTTGCAAAGCAAATTGAAGTCATTTAGTTTTCTTTGCAAGTTGTTTACTGTGGTGTTGAAATCATGCCCAGAAGAGATGATGACAAAATCACCAGCTCACTGCATTACGTGCGTTTTCCTATCGCTGATCTGATGAAGCCTTTTAGTATATACATTGAAAAGAACAGGTGATAGGCAGGATCACTTCCCAAGTTTTAATTCCCTGCTAGCCATACAGCTTAGGATCCAGTCTGTATACATTGTAGGAAAGGATTCACTTTCCATGATGATCTTAAACGAGTTTAGATTGACACAGTTATACGCAGATTCACTACCGCTACAACTACATTTTTGTGTAGCTTTTTTTTTGCGGCTATAACTTTTATGACGTAGTTTATACACATTACTTCAGACTTGTCCTTCGGGTATGCGTATGATCTGTATGGTAGTATTTCGTGGTCTTCAATGCATTTTTCTAGTCTGCTTTTGACCATGGCTTTTACCGTTTTGGCCAGCACTGAAAAAAAAGAGATGGGTGTGAAGTTTTTTACATTGCTCACGTCCTTGCTTTTCTTGGGAATGTGCACAATTTTGATTTGCTCTATTCTGACGGAAAATCACACCTTGCTACCTTGGAGTTGTAGATAGACACTAGTTAATTTTTGGCCGTATTGCTCAGAAAATTTAACATTTCGTATATTATTCTGTCGGTTCCACCAGCTGTTTTTTTGTTTTGGTTAAAAGCCACTTCAAGATCCTCCAACCTAATACATGGGTTTTCATTGTTTTTTGTGGCAACTAGACTTTCATTCTAAATCTGATCCCTTAAAAATTTCAAGAATTAACTGGACTTTTCTGGATCAAATTGCCAGGGCTCTCCTCTTGACAGTTTTTTAGACTTTTTAGGAGACGCCACGTTGCTGTTGTGTTGGGTTTTGTGTCATAACACCCCATATAGTATATATATTCTTGATCAGGATCAATAGGGGATCCTGCGAGCTCAGTTTAAAAGTTAGCGACTTGAAACTTACACAGTCGTCCTAAAACACGTGTACGCTGATCAAATTTGAAAATGGCGCCGATCGGACGTCTATATCCTTTATCTCCCATAGGAACAATCGGATATAGCTTTCAATAAATGAAGATATTTCGCGAAGCGTAAAAGCTTTTGAAATGAATCTTTCCAAATCGTATTATTTGATCAGGCTAAAAGCGCGTGCTGATCGGACGTTTTTATCATATAGCTCCCATTGGAATAATAGGGTGATATCTGTTAAATGTGATGTTTTTCGGGATATTTCGCGCAGTGTAAAAGCTATTGTCATGAATCTTTTCAAATCGTAGTTTTTTGTGCATACCTTAATCAGGGTAAAAGCGCATTTCGATCGGACGTCTATATCCTATAGCTCCCATTGGAACAATATGGTGAAAAATAAGACTTTTTTTTTCCAATTATAAAATATTTTGTTGTTTATTAATTCATGTTGCTAGTATAACTTTAATTCGTGAAATCTGCAAGGGTAGTAAAACATCGGCTTGCCGAAGTTAGCTTCAGTCCTCGTTTTTTCGCTATTTTCACGGCCTTTTTCCATTTGCATGCTTTTGTTTGACTTTTGCAAAACTCATTGAACAAGTTGCTTATGTCATCATTCCACCAAGGCTTGGAAACTTTGCTTTCCCCAATCTTATAGGTGGCTGCCTTGATTTTATCTTTCATTTTTTTTGTAAGGTTTTCTAGATTGCCACTAATTTATATTTTCCTTAAGTTTTTGCCTAGCCTTTTTTTGGCTAAAAAGAAGTTTGGTCTACTGAGATTTTCATTTACTGTAAAGGTGATTGGGTGATGATGACTGCCACTCTCTTTACAAAGGTTAGATCAAGGACTGACCCCTCTTCCGAGTCAATGTTTCTTCTAATCGTGGCACCCCTAGTGTTTCCCATATTGTATTCGGCGTTTAGTATTGCCTGCGCCAGAAAAGAGCCTTTGCTGCTGTTTACTCGATCCAAAAGGTCACTGGATCTTGCATTACAATCGCCAGATATGATGACATTTTCAATAGAATCTAGTTTTTCTATCAGATTGTTAATCTTATCTTTAAATACGGATAAAGTTACCTGTAGTTCTAAATATAATGAGGATAATTTAATGTTTTGATTTTGTTTTGAAATGTTTGCATAATAATGTCACGGTTTGTATCATGACAGAATTATTTGACATTTAGGTCACTTTTAAAAGGTATGGCTACCCCTCCGTAGCCATCTTCTCTGTGTTTTTCTAAAAGATTAAAGTTAGACCTGGTAATAAAACCAGAACCGGAACCGAAACCGAAACCGAAACCGATAACCGAAATAAACCGATTCCTAATAGAGAACCGGAACCGATTAACGTATTGGTGGTACCGGTACGTTTTGGTACTTATTTACTAAATTATGGTAGAAAATGTCGCTGTAGCAGAAACACTCTTTGAAGCTAATAACCCAATTTACTCTTAGAAATAAAAAAGTGGAAAACTTAATTACAAATTTAAGTTTGCTATAAAAAAATCGAATTAATTGTAATATTCTTACAATAATGTTTTTTTTTCCAAAAAAAACTAACATAAATCATTTTAAAGTATTATTAAAAATGTTTTAACTGTACCGGTACCAGAACCGGAACCAAAACATCAACACCAAAATATAACCGTTTACCAAATACGCAGATTCGGTATGGGACCAGTACCAAAACCGGAACCGAAATAAGATTCGATTTGAGTTAAATATTTTTCTAAAAGATAAATCGTGTGAAAAAACTTCTTGTAATAAGGCTCCATTAATGTTTATGTCTTTTAGAAAGAATTCTAAATCGTGTTTGTTGTTTTTGTGCTGTAGAATCTTTAAAGTCAGTTAGACTTTTCAAGTGATTGTCTTTTTATTGTGTTTACCGGCTTTCTCCATTTCATAAAGTATTTCTTTGTACTTTCTGTTGTATTGTCACTCTCCTGTGCACACACCAGAAAGCTAATTTTTTTTCCAAAAATCAGTAATTTCTTTCCTAGGACAGCTAAAAGGATGCAGTTTTTTGCATTTCTTTCTTAAAAGACTAAGACTAAGAGTAAAATTTATTAGAATTTTATATGATATAGATAATCTAAACCAAAGTCGGAAAATGTTACGCTCTTTTCGGTTTATTATTTTTTAAAAAATAACTAGAAGACGCACTTGATCGCATTTGATGAAAGTACGAGACAAACTCGTTTAAGATTTATGAACCGTTAAAAACTGCAACTTTCGGAGGCTCCCACATTAACGTTTATTAAACAAACAATCGGTTTAACAACATTTTCAATTTTTTTTTTTATCTCTTAAGATTTTTCTAATCAAATTATTAAAAAAAATTTTTTTTAAATATTGTTTTTTAATTTTTTCAAGAAAGTACAAGAAATGCAGCATATTTAAGTCCTCCCTTAAGCCCTCTGCCGACTGGCATAACTGTGTTTTTTTAGGACCTCGTTGACTTTTAAGTCAAAAGTTTTGAATCTTTGTTTTGTATGTTTTCGTCTTTCTTTTAAGGCTGGGAAATTTGTGTCATAATTTTTCAACTGGGAATAGTTTTGTTGTACTGAAAAGGAACTTAAAACATCCATTTCCTTCCCCCAGACTGTCAGTTTTTTTTATCCCTAGCAGGATGGTTTTTGGCGTTGCATAAAGTACATTTCAAAATGGAGCACTTTCCAGTACAATCTGGGACCCCATACTTGTTGCAGCGACCTATCGACCTGCATCTTTCAGAAGTGTGTCCTAGTCGCCCATAACACTAGTTTACAATTTTTAATTTTTTTTATATATAAACGCTGGGACCCATTTTTTTCGTTTACTGTTAGGTCACTGATCACGATGAAAAAAAAAAAAAAAATTTCCAAAGAATCGTTTTGGAGATATTTGAAATAGCTAGATTTTTGACCACTTGTTTTATTCAATGTAACACCTCTCAAAAACCGATGATCCGAAAAGGAAATAGATGCACCTTTTCGAAAAGGTATGGCGCTTTGTGATCGGATCGAAATTGATGGATTTATAGCTTCTGAAAGTTCCAAAAAAGTTTCATTTTTGGCGTTTTTTTTTCATAGCTAGTTTTTATTAATTTTTTAATAATATTAAAAAATATTTTTAAATTATTTTGAGTATGCAGATCTAAAGGGCCGTTAGTCCCAAAAAGTTGAGGCCGAATATTTGCAAATCGGATGTACATTCTAGGAGATATGCATAGTTTAGTAAAATGACTCAAAGTCATCACAGGTCAGCAGTGGTACCAAAAATCTTTTTCAAGGGAAGTCGCCTCTTTTCGCGATTTCCAATTTCGAGAAACGATCAAAATAGTGTCAAGTAATTTATGTACACTTGGTTCAAAGACATTTAATTTATTTTTTAAAAAAATCGAGAAGGAAAATTTGTGAATTTTTTCGACAAAAATATGGTTTTTGGTTTACACCCAGCCCCCCTTAAAAACATACAAATACTCAGACTCGGAAGAAGACTTTATTGTTTGAAGTTTTTCGCGACTTTCAAACGATGCCATATCCTGATGGAATCGTTCACCCTGTTCATCACTTTCTGCTCCCAAGTTCAATGGAAAGATGTCGAAATGACTGCTAAGGAATTGCATTTTAAGAGATATAGGGCATAGAGTAGGGCAGATGACTTACATTTTTCCCAGCATGATTGGCCACCTCGTAAGGATCATGTCATTGGCGAAAAAAATGTCCTTTAAGAAGCCCTTGTCCTTAAAGAAAACGTAATTCTTCCCCCGCTGCACATAAAACTGGGTCTTATGAAAAATTTTGTGAAAGCTTTGGCGAAATATCGTACTTAAGGACGAAATGCACTTCCTTAGCAGTCATTTCGACATCTTTCCATTGAACTTGGGAGCAGAAAGTGATGAACAGGGTGAACGATTCCATCAGGATATGGCATCGTTTGAAAGTCGCGAAAAACTTCAAACAATAAAGTCTTCTTCCGAGTCTGAGTATTTGTATGTTTTTAAGGGGGGCTGGGTGTTAACCAAAAACCATATTTTTGTCGAAAAAATTCACAAATTTTCCTTCTCGATTTTTTTAAAAAATAAATTAAATGTCTTTGAACCAAGTGTACATACATTACTTGACACTATTTTGATCGTTTCTCAAAATTGGAAATCGCGAAAAGAGGCGACTTCCCTTAAAAAAGATTTTTGGTACCACTGCTGACCTGTGATGACTTTGAGTCATTTTACTAAACTATGCATATCTCCTAGAATGTACATCCGATTTGCAAATATTCGGCCTCATCTTTTTGGGACTAACGGCCCTTTAGATCTGCATACTCAAAATAATTTAAAAATATTTTTTAATATTATTAAAAAATTAATAAAAACTAGCTATGAAAAAAAAACGCCATAAATGAAATCATATCCATCAATTTCGATCCGATCACAAAGCGCTATACCTTTTCGGAAAGGTGCATCTATTTCCTTTCAAAGGGTGCCAGTTAAAAATTTTTCGGATCATCGGTTTTTGAGAGGTGTTACATTGAATAAAATAAGTGGTCAAACATCTAGCTATTTCAAATATCTCCAAAACGATTCTTTGGAAAAATTTTTTTTTTTTTTCATCGTGATCAGTGACCCAACAGTAAACAAAAAAAATGGGTCCCAGCGTTTATATATTTTGGCTGTAAACTAGTGTAATTGTAGCACTGACGCACTTTTGGAATGTAGTGGCTGACTTTTAATGAGCAAACGACAAAAAGTGAAACCTTTTCAGGTATGCCAGCCCCATCAAAGCCTATTTTTACAGTTTCGGTAGGTATTAACCTCAAGGTTTGTGGATCTATTCCGAAAAAGATGACGTTCAATAAAATTTATTTTAATGGAAGAATTTTTCCAGAATTTTATTGTCAGAAAAACCAGTGGGAATACCCTTGATGATTCCAAATGACTCAACAAAATTTCTTGGTATAAACGCAACTATATTCATCTTCTTTAGTTCCTAATTGTTTACAAAATCATTTGCACCCTTGGATTTGTTAAAATAAATTTTGTCTAATTTTGGCGAAAGTGAAACTATTCCTTTTAAACCATCAATACCCTTGCAGAGGGTATAATGATTTCAGTCAAAAGTTTGCAACGCAGTGAAGGAGACGTTTCCGACCCCATAAAGTATATATATTCTTGATCAACATCAATAGGCGAGTCGATCTAGCCATGTCCGTCTGTCTGTTTATACGCAAACTGGTCCCTCAGCTATCGGGATCAAACTTTTCCGAAAGTCTTATTTCTGTGGCAGGTAGTATATATGTTGGAACCGGCCGGATCGTACAACTGTATCCTATGGGTGCTACCATGGGAAAAATCGGAAAAAACCGAAAAAAAATTATAGCTTCGGTGCTCTTTGACATTTTACCTTCTACTTTTGGGAATATTATATTTTAAATATTTCTTAATTTCGAATTAAATAGGAAGCCATAGGAACGGTAAGAAAATTAAATATAAATAACAGGACAAAAATGATGTCTTTGTTGATTTTTATTACATTTTTTTTTCTCTGGGATATAGATTTTCTTTAACATTTTAAAGTTTTAAATTAAATTTAAAAAAATTCAAACGGCTATATTATATAGCTGCCAAAGGGTAAAAAAAATGAATTCCAAAATATACGAAAGCGGCTAAAATTTTGAATAGGAATGATCTGCAAGGGTGTATAAGCTTCGGCTGGCCTTTCTTGTTTTTAATAGTTCCGGCAATCGCTTTGCCACCAAAATATTATGGTTTAGCCAATAAAAATTATGTTATGTTGTTATGTTATTTAAATTCATCTAACCAGTTTTTATAGAAATGTCGCAAAGTTAGTTGATTTTTTGATGCCAAAGAACCTGTGTGCAAATACATAAATTAAAATAACTATGGATGCATGTATCCAAAAAAGTTTCAAATGTTGGCAAAATGCAAGAGACGCAGGCATGAATTCCCCTCTTCAAAAATATTCTCAAAAAACATAAATATTTTATATGCTATATGTTTAACATTTCGAAAGTAAATTTTCGATTAAATTTGGGAAACTTTTGCTATAAAATTTTCTATTGAATGAAATAAAGTAAATTAGTCCATTGTTGATCGCAATTGTAGAAAATTAATCGATTTTACAGGGGTGCATTCCGGATTTTCAATATAAAACCAAATTTTAATTTACAGAATTAAAAATATATTTTTAGTTAGAAGTAAACCATTCATTAAATCTTTTGTTATGCTTATCCTATTTATAAACAAAAATAATTGGATGACTTCTTCAATTTGTATGCCCTATTCGAGGGCCTCTATAGCGAATCTCTTAAGATTCCAATATTACAACATGTGTGCTATAACTTTAGTAACTTTCTTGCTTTCAAAAAAGTCAGTATGGGCTCTCGACCCTTTGAACAGTATATTTTATAATATTATAAATTCGTGAAATTACAAGTAAATTAAATAATATTACATAATACATAAAAGTAGTTTACAAGAGTTTTCGAAGTATGTATTTTCAAACCCTTGCATGATTTCAGTCAGAAGGAGATATTTCCGACTCTATAAAGTACTTATATTCTTGATCCGTCTGATCGTTTCTAAGCAAACTTGCCTCTCAGTTTTGAAGTTATCCCCAAAACTATTTTTTTTTTTTATTTATTTATTTTTGATCAATTCCTAACGCTATAGTATTCCTACTATTATCTTAGCGCGCTAGTCACAATGGGTTTCAAACAGTTTGATTTACTTATTTACTAAAATGTATGTCATTTCTTAATATTAACATTATTTAATTGTATGTAATATTACTATTATACTATTATTTCTACTGTGTGTTTGCAAAGTGTTCCCTAATTTTTATGGTAAATCTATGTGCATTGCTTGTTGATTTGATTTCATGCGGAAGTTGATTCCAAAGCCGAATAGTGTTAGTGTAGAAGTGCTTGTCAGAGTTGGCCAGAGTAGTTTTAATAGGAATTATATTTTTGGTGTGTTGGGAAGTAGATAGATTTATCATGTCATATATATAATCAGGTTGTTTCATATAAACTATTTTGTGGCGGAGTGACAAAGCTTTAAGTTTTATCCAATTCGTCAAACTTATATCAAAAATCCTATCTGAACAAGAGAAAACGCTATAGTCGGGTGCCCCGACTATCAGATACCCGTTACTCAGCTAGAAGGAGTGCGAGGGAGATATAAAACTTTGATCGGGCTTAACTTTTTAACAAATAGTCCGATTTGAAAAATTTTGATAGGTATAAATAAACGCAACAAAATTGCATTTATACTTTTCCGAAATCTTAAAAAATGTGGGCGCTAGACACATTTTAAAATCGTTTGTGGGCGATTGTGGGCGTTAGAGGGGGCGTGGCGCTCGGCTGAAATAAACTTGCGCTGAGTAGGAAGCCCAAGAATAAGTGTGGGTAATCCCAACTTTCTATTTTTTTTAGTTTCCGAGATCTCAGCGTTCATACGGACAGACAGACAGACATGGCTAGATCGACTCGGCTAGTGACCCTGATTAAGAATATATATACTTTATAGGGTCGGAAACGCTTCCTTCTACCTGTTACATACTTTTGAACGACTTTAATATACCCTTTTACTCTATGAGTAACGGGTATAATAACACGTGACATGGTCATATCTCTTAACATTGAATACATAACGGGCAATACTATTAAACGCTGCATTTAATTTGTGTTGGCTGGCTGCATCACATCTTCTGAAAATCTCAACCCCATAAAATAGTACGCCTTGGCGACCACAAGCCGTATATTCAATGGGAGGAAGTGCTGCGATAAGGATAGATTCCTAAGCACACAGTAAGTTTTACCTACTGCTTTATTAACTTGGTCAGTCCATGTGTAGCGAACCACGTTTTGAGAGCTGATGACATTGTAGCCTACGTTAAGCACGCGCTGGTTCCGGCATGAGTTACCAGTAGAGGGGGATCGGGGATATGTTTTATGAACGCTGCTACTTGCTCTATAGGTAAGCAATAAAATCTTATTAATTCGCGTGCTAAAAAGGTACGAGGATCTCCGCAGGACTAAGGGACAGTGAAGGAGACGTTTCCGACCCCATAAAGTATATATATTCTTGATCAACATCAATAGGCGAGTCGATCTAGCCATGTCCGTCTGTCTGTTTATACGCAAACTGGTCCCTCAGCTATCGGGATCAAACTTTTCCGAAAGTCTTATTTCTGTGGCAGGTAGTATATATGTTGGAACCGGCCGGATCGTACAACTGTATCCTATGGGTGCTACCATGGGAAAAATCGGAAAAAACCGAAAAAAAATTATAGCTTCGGTGCTCTTTGACATTTTACCTTCTACTTTTGGGAATATTATATTTTAAATATTTCTTAATTTCGAATTAAATAGGAAGCCATAGGAACGGTAAGAAAATTAAATATAAATAACAGGACAAAAATGATGTCTTTGTTGATTTTTATTACATTTTTTTTTCTCTGGGATATAGATTTTCTTTAACATTTTAAAGTTTTAAATTAAATTTAAAAAAATTCAAACGGCTATATTATATAGCTGCCAAAGGGTAAAAAAAATGAATTCCAAAATATACGAAAGCGGCTAAAATTTTGAATAGGAATGATCTGCAAGGGTGTATAAGCTTCGGCTGGCCTTTCTTGTTTTTAATAGTTCCGGCAATCGCTTTGCCACCAAAATATTATGGTTTAGCCAATAAAAATTATGTTATGTTGTTATGTTATTTAAATTCATCTAACCAGTTTTTATAGAAATGTCGCAAAGTTAGTTGATTTTTTGATGCCAAAGAACCTGTGTGCAAATACATAAATTAAAATAACTATGGATGCATGTATCCAAAAAAGTTTCAAATGTTGGCAAAATGCAAGAGACGCAGGCATGAATTCCCCTCTTCAAAAATATTCTCAAAAAACATAAATATTTTATATGCTATATGTTTAACATTTCGAAAGTAAATTTTCGATTAAATTTGGGAAACTTTTGCTATAAAATTTTCTATTGAATGAAATAAAGTAAATTAGTCCATTGTTGATCGCAATTGTAGAAAATTAATCGATTTTACAGGGGCGCATTCCGGATTTTCAATATAAAACCAAATTTTAATTTACAGAATTAAAAATATATTTTTAGTTAGAAGTAAACCATTCATTAAATCTTTTGTTATGCTTATCCTATTTATAAACAAAAATAATTGGATGACTTCTTCAATTTGTATGCCCTATTCGAGGGCCTCTATAGCGAATCTCTTAAGATTCCAATATTACAACATGTGTGCTATAACTTTAGTAACTTTCTTGCTTTCAAAAAAGTCAGTATGGGCTCTCGACCCTTTGAACAGTATATTTTATAATATTATAAATTCGTGAAATTACAAGTAAATTAAATAATATTACATAATACATAAAAGTAGTTTACAAGAGTTTTCGAAGTATGTATTTTCAAACCCTTGCATGATTTCAGTCAGAAGGAGATATTTCCGACTCTATAAAGTACTTATATTCTTGATCCGTCTGATCGTTTCTAAGCAAACTTGCCTCTCAGTTTTGAAGTTATCCCCAAAACTATTTTTTTTTTTTATTTATTTATTTTTGATCAATTCCTAACGCTATAGTATTCCTACTATTATCTTAGCGCGCTAGTCACAATGGGTTTCAAACAGTTTGATTTACTTATTTACTAAAATGTATGTCATTTCTTAATATTAACATTATTTAATTGTATGTAATATTACTATTATACTATTATTTCTACTGTGTGTTTGCAAAGTGTTCCCTAATTTTTATGGTAAATCTATGTGCATTGCTTGTTGATTTGATTTCATGCGGAAGTTGATTCCAAAGCCGAATAGTGTTAGTGTAGAAGTGCTTGTCAGAGTTGGCCAGAGTAGTTTTAATAGGAATTATATTTTTGGTGTGTTGGGAAGTAGATAGATTTATCATGTCATATATATAATCAGGTTGTTTCATATAAACTATTTTGTGGCGGAGTGACAAAGCTTTAAGTTTTATCCAATTCGTCAAACTTATATCAAAAATCCTATCTGAACAAGAGAAAACGCTATAGTCGGGTGCCCCGACTATCAGATACCCGTTACTCAGCTAGAAGGAGTGCGAGGGAGATATAAAACTTTGATCGGGCTTAACTTTTTAACAAATAGTCCGATTTGAAAAATTTTGATAGGTATAAATAAACGCAACAAAATTGCATTTATACTTTTCCGAAATCTTAAAAAATGTGGGCGCTAGACACATTTTAAAATCGTTTGTGGGCGATTGTGGGCGTTAGAGGGGGCGTGGCGCTCGGCTGAAATAAACTTGCGCTGAGTAGGAAGCCCAAGAATAAGTGTGGGTAATCCCAACTTTCTATTTTTTGTAGTTTCCGAGATCTCAGCGTTCATACGGACAGACAGACGGACAGACAGACAGACATGGCTAGATCGACTCGGCTAGTGACCCTGATTAAGAATATATATACTTTATAGGGTCGGAAACGCTTCCTTCTACCTGTTACATACTTTTGAACGACTTTAATATACCCTTTTACTCTATGAGTAACGGGTATAATAACACGTGACATGGTCATATCTCTTAACATTGAATACATAACGGGCAATACTATTAAACGCTGCATTTAATTTGTGTTGGCTGGCTGCATCACATCTTCTGAAAATCTCAACCCCATAAAATAGTACGCCTTGGCGACCACAAGCCGTATATTCAATGGGAGGAAGTGCTGCGATAAGGATAGATTCCTAAGCACACAGTAAGTTTTACCTACTGCTTTATTAACTTGGTCAGTCCATGTGTAGCGAACCACGTTTTGAGAGCTGATGACATTGTAGCCTACGTTAAGCACGCGCTGGTTCCGGCATGAGTTACCAGTAGAGGGGGATCGGGGATATGTTTTATGAACGCTGCTACTTGCTCTATAGGTAAGCAATAAAATCTTATTAATTCGCGTGCTAAAAAGGTACGAGGATCTCCGCAGGACTAAGGGACCGGACTATTGACTAGCAAAGGACAGTCAAGGACGAACAAGGATGTAGATACATACAAAATTATTTTCCATAACCTACTGGTTCCGCGGTATAGCTAAGAATACATAAAACTGATGTTTGCCGACATTTTGAATTACGTGGCCTATATAATTAGACTTACCTTTATTATTTTCGGTAGGACTCTCAAAACATCATGGCACTACAACAAAATAGTCCCCATCGTGAACAATTGCCCATGTCTTTGGAATTCGACGCCAAAGTTGAAAATCCCAAAATTTTCACAATTTCTGTGATGAAAAAAGAATTCTGAGAATTAAATCTTAAATGGAACTAATTTTAATTATTCATTGAATCTATTGTTCATTGTATGCTTTAATTTCGGTTTAAAGCGTTCTCATGAGGATATTTTATTGGATTTATTATACCAATAAAACCGTTGTTTTGATTTTATTATCTACTCCTAAATGTTGTCAAATTTTAAATAAGTCAAGGCATCCTATAGAATGCCAGTAAACATGTAAATTGATCTATGTATGTTCTGTGAACGTAGTAGTTCTAGAGGTTGCCATGACATATTTCAAATTTGACAACATTTAGGAGTAGATAATAAAATCAAAACAACGGTTTTATTATTTGAAACCGAAATTAAAGCATACAATGAACAATAGATTCAATGAATAAATATAATTAGTTCCATTTAAGATTTAATTCTCAAAATTCTTTTTTCATCACAGAAATTGTGAAAATTTTGGGAGTTTCAACTTTGGCGTCGAATTCCAAAGACATGGGCAATGGTTCACGATGGGGACTATTTTTTTGTAGTGCCGTGATGTATTAAGAGTAGGTCCTACCGAAAATAATAAAGGTAAGTCTAATTATATAGGCCACGTAATTCAAAATGTCGGCAAACATCGGTTTTTTGTATTCTTAGCTATACCGCAGAACCTGTAGGTGATGGAAAATAATTTTGTATGGGACTTTTACTCAGGGTCATCCAAATATCATGGAAAAGTTGAAATGGTTCGTGGAAATTTCACAAAGTTTAATTTTGTGTTCCTGTGTTATTAGTGGTAAAAAAGGTGTTTATTTGTTTTGTAATCAGTTGCACAAACGTCTTTGACAAAAACGAAAGAATACATATCGGCCTAAAATCACGGTTTGATTTGGGTATTGGAATAATCTTTCCTATTTTCCATTGCTCAGGGTATATATAATATATTTTTAATATAGCCTCTAAGACATCACACTGCCTACACTCAAAAAAAAAAACTACTAAAATCGCCCTTGGTTTTAGAAAATCGCCTATGAATTTGCTTTCCTGGCGATTTTGTCTATATTAAAGAAAATAGGTTCTTAATAACAATGGTTTTTTTTTCTAAAAAATAAGAAAAAAAATATGCAATTTAGAAATTTTTTACTAGAAAGTAAAAAAGTTATGTCTTCCAATTTAGAAATAAAGGTTTTCTAAGATATAGAAATACTTTTTTTTTAGATATAGACAAATATTTTTCTAGAAAATACAAAAATTTTGCTTTGGCACTCGGAACGAACTATGCCGGTTGTTTCTGTGACTTCACGTCCCCCTTGTGTTGTTGTTGTTTTTCGTTCTTGTTTGTCATCTTATATTAATTTCCTTTAATTGAGCACATGGGTGGGTGTATATGTTTATTATGTACATGCGCTTTAAGTTTCAAATTGGACCTGTAATTATAACTGAATTGAGTATACAAATTACAAATTATACATATAAAAACCCAATAACTTACTATTTTGAGAAAAACATCTTGGTCGCCTCACGCGGGAATCGAACCGCTTGCCTCACAGTTTGCAGTCAAGCACTCTACCAGCTGCGCCACGGAAGCATCACGTGAGGCGCTGCACAAAGTCTATTCACATTTTGTTCTCTTACTTTTAGTCAAATTGATCTGACTCTCTTCTCGTTATTCCCCACTAGTTGTTCATTTTATTGTGTTTGTTAATAATTATTGATTAACATTAATATTTATACAAAAATGTATATTTTATTATGGTACAATAGTAACCAGTGGCGGATCTAGGATTTTGTTGTGGGGGGTGATATTAGATCAAATTTATTGTTGCATACTTTTTTAATACCAATTTCCTTTCAATTTTCACCCGAGTGGGGGGTGATATATCACCCGTATCACCCCCCGTGGATCCGCGCATGATAGTAGCCGTAAATGATTGTTTCAAATTTGAATAACTTAAACATAATTTATATCAAAATATAATTATTCAAAAGTGAAAAAAAAATGCATTTATGTATTATTTTGTAAATATTACGCATTAAAAAAAAAAAAGGCACCAATACATTTTCGCCTCGATGTGGGATTGAACTCACACTTGCGGTTCTAAGTTTGTATAGCATATTCATGCACGCACGCGGTACACCCCTAGGCTAGAAAATTTTCTTCGATTTTAGAAAAAAAATGTCTAAACGTTAGAAAAATTTTCAAACATTTTTTTCTGTTTTTTAGAAAAAATATTTCTACTATGTAAGAATTTTTCTAATGGTTATGGCGATTTTTTTTTATTTTTAGAAAAATGTAGTCTTTTTTTTTAAATCAATGGCGATTTTAACCCTCAGATATAGAAAGGAAGATTAGAAAAAAAAACCTTATATTTTAGAAAAAAATTTATTTTTCTACATTTTAGAAAAAAAATTCTACAAAAAATCGTTTAATGGAGAATTTTTCTAAAGTTTAGAAATTATTTTCTGTGTATAGAAATTTTTTTCTAAAGCACAGAAAAATTTTGTTTTTCTATATTTAAGAAAAATAATTTTCTGAGTGTAACACCTGCAAAATCAAACATATTAATACAATAAAAAAATACAAAACTGGACAAACATAAGCACTAGAGTCAGCTTCAGGTACGTTAAGGTCAGTAAATTTTTGAATTAGGTCAGTTACGTCAATATCGTTATTATTTTTAGGTACTGCTTTGCCTATTCCGAGACTCTTAATGACTCTCCATGTTTCTTGAAGGGATTTTGCACTTTCCAATTTAGACGAATAGAATGTTTAGAATATTTACTTCTTTTCTGCTATTCTTGTGATGCCTGAAAAAGTGCTCCACACTATATCGTTTCCACTTGTCATAATTATAGTCTCGCTTTTTTGTTGCACTTTTTATGTAGGTATTAAACCATGAGTTGGCAGCCGGCTTTATAATTTTAGTCTTAATCGGAACGAACTTGTCATATAAATATTTTACATTTTCTTGGACTATATTAACCTGTTCATCAACCGAAGTCAACGTATAGATAACATTCCAATTGCACAGACAACATTCATTCGATAGTAAGTCATAATTAATGTTCCTAAAATTTATATGTTGTAGTTCTCCTTTATGAGCTGTTCGTTAAGATAAATGAGAGCATCCGAGTCGAAGCCCATCAAACGAACCGTTAGTTGTTGTTTGGCCTCTCTTCTGAACGTCGCAGCCGCGTGTAGAAATCGAATTTTTTCGGATTGATTGTCCAACTTGACAATAATAATAGGGTCAATAATTGTGTTCGCCCTATTCGCTGGCTTGACCCTGAAGATGTCTCGCAAGCTCGGTGCCGGTGTTACACCCAGTGAAAAGAAAAGGGTTTTGAAGAGCGATCGCAGCGATTCCCCTTGGACAAAAGGCACGCCATGCAGACGGATGTTATGCGCAACAGTTGAAGTTGACTGGTCAGCAAGTTTTTTCTCCAGATTGCCGACGTGGACCCGCAGGCCCTGGACATCATCAGATTGTTTTTCCAACTGCTCAACGCGCTTGCGTAGACTCTGCATGTCCCGGCTCAGTCTCTCAATTCGGTCGTGAAACATTTGAAGAATGCGCTGCTCCGACTCCCCAATTTTGGTAGATATAAAATCCGCCTGCTCCAGGAATCTCCTGGCACAAATCTCCTCCTACTCTTCAAATCGTTTGTTGAGGATTTTGATGACCATTGAAGTGGAACTCCAGATGAGTTTTCCCTGGTGCTCTTGGAAACGGGTGCCATTTTTGTTGGTTAGTGTACGAAAGTGGATGTTGTGCAAGTGTGTTCTTGTTGTTGTTGCAGGTGTTGTTGTTTATGTCTTGCGGCCTGGCTATGTAGAGTTTTTATTATTGAGTGATTATTGCTGTCCTCCTGCCGTTGTTTGTGTCGGCTTGCAGAAAATGTTGTATTAAGGAACCGCTGTTTGGAGATAAGAGACGTCCGCTCGCGACGAGAGATAGTCGAAGACTTTCTTTCTATTGGGAAATTAATAGGACAACAATTATAGCTTTGTACATTTTCAGAAACTTATCCTTTAATGCTTTGCCAACTTCTGTCTGAAATTATTATACCTTCTTCAAGGGTATAATAATGGTAAAACAAAACTTAATAAAAATTCTGGGTCAAACGTAAGAGATGGTCTCAAAACGATTTCCCATTTTTAACAGGATATTTCACTACTTAAATACATAGGATTTTTAGAAATGTATTTTTGATTGTGAGTGCTGTATGACATTGCTGTTGCTCGCGTTTCCCCAGAGCTGGGAGCCGTAAGTCCAAATGGGCTTAAGAGTGGAGTTGTAGAGAAGAACTTTAAAGTCCAGACACAGGGGTGATCGAGAATTTATAATCCAGTGTAGGCTGCTAGCTTTAAGTCTAAGATGTACTTTCTTGCATTCAACGTGCCTCCGTGTCTATTAAGGGTTAACGTTATACGTTTACACTTTTGTTCATTAATTTTGATTCGCCAGTCTGATGGCCACTTCTCAACTACCACCAAATGATCAGCTAGTTGAGCTCTTTCTGTAGTTGGGCATCTCGAGTGGCTCAGGATTGCGGTGTCGTCAGCAAATGTGGGATGTCTGCTGTGTATAGGACGAACAAGGCCCAGTGCACTACCTTGTGGGACTCCGGCTTCAATGTTATACTCGTTGGATGTCGTTGTATTGCATCTCAACTCGAGGACTCGGTGGTAGAGGTACGTCTTAAGTAACTTGTGAGTGTTTTCTGGCATTAATGTTGTGATTTTATGCATAAGGCCTTCAAGCCACACTCGGTCGAATGCCTGAGAGACGTCGAGGAATATCGCACTACAATATTTCCGATGTTCGAAGGCTATACGAATTTCTGAAGTTATCCGGTTGACTTGCTCGATGGTTCCGTGGCTTTCACGAAACCCGAACTGATGTGCCGGTATTAAGTTTTGCTCTCTTAAATATGGTGTTATGCGCGTGAGCAGGCATTTTTCTAGTAATTTGGATAGTAAGCTTATTGGCCTATAGGATGAGGGAATTGTGTGGTCTTTCCCAGGCTTCGGTATCATTATATCCACAGACTTTTTCCATTTTTTGGGGAAGTAGCCAAGTCTTGTGATCCTGTTAAATAGCTTGCATATAGCATCCACTGCGCAGTTTGGAAGTTCAATTATCATATTTGGGGTTATTATGTCGTTTTTAGTTGCTTCCTAATGACATTAGAAATTTCAGGCAATTGAAACAAAATCGGGTTAATTGCAATTTCAGAGCTAAGCGGGGGTAGTTGAAAAGAGTTTGTGGCGGCGTTTGGCTGAAATACATTTCGTAGGTGTAGAGCAAATGTTTCGGCTCTGTCTTCGTCACTGCGGGCCCAAGTACCCGAGGAGTTTCTAATCGGAGTGACTGATTCTATCGGAGAGCTTAAGTTTGGGTGAGCTCTCCACAAAGGATGCTTTGTACTGGTCGGCGACAGTTTCTCGATGTACCAGCGCTGCGCAAGCTCTTCTTCTTGCTTGAGGGTTTTGGTGAGTCTGCAGGATTGCCAAGCGCGTCGTAGGCGTCGTTTTTCCCGAACCAGTTGTTCGATTTGCAGATTTGTTTTGTATTGGTTGCTACGCACAAGTGTCTCTTCTGGTGTTGAGATTTTGGTTGCTGCCACGAGTACCGACTCCAGGGCATCAGCACAGAAGTCGATGTCATTCTCAGTGTTAAGCTGTAGTGTTAGCTCAATGTGGGAACTTACGTACCTTTTGTACTTTAGCCAGTTAGTTCTAGGCGAGGTCAGCATGAGGGGGTGCTCAATTACTTTGGGGCTTTGAAGGAGAGTTATTAAAACAGGCGAGTGATCCGATGAAAAGTCCGATAGCGATTTGGCACTTACTAAATTTCTTGGGATGTTCTTGGTTACAGCAAAGTCAGTTAAGTCCGGAAGTTTTCTGGGGTCAGCTGGCCAATATGTGGGGCTGCCAGGGGAGACATAGTCAACTTTGTTGCTCAAATTTATCTACGGTTTTCTAGATAAGGAAAATTCTTCGTATGGAAAGTTAACAAAATTTGAAAATGGATCAATAAACGAATTTTACAAAGTAACCTTTTCACAAAAAAAAAGGGGTTTAAAATTCCGTAATATAAATGTGCTGGCTACTATGATATTTTTCACGAAAAAACAGTATTTTTCGTTCGCGTATGGGGGGGGGGGGGAGGTCAAACGTCATTTTAGACAACAAGTTCGACAATATTGCTTCATCTACAGAATATCGATCCATTGCTATCCTGCCTTTTTTGTCAAAAGTTCTTGAGATGTTAATTGCTAACCGAATCGTGTATTTTATGAATGTACACAATGTCTTTTTAGAAAAGCAGTCCGGTTTTCGGAAGAACAGAAGTTGCACAACAGCTGTTATAACAAGAGAGAATGCTATAGTCGGGTGCCCCGACTATCAGATACTCGTTACTCAACTAAAGGGAGTGCGAGGGAGATGGATATATAAAACTTGGATCCGGCATAACTTTTTAACGAATGGTCCGATTTGAAAAATTTCTTCGACATTTCGAAAGGTATTGATAGACACAATAAAACTGCATTTTTACTTTTTCTAAATCTTTAAAGGTGTGCGCGCCAGACACAGACACACACACACATAAAATCGTTTAAGGCGATTGTGGGCGTTAGAGGGGGCGTGGCGCTCGTCTGAAATAAACTTGCTCTGCGTAGGAAGCCCAAGAATTTGTGTTGTTAATCCCAAATTTCTAGCTTTGATAGTCTCCGAGATCTCAGCGTTCATACGGATGGACAGACAGACAGACGGACAGACGGACGGACGGACATGGCTAGATCGACTCGGCTAGTGATCCTGATCAAGATTATGTATACTTTATAGGGTCGGAAACGCTTCCTTCTATTTGTTACATACTTTTGCACGAATACAATATACCCTTTTACTCTACGAGTAACTGGTATAAAAATCACTGAAGATATTAGATTACAAATGGATAGTAGCAATATTACTTTATTGACGCTTTCAGATTTCAGTAAGGCTTTTGACACGGTAAACCACGAAATTCTTTTAACTAAACTAAGTCGTCTTTATATGTTTTCAACCTCTGCAACAAGTTTTATTAAATCATACTTATCTCAAAGATCTCAGCTGGGTAAGAATTTCTCAACTGCGCATATGAAAAATTAGATTTTCTTCAAGCTCGGTTACCTCGTAGAGTTTGCCTTGGTTCTCATCTGTGATTTTTTTGAAATTTTTTTGTGTCCATTAAGGGGCGGTATGAATTTTTGAAGTTGAGAATTTACAAAATTTTCTCAAACTTCAAATTAGTATATCTCGGGAACGGCTTAGAGGAACAACGTATAACTTTAAACGATTTTAAATGAGTTCTAGGGGAATTAGGAAAATATTTTCTTAAATTTTTTGTTGGCTAAAAAGTATGAATTTTAGTTATTAGAAATTTCCTGTCGCGGTTTTGAAAGTCTTCATCATCCTATATAATCAGCTCAACTATCCAAGATTGTCCATCTTATAACCAACTTAATTTACCAGAAGAAACATTTATGTTCCCTTTCATCATTTCCAAGATATCTAATTCTTTATGCTAATCTAAAAAAAACATATTTAAATTTCTAACGAGTACAATTCTTACACGTTTAAGGTGAAAGTTTGCACAACTCAATTACTGTCCTGTTAGCCAAATTAATAAATGTGTTCGTGTCTGTAACAGTGAATTAGACGTCCAACTATATGTACGCTGTCCTGTTAGCCAAATTAATAAATGTGTTCGTGTCTGTAACAGTGAATTAGACAGGGTTTGAAAATGGGCAGAGCGCAATGGAATATCCATAAAACCCCTCAAATCAAAATGCATAGTAATATTTAACCGATTTTTTAACACAGATCATCTTGAATAGTCAACCATTAAAATATGTAGACCGAGCGAGCAACTTGGGGTTTACTATAAACTCCACTCTGTCCTGGAGTAATCACGTAAATTGTACGATTGGGAAAATGCATAGGATACTTAGACAACTTAACGACACGAAAACCTTTTTACCATTAAATTTAAAAATGCTCGTTGCGCAAACTAAGCTGACACCATTACTGTTTTATGGAGTCGAAGTCTTCGAAAATTGTGACGCTACTAGCCAGCACAAACTCATTGTAGCTTTCAACAATGTAGCGAGATATATATTTAATCGCAAGTGCACAGATCGAATCTCTGACGCAACTTTTAAAATTTTTCAGGGATTATGTTCAGGAATTATCAAATTGTGACTAGCGCACTAATTTATAAGTATTTTTTGTACTTGAAGCGTTAGGAAGAAATAAAACCAAAATTAAATTCACTGCTAAAAAGGTGATGAATGGAACTGCAGGGTACTGACTACTTTGCTAGGTATGTTCGGGAAATCGTTTTTTTATGAATATATGCGTGCGTGTGTGTTACCTGTTAAACATTGCTTTTTTGATTGATTATTAAAATGAACAAGAAAGGAAGTTAGCTTTGGCAAGCTAAAGATTATATACCCTTGCAGTTATAATAGTCCTCAATCGATCGGTGCAGTTCCTGGGATTCCAAATATATTATTGCCTATTAAAAATGTTAATACTAAATTCTATGGATGTTCCATCCCTGCAAATGCACAAACGAAGAGATAAAAGAACATTCTAGAAAACGAGAATAAAGATATTATAAAAGAACGCAACATAAAGAACAGTACAGTATATTGGAATTTAATGGTAAATGTCCTAATCCTACAATTTCAGCTTTAGAAAATACACATTTCGGATTTTCCATTACCCTTTTTAAACCCTTGCAGGGGTATCAAAATTTCAGTTAGATGTTTGCAACGCAGTGAAGGGGACGTTTCCGACCACATAAAGTATATATATTCTTGATCAGCACCAATAGCCGAGTCCATCTAGCCATGTCCGTCTGTCCGTCCGTTTCTATGCGAACTAGTCTCTTAGTTTTAAAGCTATCGGGATGAATCTTTCCCAAAAGTCTTCTTTCTTGTACAGGTAGTACATATGCCGGATCGGACCACTATATCTTATGGCTCCCATAGGAATAATCTCAAAAAATATAAAAATACATTGTAACTTTGTAGGAAGTAGGCGTTTTGATATTTGACAATTTCAAAACTACATTTTTTATTGGCATTAATTTTACTGGAATCCCTGGAACTCTACCGATCGAGCTAGCATTAAACTATAGGTAAATATTTTATCTGCAAGGGTATACAAGGTTCGGCTGGCTGAAGCTAGCTTCCTCTCTTGTTTTTACGCTTGTTTCATAGACACTTACATTTCACAGATAGTTAAACTTACTAATCCGGTTTTTTGGCTCCGCTGGAAATCGATCCGGGGCCGCAATCATCGGCAATCATCTAACCCGTACGCCACAGAAGAATGACTTTCGTAAAGAAAAATCTATAGACTTGAAATCAACATTCAACAAAAAAATAGAAAAAGAAAAACAAGAATGGAAATTAGCTTCGGCAAGCTAGAGTTTATATTCCCTTGCAGGTATAAAAGTACCCAAGGTTTAGTCCTCACTCGATCGGTGCTGTTCCTGGGATTCCAAATATATTATTGCCTATTAAAAATGTTTATATTAATTTGCCAAAAATTAAAACGCCTACTTCCTACAAAGTTGCAATAAGATAAGTGGTCCGATCCGACATATGTACTACCTGCAATAGAAAGAAGACTTTTGGGAAAGTTTCATTGCGATAGCTTTAAAACTGAGAGACTAGTTCGCATAGAAACGGACAGACGGACGGACGGACAGACGGACATACTAGATGTGGTCGGAAACCTCTCCTTTACTGCGTTGCAAACATCTGACTGAAATTATAATACCCCTGCAAGGGAATATAAGAGAATATGAGACGGACATCTACCCACCCCAAGTCCAGAAAAATAGTTCATCTACAATTTAGAATTGTATTTTTAAAACAACATGAAGAAAAAAAATAGTTGTAGACCCGCTTGAAGCTCGCGAGCCTAATACACAGTCTACGTCAACTAACGACTCTTTTCATCGTTCATCGTCTTTGGACCCGATCAACCATACACGTCTTACTGCAGCAGCGCTCCTGCCAATAGCGCAACCAATACTGCGACGATGACCACTAGCTTTACCAACCTGCAGAAATAAAGAAATGTTAAAAGAAATTTTTAAAAAATATTTAGTAAGAGAATCAAGTTGGGCAAGAATCTTTCCTTTGGGAAATATTTATTTTGACAAAACTCGCGTTCGACCAATCTTAATCAATATAAAATTGAACACTATTAATAGGGTCAGTAGCAATAACAATAAACGATACCTAATGCCCAAAAATTCGATTTGTTTTGTTTTTCAATTTTTTCTGTTGCCATTTTGCTCAGTTATAAATGTTGTTAAAATAATTTTGAAATGTGCTGTTCATAATCTTATGTCATACCCGCAAGTAACTGCATTTAATTTTTTTTTTAAATTCAGCCTCCTTTATCAAGTCCCCAATATGTACCAGGTACATTGTACCTATTCCGCTTTGTTATTGTGATGTCATGGACTCCACATGTGTTGCTGTCTCATTCTGTATAAAGTCGTGCTAAGTTTGACCGTGCAAAAGGAAAAACCACAGTGACAAAGCAGTCAAATTGCGCCACTTTTTTGCTAAACGTTAAATTTTAAATTATCGGTGAAGCTATAGAAATCCCTTTAAGCTGATTTCAAGGAAAATTCTTATGTATATACATTTAAATTCTGGGTCGGTACTTTAAAAGATTTTACTATTTGGACGGTTCAATTAGGTACAAATGATCAAAACTTATAACTCTCAGAATAAGTGTCTTTTTGGATTGTGTGCTTCTTTTTGAGTCATTTTCCTATAGTTATATAAAAAATATGGTTTTATAATTATAGTGGACATAAATTTCATGTTTTATCAATTTATTGAATAAACTTTATTCGGCGTTAAGCTTTACAATTAAAAGCGCATTTATGTTTTCCACACTAAGAGAGCTTCGATTCTCGCTTAAGGCCTCTTTACACCTCAGTAGGAATATTCCAAATGGAATTTTTAATGTTTCAAGCCCGTTAACATACTCTGTTGTTATTCCGATGAAATAATTTTAGCTTGGTCTGACAAAATTATTGTATGCAAATTTACATTTCCTGTTATTAATCTGTTGAAATAATTTCAAAAAATATTATATACTTATATTATATGCTTCTTCCCGTCGCTTTTTAGCACATGTACTGCTTATGTAAGAAAATGTCGCTGTAGCAGAAACACTCTTTGTCTAAAGAAGTTGTAAATCTGGCATTTTTGGCACCATTGTAGAATGAAGCTTATAACCCTATTTCTTCTTGGAAATAAAAAAGTTAAAAGTCTAATTTAAATCCGGAACCGAACTAAGATTCGGTTTGATTCCCTGACTAAAGGTTAATAATTACAAATAATATTACATCGCTGCATCCATATATTGGTATACGAATGGTTTATTATAAGATGATCAGACCCAAATAATATTCCCAGGGGCCTTTGCCTATAAAACCAGCCTGCCACTGAAAAAAATCGACGACAAATTCTAATTTTTAAATATTTTTATTTTGCTACACCAGTGATAAGACATAAGTTCATTGGCTGACTTCAGAAGATCTCCGGTTTGGGCTATTAGGGCTATCGCGTTGTGAATGGAACTGTTTTATGGAACCAGTCAGTGCTCATGGTATTTATGCTAGACTCTTGTTTCACTTTCGGGTTGCATTTTTTTTATTTTTTCAAACTCCAGACATTTTTTGAAACCACAATCACTTTAACAACAAACGAAATGAATACCATGCATTTCATATAATCTCATTTGGAATATGTATTCACATATTCGACTCGAGTCAAATAACATTATATTAACCGATTAAAATTTTGTTACTGTCGATCAAATTTTAAATTTTACAAGGGCTTCCCTTCAAAGTTGTTATAATCTATATTAACATATGAGGCTTTTCTTAGAATCTTGACCAAATTCCATTTGAAGTGTAAACTCGAAATGAAAAATGAAATGGAAAATGGAATTTATTCCATCTCAGAATTTGAAATTTGTATGAAAAATTTGATTCCATGTCACATTCCATCTGAACTGTAAAGGCCTTAAAGGCCTTTCCACAGACACCTGTGTGGCTGGTGTAGCCATCACTACCTGGGCAAGAGCACTTAAATGCGGCGATTACATCTTAAGGTCATCAAAAAATTGCACACCAGAGCCGTAAATAAACGCCTCTTTAACCAACTTCAAAAGTATTGATACTGTTAACCGGGCGGCCATGTTTATATAAATCTACAGAGCTAGCCGCACGAACTTCGTAGCGAGCAAACTATAAAATTGTCCCGGCAGTAAAAACAGAAAATACCAGAATGGGAAGAAGTTGGATTTACCGCCTCAAGAAGGACGATTTCACCTAAGTAGCACAAAGGCTTCGCATTTCCCTGACGGGTAGATCTGGCGACAATCCAGAACTCAAAGATCTCTGGGCCAACTAGAAGCTATATACGCAGAGAAACCAGGTCCGAGTGTAAAGCTAACAAACCCCGAAGGAGAAGACGTCATGGAAGGCCTTAGTATCAAAGAGATGCAACAAGAAGGCCGACAAAGAGATTCGAGCCAAGATAGAAAGACATTCCAGGAGTCACCAAGTCCTAGCGCGCCCGACTACGCTAAAGTCGCGAAGCAGGTCAGAGAATGGTCTTTCAGGTTCGATGGCACAGAGAAACCACTCGGATTCTTGGAACAGGTGGAATGGTCCGCGAACGCCTACGGATTGGACTTGAACTTGATACCTCGGGCGATGCCAGAGCTACGACAAGGCAGAGCATTAAAGTGGATTATCTCGTACAATCGGCAATGGAGAACGTGGGGGGACTTTATTGAGAGTTTCCAAACGATCCTCCTGCCCAGAGGATATTTCGCCAAACTACAGGACCAAGTCAAAGCTCGGAAGCAGGGATTTAAGGATTACATGATAAGGCCACTCGGGTACAGTCCGAAGAATATACTCGAGGTCATAAGTGAAAACAGCACGACTGACCTAAGGATATCCCTGAGAGCGTACAAGATAGAAGACCTGGAATAACTCATGATCCTCGCCGATGAGTACTAAGAACTTGAGAAAGAGCTTGAAGCGTTCTCCCATGAGAACCAATTCAGCAGGACAAAGACAGCACTCCAGGAACAGGTCACGTGCAGAAGGTGCGACAACAACGCCAGACAAGACATCTCAGCCGCCAACCAGCGGATCCCGCCGAACCTACATCACCAAGTCCAGCCGACCAGCACCCTATCGAGACCACCACAACGCAGAGGTCTCAAGGCATAGGCAGAGCCGAAACCCACATCACTGATCCACAAGAAGCCTGTCGCAAATTTGGCGGACACGGCCATTGGGCACGAGGTTGCCGGAACCGGCGTATTTTATTCTGCTGGTTATGCGGAAAGGTGGGTGTGAGGTACATTGAATGCTGCCAGAGAGCGGGAAATGGCCAGCGATCCCAGCCGCAGAGAGGCGAGCGGGAGTCGCACGTTGTCACCTCTCCAATCTAACTGGCAGGCTAATCGAAGAGGAGCAGCAGTTGTCCGCAGCGGTGACGATTGGTGGAAACTTGTACAAAGCCACAATCGACACCGAAGCAACAGCTAGCTTTATTAGCGAAGAACTGGCGGACGATCTGTCTGCTCTGGAAAAGATTACACGGACGAGACGGCAAGATAGGTTGGCAGACGGAAGTTAGGTTGGAAGGTTGGCAGAATAAGGGCGCAGCTCGAGGTAGAAGTCGCATTCGGCAACAAAGGACTGACAATGAGTCTGCTAATACTAGTAGGAGTAGTAGACGCATTGGTGCTGGGATATAATTTCCTCACACAGGTTGGTGCTGAGATAAGTAAGTCAGTAGAACGTTTGTAAGTGAACAAAATTCTGAAGTTCTGATTCAGTGTGTTAGATAAATTCGACCTTATAAGTTGTGTTCATGTTTCAAATGGCTTCTTTGGAAAACGTAAGCTATATTTTTGTTAAAATGAAATAAAATATAAATTAAAAAATACATATTTTTAAAGCTGGTATGTCCAACTGAGGCCCAAAAAAAATTAAAGGCGGGCGAATATAAACGCAATAAACGTGGGCGCAGCGCAGTGTGGTCAACTTTCGGGTTGGTGGAGGACAGTAACGAACAGTTAATTGCCGGCATTGCAGCGTGCAGAAAGTGTAATGCCATTTTTCGGTACACGAACTGCACTTCAAATCTTGTTCGCCACAAATGCCACATCGCTGCAGCACGCGCAAGCTCGAATTTGTCCATTAACCATGTCGAGGTGGACAGTGAATTTAAGAAGAGATAATAATAATAATAATAATTGCAGATCATTTAGAACCATTAACCATAGTGGGCTAAAAAAATTATTTTCTTTCTTTTCTGATCCGACGACATTGTCGCGAAACATAGCCAAGATTTACGAAAAAAAAGCCTGGATGTAACGGATGAACTAGCCTTAGTTAGAATTAACGGATATGCAATATCCTCGGATATATGGACGGATAATTTTTTTAAAAGATCATACGTATCAGTCACGATCTAATATGTCTTAAACGGTAACCTGACATGTCGGTTATTTGCTATTAAGTCAACTTTAAAAAGCTTCTGCCAAACTAGGTGGAATACCGTTTATTTTACCATGTCTTTAATTGTAAAAAACTGGGATACAATAGCCGAGACCCTAAGGGAAGCTAAGCTGGAAAACAGGTTGTGAGAGTCAGTATATTTTGCTTATGTATTAGCTAAGACATTCCAGCTAAGTCATTCGCCCAAATGCAACTCAGCTATTAGCAAGGATCCGACCCTCACACGAAATACCCGATAACACCATACTTAGGGATTTTGGGATTTCATGCATACTACGTCCACTCTAGAAGCCATGATTTCCGCCTCTTTCATATCAGCGTCTCCCGTGACCCGTTCGTTCGCTCCGGAAAAATTGTTTAATTCGATTGCATCCAACCATCCGCGAGTGAATTTCCTGCTAATCTGTGCATATTTCATCATATTATTGTTCTCAGTCTTGGTGGTGAGTTAATTTCTCCGAAATATTGTCGTTTTCTGACTGGAATTCCCCAGAACACAGAAACCACCGACCACGTGCGATTTCTAGGAATTGCAACAGTTTTGCGAGCCCTCCATCTGCGCACAGCAAGGAGCTGGAGCCGCGTGAAGTGGTTATCTTCCTTCGAAAGTAAATCTCATCAGTGCGACGCCTGGATTTAACATATTATCAGAGCCTACGCCTGGACTGCATTTCATCATGGTCACGCCTGAATCTACATAAAGGATTCCTTTAAAGGCGCACACAGCGTGAAGTGGATCTTTTCTCCTTGCCACGCCTGGATCAGTGGCACGCCAGTCCGCCTCAGCGGCGCCAGTCCGCAACAGCGGCACGCCAGTCCGCCTCAGCGACGCCAGTCCGCAACAGCGACGCCAGTCCGTAACAGCGGTACGCCAGTCCGCATCAGCGTCACAGGATCGCCGATTCTACCTTACAAGCCCGCGTGAGGTTTTCATCGTGCAAAATCCGCACCAATATCGACAGGTCGGATCAAGTCGGCCGGAATTCGGACGAATATCTCACCGGCGCCGATTCGTTGGAATCCGCGCAAGCACGCGGAAACACGACGCGCATCCCAATTGGAATTTTAGTTCCAATTTTGGTTCTCGATTGTTCCAGTTCAACGTTGGCCAGGACTGCCAACTCGTTTTTGTATCTCATTAAGTAAAAGTAGTTTAGTTCTTTCTATTTCCAACACATTTAAGATAAAAATCTAATTTATTGTACGATCCTCATTTAGCCAACCTTAATTCGTGTGTGCTTATGATATAGATTGACATATATAACCATTACAAAAACACTTCAAAGTTCTACAGCGCACATCGATCGTCATCCGGCCTTCTGACTTCGTTGGAGAGTTCGGAAGTACGGCATAGCCGTAAAACATTTAACTTCCTTTACATATATATTCATTCTTGTCTGAGCCCACACATTTTTAATATATATATTTACATATCAACAATTATTTAATCATATTGCCTCACTGCCTTTTCGTTGAACAAGAATATCGTATATCTATAACGTAATGTAAGCAACCAACAATTTGACGTAATACAAACTATATCCCTTCATTTTCTTTTGATAATCGTACATACAACCACGATCATATAGAGAGTTGTTAAACGTAGATAACGTTTAGGCTGAAGGTCTTAGTGTTAGTAATTGTAGCATTAAGAATGAACCATACTATCGAATTTGCTGTATTAAAGATGAAGTTTAAAATGCATTAAACTGTTGTCTTTTGAGGGCCCCTGATGTAATGTAGAGCAGCGGTTGTAAAGGGTGGAGTCTGATTAGGCTTCACAGGTAGGGTGGGTATAGAAGGAGGCCATCACCATCTGGGCCTTCATTTTCGATAGGTACACTCTGTCGTCCGAGTCTTAGCCGTTGGGTTAAAATTCTTATTGTTATCGTCTCTCTGTCTACTACTGTTAGTTCTGTGACACTCTTGTTCTCTCTTAACACAAACCCACACCCAGCTCCCTGAGTAGGCCGGTCGAAATGTAGACAGAGGTGTTAGGGTGGACAACGCTCATCGAGTGTGTTCGTTACAGAATTAAATGGCGCCCAACAATGGAGCAAGCCCGATGCCTGATCAGGCATTTGTCGTTTGACAGCCGAGCTTCCCGAAAATAATCCAATCCATCCATTTTTGTAAAATTGTAGTTTCAGTCGGTATTTCATTTTTGACTTGGATTTGATGGTACTCTGGATAGGTTCGGAGCCATACCAGCAAAAATGTTATACTTTAGTAATAGGTTTTTCTATCAGTTCGGTCATACTCGAACATTATAGTTAAAAACATTTCAATTTGATCATTTGATACTTAGGATTTATAGTTCTGATTTATACTCGGTTCTATACCAGGTTTTCAGTTTTCAAACAACACCTTCTTTCCAATATAAAATCGAGATTTGCTCTAGCTGGATAGGTTCGGCTAGTTCCTCTTTTATTTTGTTTGACCACAAAATTCTAATTTGATTATATGATACTTAGGATTTATAGTTCTGATTTATGGTCGGTTCTATACCAGGTTTTTAGTTTTCAAACAACACATTCTTTCCAATATAAAATCGAGATTTGCTATAGCTGGATAGATTCGGCTAGTTCCTCTTTTAATTGATTAGACCACAAAATACCATTTTTATAATTAATTCCGCAAACATTTTCAGTTCATATATCGTACCTATCGAATTAAAATCAACCTGCTGCTGCATTACTCCTCAGGATAAGCCCCTCATATTTTTATGATATTATCGCATCCCGTATGTCTCAAAGATTTCTCTAGTTTGTCATTGTTGAATGATTACCGTATATTTCTGTCCCTTATCGTACCATTACCTTTTTTAGTTAGATCTATTTAGTCCATATTTCGAATTCCTTTAAATCATCCGCTCCAAAGTATTTTTCCTTAAGATTAGTTAGTTGATTCGCTTAGTCAATAATCGTTTAAAGATGCCGGTTAGGCGCAGCAACGAGAATCTAGTTTCTCTAGAGGATAATAATTCAGTGACGTGCACCCTCTGCAATGGAGTTGTTTTCGATTTGGATTTAATTGAAACTTCTTGTAAACATTGTTTTCACAAGGCTTGTCTACAACAATGGTTGCAGGACAACAACACTTGTCCGACTTGCTCTCAACCATGTTCTCAGTCCCAGACAGGACCTAATCTCAATTCTGAAATGGAAAATCGAATGATGACCAGATCTATGCTTCGTAACGCAGATAGTCAGAACAACGTAATCACCACTCAGAATTCTAACCTCAATTCTCAGCAAGACAATGGACAAGTCAATAACCCAAATACAACCGAAGAGCCGGAACAACAAAGCCTCGCGAATCAGTTACCAGCATTGTCAGAGAACCAGAGGGCATTCCAAGTAAGGATGGTTGAAAGTCAGAGAGAATTTCAAGCTCAAAACAGTCAGCGAGTCAGGATTTCTCCAGATGTGCGAAGCGATCGCAGCGATCTTTCTTTGGATCGTCCTGACAGGATTTCAAACGTTATTTCGAATTGGCGAATCAAGTTCAGTGGTTCAGCAAACGACATCGCAGTTGAGGACTTTATATACCGTGTAAACTGTCTCACTACGCAAAGCCTAAACGGAAATTTCGAGTTGCTATCGCAGCTTGCAAATTTGTTATTTGCAGGTCCTGCCTTATCTTTTTACTGACGTGTTCATGGGTCGGTAGATGAGATGACCTGGCGTGTATTGTGCAGGCATTTAAAGGAGAGATACTCGGATCGGAGATCAGACAGCGAGATCAAAAGCGTTATGCGTCGTCGTAAACAGGGTTCAACCGAAAGTTTTGATGACTTCCTCGACGCAATGCTTACTATAGCCAATTCCCTTCGTGAGCCCATGCATGATAGCGAGCTTGCCAGCGAGGTGCGACACAATCTTGAGTTATTGCATGTTGACACCCCTTCTTTGGAAACGTTGCGTAAGGCATGTCACCGCCACGAAGAATTTTATCGTAGCACGCGTTCGAAGTCAGTTCAACGCCCGAATCCGACTAAACAATTTGTCAACACACTTCTTCACGAATACGATTCTGAAGATCAGTCCGAAGAAGAATCAGATGTCGAGGCCGAAGTCTGCGCAGTTAGGTCTGCAGACAAATTCGTATGCTGGAACTGTGATGAAAATGATCACAGGTACCACGATTGCCTTAAACCTCTGTGAGGAGTCGTAAAACTCCCCACAAATCTCGAGGCAAGAGAGCCCCTAGCAACAGCGAAGGCAGCGAGAATGCGGCAGACCCCAAGGGCATCCAGGTCCAGGCCAAAGCGGAGAGACCGTGAAATAACGGTGCCGCGCTGGACCTTGGACCCACGCCGCCCAAGGGCAATGAGGTCGAACGGTAAAGCCGTGGACTTTGAACCGGCGCAAAGAGGATGCACCGTGAATTACGGGACACCCTTGGACATTGGACCCTAGCGAGCCGTGTGCAAAAAGGGAAATAACGGGACCACGCCGCAGCCTATAAAAGGACGGCGCAGGCGCAGCTCGGGACAGTCAACCGAGATACGTGAGCAAAAGTACAAGTGAGACAAGAAAACCAGATATTAAGATTAAAGTGCGAGGATTCAATCGAGTGCGTGACCGTGAGAGTACCGAGCAACCGAGTGCTCAACGCCCAGATCAAGATACCAGAGTCAAGACGCTAGGCCAAGGCTGAGACTGCAACGGTGAGATCTGCAGGAAACAGAGATTGGAGTGGGGACGAGTGCTGGACAGGAGCAGAGTCGAGAGAAGGACGAGCTACCGGCAGGGTAAGCGCGGATCAAGAGTGTGTGCCAGGCGTCGGGGTTACGGTGGACTGACGATAAGGCTGAATCCTCGGATTTGAACTGTCGGGACATTTGTTTCTCAGGCTAGAGCCACCCCGACCTCAGGGAACACGACGAAACAGGTGGTCCCAGGATCATTTTGGTCGGACCCGAAAGGAAGGTTGTGCAGACTTTTGAGTCCTACGAGCCGGGTGGAATTGGTGAGACGCCGTTGGAGAACGACGCCGCAGGAGTCCACAAGTAGCACGAAGAGATACGAGAGCAGCGACGCCGTCGAGGAGCGCCGTCGAGGAGCGCCGCCGAGAAACGCACGAGGTGAATCTTGAGCCGAGGAAGGCAGGTCGCCGACCAGGCAAGCCGCAACAGCCAGCTGACGTAGAACACAATTCCAGCGAAAAGAAAACTTAATAAAGTTTTCCGATTTGTCCCAATCGGATATCCCTGCATTTTCTTGGGGCACGGGCAGTCACGTAATACAAATTTGGTGGGACGAACACACAATATCTCTGAGCTAGTCGCGGCGTTTACGTAGCGATCAAACAGTTAAAAACGGTTCGTTACACCTCCCCGTATTTTTTGTTACGGTTGTGGCACACCCGATGTATATAAGCCCAATTGTGCAAAATGTAATTTGGTATCGGAAAACTACAAACAGGACATTCGCAAGTTCCAGAAAGTGGATGTCCGCCGTTGGCCTCGGATAAACAAAGTACTTCGGATTTACGTGATTTGTCTATTCCCAAACCTGACGTAATAACTACTCCAACATTCAAGCCATATCACATTCGTTTGCAAGAATATCTAAAACGAAGGCTTCAACTTTTTAATGTCAATTCCATTTTCGCTTCCACACGTCGTTCTGCCATGCGTATGCGCAAGTTTTGAATGCGTAAAAAAGCCCTTAACCGGTACATCGTTTCATCTATCATCAATAAAGAGAATGATATTCGTCCTTTCACAATTGTTGAAATATTCGGTTTAGAATATTCCGCTCTCCTAGACAGCGGATCTAACAAAAGCGTCATTGGCGGACAGCTTGCCCAACAAATAATATCCGAAAAGCAGTATGACAAATTCAAAGGCGCAGTTTGTACCGCTGACGGTCAAGTACAATCCGTGGCTGGCACAATCTCTATCTCTTTGACGTACAAGTCCATAGATTCAAACTTTGAATTCTTAATTGTACCTTCCATACAGCTGAGCGTGATATGCGGTATGGATTTCTGGAAATGTTTTGACATTTCCGTCCAACTTCCGATTCTTGTTAATAAAATCAATAGCAAGCCGGATGACGACTCTTCTAACATCGGTTTATCCAACGCACATCTAAGCAAAGCTTATGAGACGAACCAACGTACATATAAGCTACGTACTAGACCCTGATCGTTTGAGGTAGGTCAAGAGGTGACAAAACGGAACTTTGCGTTGAGTAACGCTGCCAACAATTTCAACGCGAAGCTAGCCACCTTCGGAAAAAAAGCACGAGTTAAGGAGAAACTTGGTCAATCAATGTATGTCCTGGAAGACTTGAACGGCAAAGAGCTTGGTAAATTCCATGCCAAGGAAATTTGGTAATCCCTCCTGACTCCTTTTTCAGTTTTTATTGTTAGTCACAGGCACCAAAATCAAAACTGTGGTTGTGAGAGTCAGTATATTTTGCTTATGTATTAGCTAAGACATTCCAGCTAAGTCATTCGTCCCAAATGCAACTCAGCTATTAGCAAGGATCCGACCCTCACACGAAATACCCGATAACACCATACTTAAGGATTTTGGGATTTTATGCATACTGCGTCGACTCTAGAAGCCATGTTTTCCGCCTCTTTCATATCAGCGTCTCCCGTGACCAGTTCGTTCGCTCCGGAAAAATTGTTTAATTCGATGGCATCCAACCGTCCGCGAGTGAATTTCCTGCTAATCTGTGCATATTTCATCATATTATTGTTCTCAGTCTTGGTGGTGAGTTAATTTCTCCGAAATATTGTCGTTTTCTGACTGGAATTCCCCAGAACACAGAAACCACCGACCACATGCGATTTCTAGGAATTGCAACCGTTTTGCGAGCCCTCCCTCTGCGCACAGCAAGGAGCTGGAGCCGCGTGAAGTGGTTACCTTCCTTCGAAAGTACATCTCATCAGTGCGACGCCTGGATTTAACATTTTATCAGAGCCTACGCCTGGACTGCATTTCATCATGGTCACGCCTGAATCTACATAAAGGATTCCTTTAAAGGCGCACACAGCGTGAAGTGGATCTTTTCTCCTTGCCACGCCTGGATCAGTGGCACGCCAGTCCGCCTCAGCGGCGCCAGTCCGCAACAGCGGCACGCCAGTCCGCCTCAGCGACGCCAGTCCGCAACAGCGACGCCAGTCCGTAACAGCGGTACGCCAGTCCGCATCAGCGTCACAGGATCGCCGATTCTACCTTACAAGCCCGCGTGAGGTTTTCATCGTGCAAAATCCGCACCAATATCGACAGGTCGGATCAAGTCGGCCGGAATTCGGACGAATATCTCACCGGCGCCGATTCGTTGGAATCCGCGCAAGCACGCGGAAACACGACGCGCATCCCAATTGGAATTTTAGTTCCAATTCTGGTTCTCGATTGTTCCAGTTCAACGTTGGCCAGGACTGCCAACTCGTTTTTGTATCTCATTAAGTAAAAGTAGTTTAGTTCTTTCTATTTCCAACACATTTAAGATAAAAATCTAATTTATTGTACGATCCTCATTTAGCCAACCTTAATTCGTGTGTGCTTATGATATAGATTGACATATATAACCATTACAAAAACACTTCAAAGTTCTACATCCACATCGATCGTCATCCGGCCTTCTGACTTCGTTGGAGAGTTCGGAAGTACGGCATAGCCGTAAAACATTTAACTTCCTTTACATATATATTCATTCTTGTCTGAACCCACACATTTTTAATATATATATTTACATATCAACAATTATTTAATCATATTGCCTCACTGCCTTTTCGTTGAACAAGAATATCGTATATCTATAACGTAATGTAAGCAACCAACAATTTGACGTAATACAAAATATATCCCTTCATTTTCTTTTGATAATCGTACATACAACCACGATCATATAGAGAGTTGTTAAACGTAGATAACGTTTAGGCTGAAGGTCTTAGTGTTAGTAATTGTAGCATTAAGAATGAACCATACTATCGAATTTGCTGTATTAAAGATGAAGTTTAAAATGCATTAAACTGTTGTCTTTTGAGGGCCCCTGATGTAATGTAGAGCAGCGGTTGTAAAGGGTGGAGTCTGATTAGGCTTCACAGGTAGGGTGGGTATAGAAGGAGGCCATTACCATCTGGGCCTTCATTTTCGATAGGTACACTTTGTCGTCCGAGTCTTAGCCGTTGGGTTAAAATTCTTATCGTTATCGAAATTTTAAAACAAATTAACACAGCATCCAATGTGGGAAGGCTCGCTCAACCCTGGATGCCCTGGAAACAGTAGACAGAATAGCCTGGCACGGAGGAACTAAAGAGTACTTTCTGATGGCCACATTGGACATAAAAAACGCATTCAACTCCGCATCCTGGACCATGATAATCTCAGCCCTCGAGAGACTAGATATCCCACCACATCTAAGGGCGATTGTCAGCGACTACTTCGACAACAGATGGCTACACTACGACACAGACGAGGCGGAGTTCCGCATGGGTCCGTCCCTAGGCCCTCTACTATGGAACACCATGTTTGATGGCATCCTACGACGGGACTTTCAACCAGGAGTAAGCGTAGTAGGTTTCGCCGATGAAGTCGCGGTAGTAGTGGTAAAAAAAGCAAGAAAAGAAGTTAACTTCGGACAGCCGAGGTTTATATACACTTGCAGGTAATAGAAATATATTATTCCTATTTGAAAAGTTGTTTTTAAAATGGCAAAAATCAAAACGCCTACTTCCTACAAAATAACAATGTTTGTTTTTTATTATTCTTATGGGAGCCATAAGATATGGTGGTCTGATCCGGCTAGTTCAGACATATTTACTACCTGCAATAGATAGAAGACTTTTGGGAAAGACGGACCTGGCTAGATGGACTGGGTGACTTTTGGTGCTGATCAAGAATATATATACTTTATAAGGTCGGACCCTTCTCCTTCACTGCGTTACAAACTTTTGACTGAAGTTATAATACCCTCTGCAAGGGTATAACAAAGAGGAGGTGGAGATGAGCTGGCCTTGAACTGGCGGAACACAAAACCGAAGCAGTGCTCATTAGCAGCTGACTAACAGTCGAGACGGCACAAATTATAGTTGGAGAATCGACTTTAACCTCGAAAAGAGCCATTAAATACCTAGGTGTCATGCTAGACACACAGCTAACCTACAAATAGCACCAACAGGAAGCACATAAAAAGTTCCTTGGCGTCAATGCGGCCATATCGAAAGCTAGCAGCGGAGGTGGAACATGGCCACAACGGGCCGTTGGACTTATTCCAAACATTGCGAAGTGGTTCCACCGAAAACATGGGGAGCTGACACAGGTGCTTTCCGCTTAGCGCTAAGCGCCCACGGGCTTATGACACTATTACGAGCGCCGGAAGTCAGCCAAAAAGGTTTCCAAACAATTGCAAAAAAGTGAGGAAACGCCAGGGTAGAGGTTCACCGGTGCTCGTGTTCCAGTATCAGCTTTAAAATGCGATGTGTTTTTGGTATCAAAACTGGGTGCTTTGCATCCCTTGACAATTTCGGGTGAATTGTTTAACTTTACCAGGTACTGATCCTTTTCCCGTGGTTTTGTTTCCAACAAATGTCTTGACTTGCGCTGTCGCATTCGATAACCAGGAGAGCACTAACCAGGAGAGTACTAGAATTACATTTGGTGCTGCCACTGCCTTCGACCGTAACCATCGTTCGTGTGACCCTTTTGGTTTTTTTTGCATGTGTTGTTGTCTTGCCACCAGTCGCAAGCTCCGTTTTACACAGCTCCAGTTCCTCGCAGCGAGAATCTAGAAATTTGAAGAGTTACCCGAGAGTGGGGGAATCTGTGTCCATGCTGCGTTCAATCCCCCTGCGCCGCGTGTCAGCGTTAAGTTTCTCCAGAGCCAGATAGATGATCCAGAAATCGCGTCCCATCTGGGACGCGAATAATTTCGATTGCTCCGTCAGACACCTTCCGTTTAATTGATTCATCTACCTTTGAATTGGTTGGTAGGACATAAACTGCTCCAAAAATGAGTTCACAATGTACCGTGGATTGAATCTTTCCTTCAGACGCTCCCAAGCAGTGTTGTAAGCTGTATCCGTAATGGGCAAGTGCCGTACCACGTTGGCAGCCTCATTAACAAGAAGTGTTTTCAAGTGATCGAACTTCTGGGTATTCGACAAATGTTGCTTGCTATGAATTGTGCTTTCATAGATGTCTTGAAAGGAGCGCCACTGTGTAGTTGTCAGAAAACCGTTTGATTTGAATTTTCGGCAATTCACTCAGATTGGAATTCGCCGCGTGTACTGAACTTTAATTCGCCAAAGAGACGTCACTCCCAACATGAACCGGCGTGCTCGAATTGGACTGACTTGCAGCCAGTCGCTCAAGTAGTTGTTGGATTTTTTGAAACAAATTTGCAATTACGTCTGCGTTGGAATGCAGACCGTTGCTACCATTTGCAATGCCTGTAGATGTACTCGGCTGTAGAGCATCACCCCTGTCCTTGAGTATTGCGTTCGCCCTGAGGTACTTTTCTTCGTAAATCGCATTATCTATCTCCGGATCGACATAACCTTCCAAACCGATTGCAACTAACTATCTGGCGCATATATTGAATTAAAACAAGAAAGAACGCTATTGTCGGGTGCCCCGACTATCAGATACCCGTTACTCAGCTGAAGGGAGTGCGAGGGAGATGGATATATAAAACTTTGATCGAGCACAACTTTTTAACGAATGGTCCGATTTGAAAAATTTCTTCTGCATTTCGATAGGTATAAACACAATAAAACTGAAATTTTACTTTTCCAAAATATTTAAAGGTGTGGGCGCGAGACACACACACACACACATAAAATCGTTTAAGGCGATTGTGGGCGTTAGAGGGGGCGTGGCCCACGGCTGAAACAAACTTGCGCTGCGTAGGAAGCCCAAGAATATGTGTGGGTAATCCCAACATTCTAGCTTTTGTAGTTTCCGAGATCTCAGCGTTCATACAGACAGACAGACAGACAGACAGACGGACAGACGGACAGACGGACAGACGGACAGACGGACAGACGGACAGACGGACAGACGGACAGACGGACAGACAGACAGACGGACATGGCTATATCGACTCGGCTAGTGATCCTAATCAAGAATATATATACTTTATTGGGTCGGAAATGCTTCCTTCTAGCTGTTACGTACTTTTGCACGAATACAATATACCCTTTTACTCTACGAGTAACGGGTATAAAAACCTTTTTTTTGTGGGGGCAATGCTTACAATTATTTAAAAAATCTGAATTTGTTTTTATTATTAAGAAATTAAAAATAATTGTTTTTTAAATTGTTTTCCAAAAGAAGACTTTTTAGAGAATTTAATGCTAAAGACACGAAATCAATTCCGATTGATACAGTTTTCAATGAGAGGGTAGTAGTATAGTATATATAAACCCTTTTAATATTATAATATTTTTTTTTGGGCAAACTCCTGATACACGTGTTTATTTATTTATTAAAAATATTTCAGGCAAATCAAAAATGTGAAAAAGTATTTTGCCCAAATCTGTTCGGTTTGTAAAAGAACGGCCGATATGTGAGGGCCATTTCGTTACAATGGACAAAGCGGAATTGGACAAAATTTGGGAATTGGTTAAGGAGTCTGAATTTCAAAATTCAATTTAAATGCAGCTCTTTGCGGGTATGCCTTAAGATTATGAAAGCAAAATTTATAACAGAGACATAGTAAAAGAAGAATTTAAAAAAAAAACTAATGGAATTTTGGGGTCGCTTATTGTTTCAATTCATAGCCAGTTCGCTGCGCCTATTCATTTCCGAATTTATTATTTTTTTAAGGTTGACAAAAAATAAACAAAAAAAAATTGCAGGGTGATTGTTGCTAAGCATTTCATACCCTATAACAGTTCAAAGCGTGTGTGTAAAAAATACGTAGTTATCTGGTTATGTATATCAAATAAAAATACCTAGTGACAACATCACTTCAACATAAAAAAGTTTTGATATCAACTTTTGTGACAAAAAATATAATATATATTTGACTACATAAATACACATTCCAAACTTGTCGCCAGACATGATAAACTTGCGCTAAATGGGAAACTAAGGAATCTTAATCAAAAACAAGAGAGAAAGCTATAGTCGGGTACCCCGACTATCAGATACCCGTTACTCAGCCAAAGTGAGTGCGAGGGAGATGGAGATATAACATTGTTAATCTGGCATATCTTTTTAACGAATGGTCCGATTTAAAGAATTTCTTCTACATTTCGATAGGTATTGATAACTACAATAAAACTGCATTTTTACTTTTCCAAAATCTTTAAAGGTGTGGGCGACAGACACTTTTTAAACTTGTTTATTGTGGGCGTTAGGCGATTGTGGGCGTTAGAGGGGGCGGCTGAAACAAACTTGCGCTGCGTAGGAAGCCAAAGAATATGTGTGGGTAATCCCAATTCTCTAGCTTTTGTAGTTCCTGAGATCTCAGCGTTCATCCGGACGGACAGACGGACAGACGGACATGGCTAGATCGACTCGGCTAGTGACCCTGATCAAGAATATATATACTTTATAGGGTCGGAAAAGCTTCTTTCTACCTGTTTTCTACTTTTCCCCGAATATAATATAGCCTTTTACTCTACAAGTATCGGGTATAATGAGTTCGTAACCTATATATTTAAATGTTATTGGGGTTTGACCAAAAGTTGTATACAATTCAAAAATTTATTCTTATATCTATTTTAATTTACGTTTTTTATAGATGGATAATGTCAAACTTCTACATATATTCTTGTCAATACTAGCTACTGCGCAAATATTTAAGGTACGATTTAAAATTCAATTTTGAAAGTTTTAGCTGTTTTCATATCCTGCCAGAGAGTGCAAAACAAGAGAATACCTCCGCTATTTGATACCCGTTACTCCGCTAAATGAGTGTGAGAGAGATGGAGATTTGCAAGCAACAAAGCAAGCAGTCGCTTGAAGGGCGCCATCTATCGGAAAATACATTATTTTCTCATAATTTTGTAATTGATGGTCCTATTTTAAAATTTTATTCTACATTTAAACTTTTACAAATCTGTAAAGATGTGGGCGCCAGTCTTTTTTAAAAGTCGTTTAAGGGGTTATATACCTTTTTGAGCGAAAAAATTGAGGGAACTTTGGATTTTTTTCAGGTGTGTAGCAATTATTTTATGAAACTGAAGTTAATATTTATTGATAGTACATGTTTTTATCGAAACAACAAGCGTTTGATCTTGAAAATATATGAATAATTTACAAAGTAAGGCAATTCTCTCTGAACCCTTTTTTTTATAGCGGCTTGCGGTGACCACGATTGCACAAGAACTATTTGATCGATCTTCTTCATTTTCTTTTTAAATTATTCGTAATGATTGTGCCGAGTTCGTGAACGATTATTTTTAAGAATATTTGCTTTTTTCTGCATACAGTAACAATTTTTCCAAAAAGTTGATTTTTCGAGTACTAAAAATTTTATTAAAAAAATGTTTTCTGCGAAATCAAAATTGACGCATAAAAACTGAATCGTTCACGAACTCGGCACAATCATTACGAATAATTTAAAAAAAAAATGAAGAAGATCGATCAAATAGTTCTTGTGCAATCGTGGTCACCGCAAGCCGCTATAAAAAAAAGGGTTCCGAGAGAATTGCCATAACTTTGTAAATTATTCATATATTTTCAAGATCAAACGCTTGTTGTTTCGATAAAAACATGTACTATCAATAAATAATAACTTCAGTTTCATAAAATAATTGCTACACACCTGAAAAAAAATCCAAAGTTCCCTCAATTTTTTTCGCTCAAAAAGGTATATAACCCCTTAAAGGGAATGTGGGCGTGGCGCTCAGACAAAACAAACCTGTGCTGCGTAGGAAGCTTAAGAATATGTGTGATTAATCGTAACCTTCTAGTTTTTGTAGTTATTGAGATCTCAGATCTCATTCATACAGACAGACAGACGGACATGGCAAGAATCAAGAAATATCTACTTTATAGGTTCGAAAACGCTTCCTTCTCCCTGTTACATACTTTTGCACGAATACAATATACCCTTTTACTCTATAAGTAACGGGTATAATTACTTTTATAAAATCTGTAAAGATGTGGGTGGTTTTTTTTAAGGTTCTTTAAGTCGGTGGTGGGCGTTTGGGTGTGCGTGGCGTTCGGAAGGAACCCCAAGTTAACTCAAACTTACAAGCTTTCATAGTTTCCGAGATCGTTCCTACGGACAGACTGACGGTCATGTCTAGATCGACTCGGCTAGTTAAGCTAATCAAGAATATATGTACTGTATACTGTGCGTTAGAAATTTTCATGTACTATACATATGTATTGTTCGATATATTTTTACGCATAGCTTCTTAAAACTTTCATAATAACCCAATATGTTCTAGAAAAAAATAATAGCCCGTTTCATGCAAGAGAACCCGTGCCGACTTGCAATTTAAGCTTGTCCGTACATGTTGGCGCGGTTACAGCGCTGCGACTATGGACTACGCTTCATTCGTCATTTCATTCGCAAGTTTTGGTGTTATTGGTGCACTATTGTTTGTTGAGTAAAGATGACAGTGACATTACGAAGTGATAAAGAAAATATTTTTCTTATCGGGCTACCTAGTCATCAAATCACTGGTGCAAAGTTACCCTCAAATCGCCAGGTTCTCTCCGTTTTATTTTATAATATTCGGCAAGTCAAGCTAACTCTCAGTGAAAGTGCAAATCTTGTGACTAGGGAGTGTTTAATATTTTGGGAAACAGCAAGAATTCCCACAAAGGCATTGCCTAACTGCGTGAAGAAACTGATTGATTTAAGAGAGCTGCAAAAAAATTGTAAAAAAACTCAAGTCACTTTCAAGGACCGAGAGAATAATTTTAAAATAAGCCTTGATAACTTATTTGATATTGCAAGAGGAAGACAAACTATTTTTGAATAAACAAAGAGAACCAGGTCGACCAGGATATTTAGCTGGTGTAGACAAAAAATTGACGGAGAAAGAAGAAAGAGCTAGGCAAAAACGATTGAAAGAAGAGGAAAGGCATGTAAAGCAAAAAGAGCTATTGGCTGTTGCATCAACTTCTATACCAAACAACTTACAGTATTCGGAAGAATCGGACGAAGATCTTATAAATCCTGAACTGGTTTTGCTAGACGTTGCCTGCTCTGAAAAAAAGTATAAAAAGAGGTAGAAAGAATCTCATCACACCTAAACTTGTCGCAGCTTTAGATCGATGCCAGCTGAGTATAAGAGACTCCGTTTACATTCTTCAGGCGGTAGTAGAAGCGCTTGATATGAGCAGCGAGGATTTTCCTATCAACAAATCATCGATTCAACGAATTCGTACTGAGACTAGAAAAATTTTGCTTTTCGCTTGTCGTCATCATGTTTATGAGTTGGTCCTAAAAGCTGCTTTTGAAACCAAGGTAAAGCAAATAACTATTAGCCCTGATATTCCGCTCTTTAAAAAGTTCAAAGATAATTTTAAAAAAATCAATTCAAATGACATTAAACTGTGCCTTGATTTCATAAATGCACATGTTTCCGAAACAAAAATTTCGTCTTTGTTAACGTTTTATAAGACACAACTAAGCACAGTTTTTATAAGAGACGATTACCGCGAGTTGGTTGAATTATGCGTAGTATTTTTGGGAGGAGACACGCAAAATAAATTAAAACTCAAACCCCCAGGAGCTATGCATCAGACTCGATGGATGGCGAGAGCGATATACTCATTAAAAATATGTTTGCTTCATTCACAACTCAAAATAACTAAAAAGGATAAAAATGCCCTACAGGACGTGTTCTTATTTATTGTCACTTTATATGTTAAATCTTGGCTGGAATGCACAGTGGCAACAAAAGCACCAAATCAAGATTTATGCTTCTTGAAGGCGTTAAAAGAGCATGAAAAAGTTGACGCAACCATCTCTAAAGCTTGTTTAAACAAATTTAGCCAGCACTTGTGGTATTTATGTGAAGAGACAGTCATTCTATCACTTTTTGATGACGAAGTCGATAACCATATTAAGACAAAAAAGATTGCCAGCTTAAACAGGGCCAAAAGTTTAAATTTTGGAAAACGATATATTCCATCAAGGGAAGAATTATCGCAAGAGTTGTTTGGTAAGATATTTTTGTAGGTTTAATTATTATATTTTTCTTGTTACCTAACTTGTTTATTTCTTTCAGATAAAACGCTCGATGATTTTGTTTCAGAAAAGAGCAAACAATTTCTATCTCGACTGCAGATCGACGACAGCTTTCTTCAAGAAGATGTTTCTTTTTGGAATGAAAATGATGCTTTTCTTGAAGCTAAAAAAAGAATAAGTCATTTAAAGGTGGTAAATGACACTGCTGAAAGGGCTGTTAAATTAGTACAGGATTTTAACGGGCTTATCACGGTCGAGGAAGAACAAAAACAGTTTTTGCTGCGCTGTGCTCAAGAGCACAGAAATTTGTATCCGGACTGTAAAAAAAGCACACTTCAGAAAACTTACCCTGGATCAAAGCTATTTTTATGTTTTAAATAAATACTACTGTCTATGCAAGTTCATTTTAACTTTTACTGACTTCACTTATCGTAATAACGTAGCAGACCGAAATATTAAACCAAAATATGTTTTTTGATAAACTTTGTAGAGCGGTCGGCACGGGTTGCAATCATGCTAGAAAGGTAAAATTTTGTATTTAAATACCTTTAAGCCTTTATAAAAAAATAAGAGGGTATGCATTTTAAAATTGAAAAAAAAAAAAATTTTTTTTTCATATAAGGGACACCCTAATATATATATATATATATATATGTTACTTACTGTTGCCTACTATTCTGTTGGTTTAAAATCGTGCCAAGCCTTCGGCTTTCTTTAATGAAAACACTTCGCATTATTGTTGTCATTCCAAATCGAGGTGCAAGATTTGTCATGGAACACATCATTCACTTCTGCATAACTTTAGTCAGCATCAACGGGCCATTGTATCGACTAGTGAGTAGTTAGTAAATGCGGGAGCTGAATACAAAAAGTGGAAGGGGGAGGTAATTAATTATGCTAATTAGGGTAATAAATGGGGGTAATTAAAGTTAATGGTGCGTGACGAGTGATCGTTAATTAGGGTGATAAATTGCGTATATCCAGGAATTGTATCCAGAAATCCTATCCAGAAATCGGGGATTCTAATTTAACGGGGAGAAATTACTGAGGTGTGTCAGGTGATCATAGCGTTATATTTGGGTTTTCCTAGTTAATGGGGGGAGAAATTACTGGGGTGTGACGGGTGTCCTTTGCTTATCTGGGTTGTCCTAGTTAAGCGGGGAGAAGTTACTGGGGTGTGACGGGTGACCTTTGCTTAGATCAAGAAAGTGTGGTGCTCATACGGTGTGTCAGGTGATCATAGCGATATATTTGAGTGATCCTAGTTAATAGGGGAGAAATTACTGGTGTGTGACGGGGGTCCTTTGCTTATATTGAGAAAGTGTGGTGCTCACGGGTACGAGATAGAATGTCACGGGCTGTTGTCACGTTCAAAAGAAACAGCTGAAAGCAATCACCCTTGATCATCCCTTTGCTTGCCACTGAGAAACAAACACCCAGCCAATAACAAAAGACAATGTAAATTTTAAATTCAAAAAAAAAATTTTTTTTTTTAACTTTTTGACCTGAAAGAAATACCTGAAAAAATCACCCATCCCCCAAACAAAAGAATATACAAATTTGAATTTAGGACATGAATTTAGCTCATGTTTATTTGGAAATTTGTAACAGGCTTTTCTTATACACTAAATATGATGACATTAGTTTTAAGGCTCCGTCTCGATGATTTTTATAGAAAAAGCAGGCACACGCATCTTCCCCGAATCCATTATTACAAAACGTAAAATGATTACCATATACCGTTTTGTTAAGATCGTCTTCTCCTTTATTCATGAACATATTCCTTGTATCAATGAGATATTTTAAATCTTCTTTAAAAATTTCCTCAGCAAATTGGGATGTGAAATTATTAATTTGGTTTATTAATCCACTTTGTCTGTTATCCATTGTATATGTATAAGTGTTAGACCATAGTTCCATTGCAAAAATTTAAAATAGATTTAAAATAGAATCTGGCACCGATAGAGTAAGCATTAAAATATAATTATTTACTTTATCTGCAAGCTTCGGCTGTCCCAAGCTAACTTTCTTTCTTGTTTTCCAATCGAATTTGCCATTTATCGTGACCATAATTTGACCTTCAAACAGATTATGATTAAAATTATGGGGTGTGCTGGTAAAAAAGTTTATGGTTAAGGTCTTCTCTTGTTTTATATCTTGTAAGCTGTTACATTTGTTATAATATTTGTTTATGGACGGTAAATTTCCCAGAATTTTACCTACAATAGATATTGCTGTGTTCGTTGCACTTAACAAACCTTTATATCCGGGAATGTCACAGAAAACCATTCCAACCGAATTTCCCCCGAATAGCAAATCTCGGTGTCACAGACGTCATTTTTGACAGTTTCTAAGTCCCCCGTATTTTGCCGGACGTTTTGATAAAATTAACCAACTTACAAATGTTTCCCAAAAATATAACTTTATTTAAGACAACTCTAGTGAATTTTAATAACTACCTGCATACTACGATTTTTATACCTACTTCGGGTTATATTTAAAAATATGCTTTTTATAAAAACTCTCGAAAAAATTAGCTAAAAAAAATCCGTCGGCAAACCGTCTACCTGGCAGTGTTACCAATTAGCTAGCACTTTAAAATACCAAATTTGTCCAAATTTCGGAGTTAGTTATCGAAATGTTTTGTTAACGAATTATTTATTCAAAGGTACTAAGTATTATAGTTAAAAATAAAACTTATTTCTGGTAAAAATTTTATGGTAAAAGAAGTTGTAGTTATTGAGAAATTAATAAAAACAGGCCGCCTTTGCAAAAAGTTGGCATCACTGTCGTGAAAAAATGTCCTATTTTTGCCGGGTAAAACGCCGGGAAGGAAGAAGAAGATAACTCCAGGAATCCCGAACTTATTGTAGAAATGGGTTTTAGATTTGAGGATAGCCTCATTGGTTTGGTCAAATTTAATGAATTTTGGGCAAAGAATCCTTTCCATCAAGGGAAGAACATCCCATAATATTTTGCAAACCGTGGTTCTAGAAAGGGCCAGGTCAGAGTCCTTCCCAATTACTCTTTGAAAGGACCCAACTGCCAGGAACCGCAGAACCGTGGCCAGCTGGAACAAGGGCGGGATTGATGATTTTGGGATGTGCTCCTCAATCAGATGAAACACCATTATAAATGTATGTTTATCAAGTCGGAAATTGTACCGAAACCTAAAAGTTACAAAAATACTTAAAGTTCCAGCAGAAAATACACTTGAAATTATCTTACGTTTCATCTGTTTGCGAAAGAAAATCGGACGAGCTTCTAAGTATTTTCCTCTGTAGCCTAGCCTTTTGAAGTTTTTGTCTTCGCAAGTACTCCAGAGCAAGAATTCGCGCAGATGGCATTTTGCTTTAAAATTCTTGCCAACTTATAAACGAAATTAAACAAACGCAGCCGCTGCAAACAGCTGTTCAGGGCTGCAATATGTACATAGCCTGGCGGGTAATTCAAATTTTTAATTTTTTTCTTTTATTGTGTACATTATGCGCTTTAAACATATATTATTTTTGTAATTTTGCAATAAAAACATAAATTAAGTTTAAAACTTATTGGAAAATAGTCAAAATAAGTCAAATAAAATTCGATAATTATTGAATATTCGATATTTAGTGTATGCATCTAGCCCTCGTCGATTTCGGTAAATTTTCCGAAAAAAGGAAATCTCTCGAATTTCTGTGACACCTACGGTTTTGATCGGTTGGTTTCTAAACCAACCGTCCCCAAAACCGTCGACGGTTTCTGTGACACCCCTGATCATCACCTTTTTGTATTGCTGTTGGTAATCATAACTTTAGGATTATTACCTAGTTATCAATAGTTATCCTGCTTAATGACTTTTAAATTATGGATGACACATTTTTTACTAACCCTTTTTATCGTTTTTTATTTATATTCTGTTAACTGATATTTTTAAATCTTTTTGGGAGATATTTGCAAATAATCGGAATGGAAAGATTTAATGATATGTATAATAAAATTATCAACGTGATATTCTTAACTTTCTTGTTTTTCGTTTCGTTACAACAATGTTTATTTGTTTGTTTAAAGCAATGTACTGCTCAATGAACTTAAAATTATATACATAGTAATTAAAATGTAAACATCATATATTTTTAAAATTACAATATTAAAAGTAGGAGAAGTTATTAAGTTGATGATGAAAGGAACGCAATGACTTTTAGCGAATTAGCCTTGGCAAAGCACTCATAGGATATTAGATGGTAAAGTTTATTATAGTTATCACATGTAATGAGTATTGAGTCGGTGTAAGTAAAGTAGTATTTTATATTAATAATCTATCAGTAATTTGTATCGAGTATTCATTTATTAGTTTTCTATGTTTAAGCAGGTAGGATTAAGAAGAATAATATCTCAAATATTCGTATTATTCTGTATGTTAAAAATTTTGATGTTAAGTTTTTTGATAATTGTTTACTAATCAATAACAAGAAAATGTGTTGTGTTGGACAGGTTTGGGTAAACCGGTTTTCATATTGTGTGCACATGTTAAGGGTGGATTTTGTTCTCTAAGCATTGGTTTTTTTAAGAAATTTACTGTAAGGAAGTTAATGTTATATACATCATTATAAATTCAAAACCAGATATGATAAGAAATATAACTATGAAATTGATTTAAATTTTTAAGAATTGGTTTAACTGATGCCTTGTTACTATTTATTTATTTATTTATTTATTTTAGTTTTATCCCAGTGCTACAGACTAGGTGAAGCCTTTTAATTATGGCACCAGTCACTTTGGGTAACATTTAACATTAATCAATTTTGTCTTACTAACTAACATTAAAAATCTTAAAACTAAAAAAACATAAGAAATTTAAGATAGAAGAGAAAATAATTTGGTTTTGATTATTAGCTGTTATGTTGTTTATTAGCTGGTTTATAGTTGTTTACTATCAATATTTCGATCAATATTTTCAACATCACCTAAGTATAAAAACTATAATCATGAATTAGATGGAGATGATCGCAAACTAAGATTTATTATGACGACTTTTCATACTATAATCCTGAATTACCGTCGGAAACATGTGTCTACCTCTTTTAATGTAAATCACAAGAATAGAAAAAGAAGATTAACTTCATAAATAAATTAATAAGTAAAATAATTGAAATTGATAAATACTTAAATATTAATAAAATAATACTTAATTTTTAATAAAAAAATTAAAATTAATAAGCAAAAATATCTAAACAAAAAAATGAATACGACAAAATTTCTACAGGCGCTTGTGCACGTCCCTTTTAAGATATTTATGAGCCATTTGTGGAAAGAAATGAAATTTTAAAATCAATTTATTTCCTACATCTGAGAATTATTAACTTGTGAGATTTATTTCATTGGACGTTGTTTTCATTTCTTTATTAGTTTTACAATCATAGGATACATCGTTCCCTAAAATGATCGGACATGTTTGTCTTAGATAACAGTCTTTAAATACTTTGACAGTTGAATTGCTCATAATGAGGAAACAAGTCACGTGATCAGTATTGTTACATGGGGGATGTCGGGGATGGGTGGAAGGTGAGCTACCTTTCTCACGTATAAAGAAAGCCCAGTTGAATATTAATTACTCATAATGAGGAAAAGGTCACGTGATCAGCACCAAATGAATTTAAATTGAAAGCCCTTTATCTTTGTTATCGATCTTTATTGATCTTTCATAATGTTGAAAGATATTGTTTCAGTTGATGTGCAAGGCTTTTTTGGTAATAATAACAATTTCATTCTCAATGAAATAGGATTAGTATTTGATCAGGATCCTAACTTGAATAATAGTTCTGTAATAGAACCACCATATGATTTCACTTTACTTAATACAAAATCTCGAAAGACTGCAATTTGGTTAACCGATAAACATCATAACATTTATTGGAACGATGCATAAAATAGTTTTTCTCAAACTCGAAAGTATCTAAAGTCAATTACAAACGGAAAACAAATTATTTGTAAAGGGGTGGAAAAGAAATGATTTTTTCAGAAAAGTTTTGGAAATTGTCAGTTCTTTAATATTAAGGAAATTGGTTGTCCGTCCCTAAACAGGTTTAAGGGAAACCGGTTTACATATTAAGAAACACGACTTAGGGGCGGGGTTTGTGCTCTAAACAATGCATACATTATTTTAAATTTTTTAAAAGTACTTTGATACCAAGAAACAAATTTTATATACATAATTTTAAAGTTGAACTTGACCAATTTATTCAAGATTTTAAAGGGGAGGTAATTGGTCACCACTTTCAATACCTCCTAAACACATAACGATGTTCATGAATCAAGGTGGATATGATCTTAAAACTACGAATTATGGTGAACACTTTACATTCTGTAATCCCGAATTGACACCAGCAACATGCGGCTGTCACTTTTGTGCAAATCGTCGGGATGGAGTCAGAAAATTAATTTCAATATATAATTTAATATGTGTAGAATCCCAAAATAAATGAATAAATATATTATTATGGTATAAAATAAACTCTGACTTTTTATTGGGAGTTCAAACTGCAGGTACGGAGAAGTGCGGGATCGTGATTTCAACTCATATTATGGCACGTGTTAGAGGTAGCCTGGGACATTGGCGTGAGGTTCACGATCTTATCAATAAGCGCGCGCCTTGAGGCTTGTACCATTTTTTGAGGTCGGGTACTGTTACTGTTTTTATCCTTCCAAACTTCAGGGAAATATGAATGAAGGAGGGATATCTGAAAAAGTTTAGATAACGGTTTGCACAAAGCATCGGCACATTTTTTTTATGACACAGCTCGGTACATGATCAGGGCCAGAAGAGAAGGGCGTCTTGATTGATTGCAAAAACATCATGCTCACTAATTGGGGGTGTAAAAATACAGTTGGAGTGAGGAAGAGGGTATGGGTAGAAAGAAGTGTTATCGTAACTAAAAGACAAGAACGTGGACTGGAAAAATGTGACAAATAAGTTCGCAATATCAGAGTCACTCGAGGCGGATACAGTATCAAGATGAAGGCAAGATGGAAATTGTTGCGATTTTCGTTTCGAATTAACTGTCTTGGAATTCGATTTTGCATGCTGACTTTAAATATAAGAACGGTGAAATAGGTTGAAAATATATCGCTCACTTATTGAAGTTTTTTTGAATAAATGAGTCTGATACATTTTCACAAGCAAATAAATTTGTTAGCGAGATATAGTGTACGTGTGGAGGAGTCAATATAGTGAACCGTTAGCGTCAGAAAACTGCTTTGATTTTTACTGTTTTTTCGAGATAGCCACGAAACCATGAAGCAGGTCAACAGTATTTATTTATTTATTACATTAAAGTTAGTAAATATCTGCCAACATAAACATAGTACCCCGCTCTTATCAAGTGGAAGGGGGCAAGGAAAGATAAGTTAGGATGTTTGTTACAATTAGATTAACAGAGCATTCCGAAAATATCAAAAAATTCAGTTCATTATATTGCGAACATAAAACGCGAAATGGATCATGTCACTGAAAGTTCGTTTTACAAATATCGAGGGCAATAGGTCGAAAACGCCGTGTAGGCCTTACAGGGATGGAGAACCGAATTTGACCAAGTAGATAGCTTGAATTTACTAGTCCAGTGATTAATTTGTGAAGGTACATAACACCATGGCAGGTCCTACGATCTTTGAGGGAGGGCAGGTTAAGTAGTCGCAGTCTATCCACGTACGATGGCAGTTGACTATGTGTTTCCCAGTTTAAACCACGTAGAGCAAACAAAAAAACTGCTTCTGTACCGATTCGATAAGGTCCTGATAATTGGTATATTGGGTTGACCAAACACACGAGCAGTATTCAAGAATTGGACGAACCAAGGAAATGTATATGTGTTTTTTGTGATGTAGGGGTCCTCAAATTCCTTCGACCAACGTTTAACAAAGGCAAAAACCTCTTTTGCTTTACCAACTGTAATGCCAATGTGATTAGAGAAGTTTAAGTTGTGTTTGAATGACAGAATGACACTCCAAGGCCTGTTTAGGAATTTATGCGTTCAAGTAGATTCGACTCAATAGAATATGTAGTGAAGAGAAGCTTCTTCCGATAAAAGATCATAAAGTTACATTTAGAGTTGCTCAAAAACAGCAAATTCTGGATGCAGCAAGAATGCAGATTGTTCAGATCAGCTTGCAAAAGTGCTTGGAAATCGGGATTCGATAACGGCAAACAGAGTTTTACGTCGTCAGCATACATCATAACATAAGCAGAGATAACTACTTGAGGCAAGTCATTTATGAAAATTCCAAACAGTAGGGGTCCAAGGCTGCTCCCTTGCAGAACACCAGAGGTCACGTGAAAAAGGTTCGAGACTGTGCTTTTAAAAGAAACTCTCTGAGTCCGGTTCGTCAGGTATGTTGAGATCCACTTAGTCAACGTGATAGGGAATCCTAATAGTATTAGTTTTTTCAATAATAACTGATGGTTCACGAAATCGAAAGCCTTACTGAAGCCCGTAAAAATAACATCGGTTTGATCGTTAAGTTTAAAAGCGCTTCTAATGACTAAAGTAAATTCAAGAAGATTTGTAGTCGTTGATCTTCGTTTCATAAAGCTATGATCAGTTGGGGACAATACTGAGCTGCATTGGTGCTGTAGCTGAGCGGTAATAAGCTGTTCGAAAATGTTGGGGATCGCGCTTAGTATTGCAATATCCCGGTAGTTTTTAATGTCGGATTTGTTTCCTTTTTTATGAAGTGGAATGATAAAAGATTCCTTCCAAACTTCAGGGAAATATGAATGAAGGAGGGATATCTGAAAAAGTTTAGATAACGGTTTGCACAAAGCATCGGCACATTTTTTTTTATGATACAGCTCGGTACATGATCAGGGCCAGAAGAGAAGGACGTCTTGATTGTTTGCATCCTCTTATCATCATTCTCTTATATTTCTTAAAAAGTCTAGACATGGAGATTTTCGTTTCGAATTAACTGTCTTGGAATTCGATTTTGCAACGGTCTAGGTAACTATTGTAATAATCGGAATTGTGGACTAAGAAATTTGAACGAGCAATTAGATACCTAGAACGGTCACTTCCAGCCCGGTTCTCTTATATTTCTTAAAAAGTCTAGACATGGAGTTTTTTAGGAAAGAGAGTCGACGAGAGAACCACGGGGATTTCCAGTGCATAATGAGGGAACGAACATATCGAAAGCTGACTATAGTAAACCATAAAACTGTTCTACAAGATGAGAGGGATCATCATTGGAATCCATTAAAGACCAATCGAGTTCGGATAAATGCCTGTTCATTTCAGCAAATTTAGCTCTTTGTTGCTGGTTCGATTTCGGGACATGACAGTAATGGACCTGTTCGGTCAAACTCCCAATATATTTTTCGTCTTACATACTGTTTCTCTTTGCCTATACAAATGTAAACAAAGCTCATTAACATGTATTAACCAATCTCTGTAAATTACTCTGTTAGAACATTATGTTATTTTGCCGCTGCTAATAAATGGCAGTTGCTGATGTTAGATCTTGGAAAACGGTTGTCTTTTTCTCGCCTGAGTTTTTAGATTGCAATTAGTTTATGCACCCCCCAACCTGATATCTTATGCAGCACAAAAGACGCTTTGTGCATTAAACATTTTGGCGCCCAACGTTGGGCAGTGTTTAAACAAATTATTAACAATTTATTAATTCATAAACAATTGTCGAACTATCGCCCGCAACAATTATTCGCTCGACCCGCTCATCGCAACTCAACATTGTCATAACCGCATACAAAAGTGAACATTTAACCCTAGTGCATTCATCGAAAGTGAATAATAAATAAACAAATAAAGTTATTAACTATTCACGAAAATTCTAAGGGCAACGTGTCGTTCGTATAACGGAATATATATATATATTCGCGTATATTCGCGCTCTTCTTCGCACATCTCTTCGCTTGTGTGTGTGTGCCTGCCTGCTCTATAAGCTCGGCGTCGATCGCTCATTCTCCTTTGCTCCGTTATTCCGCCAGCAAAGTGTTGTTGTTTGTTTTCATCGCCAACTGCAGCCGCTGCAATGGCAACGGCTATATTGGAGACTCTCAAACGGCAACGCTCGAATATTAAGCGCAACATTACGCGCATAAGAGGAATGGTCGATGCCAAGGAAGAAGAAGAGCAGAAATCGCCGGCTGAACTTCAGTGCCGTTTGGGAATCTTAGAGTCATATTTTAAGCAAGCCCTTTCGGTACAATCAGAAATTGGGACCATGGAATCCACAGATAGTGGACGTGCAGACCTGGAGGACAGTTACATAACTACAAAGTTGGCAATTCAGCAACTTCTTGGAGAGGATCTGCACAACACAGTTTCCGACCACATCTCTGCACCAAGCTACAGCGCGCCGTCTCGACTGCCAAGATTGGCACTACCTAGCTTCGATGGAAATCATAAGGATTACAAGAACTTCATCTCGTCGTTTCTGCAACTGGTCAATCGTGAGCAAATATCTAATATAGACAAATTTAATCATCTCCGTAATTGTTTAAAGGGACCTGCACTGGAAGCTGTCGCAGCCTTCCCGGTCACTGGAGAAAATTATGCGAAGGCTCTGGAACGGCTGAAGGACCGGTATGACAAGCCTGCCCTAATCTTTGTCGAAACGATAGCCTCGATTTTTAAACTGCCGCCGGCTGCTGCGGCAAGTGCTCAACAGCTCCGCAGCCTAATCGACTACGCATCCGCGTTATATAGTGCCCTTTCATCGCTAGGCTCGGACGCTCAAATTTCTGAGGCGATGCTCATTTACGTGGTCATGGAGAAGTGCGATCAGCAGACCAAAACAAAATGGAACGAATCACTGGATTATCTCACTCTGCCATCCTGGAGCCAGTGCACGCAGATACTTGAGCGCCACTGCCAGTTTTTTCTGTCTGACGAGCAATCCCATGGATCGCAGCGGCCAAGACCGACTCGTCCCCCCGCAAGATCTCACAATTCGTCGTTTTCGCTGACCAACGCACCATGTGTATACTGCCTCGCACCCTCACACAAATTGCTCGGATGTGACAAGTTTAAGGACCTTAATCCAACCGCGCGATTTGATGTCGTTAAAACACACCGTCTGTGCTTAAACTGTCTGTGTAGAGGTCACCAACTGTCGAGCTGCCCATCGAGAAATCGCTGTCGCACCTGCAACAAGGCACATCATACCCTGTTGCACAACAACCATTCGCTAGATTCGTCTCGCTCGCACCAACCGTATCCAACCGCACCGCCATTGAAAGCTGCAACACACTCGCACTCGCATTCTGGCCAGAAGTCTCAGGTGTTGCTTGCCACTGCTATGGTTCTCGTCAAGGATGCGTTTGGAACCTACTGGCCTGGAAGAGCTCTTCTCGACTCCTGCTCTCAAGTGAACTTCGTGACGGAAGACTTCGCACAACGGCTTCGCTTACGGAGGGAAAGACATGCAGTCGAAGCATCGGCCATTCGCAAACAGATATTAAATATTGCACAACTGCATCTGTCAAATCTCGCATTTCATCTTTCGTACTCTCCGCAGATCTCTGTATTATTCCACAAATCTCATACCAGCCCGATCTGGCCATCGACGTTTCGACTTGGAAGCTGCCAGAAAATACGCCGCTCGCTGATGAAAGATTCTACCAATCACGCCACGTCGATCTGCTACTGGGAACCGAAGCCTTCTTCGACGCCTTAACTGTAGGGCAAATAAGGCTGGGACCTCAAGGCCCGCTGCTGCAGAAAACTCAGTTTGGCTGGGTCGTAACCGGCCGACTGCAGCAAACCGCGCCAATAGAAGTTTCCACTTGCATGGCTTTAAACGCAAGTTCAATTGATGTCAACCTCAAACGTCTGTGGGAACTGGAAGCAGTCGACTCGCCACCTCTGCAGAAGCCGGAGCATGCTATTTGCGAGGAACAGTACGAGAAGACCACTTGTCTCGACAGCACTGGTAGGATTGTCGTCAAACTGCCATTCAAGGCTGACCCAACTCGGTTGGGAGACTCATTTGATATCGCTCGCCGTCGGTTCCTAAGCATGGAACGTCGCCTATCGAAATCTCCAGCACTTCGTCAACAATACTGCGACTTCATGGAGGATTATGAGAAATTGGGGCACATGTCCCCAGTTATTCATCCTAAACTGCACGAGCCGCACTACTACATCCCGCATCACTGCGTCCTCAAACCCAGCAGTGAGTCTACTAAGCTTAGGGTGGTGTTTGACGCCTCTTGCCGGACGTCAAATCAATTATCACTCAACGACTTGCTATGCGTTGGCCCAACACTCCAGGAGGACTTGTACCTGCAGCTTCTAAAGTTCAGGCTTCATCGTTACGCCATCACTGCAGATGTGACCAAGATGTATAGGCTAGTAAATCTCGACATTATTGATCGCAAATACCAGTACATTCTTTGGAGAGCATTTCCAGAAGACACGCTGCGCACGTATCAATTGAATACGGTAACCTACGGCACTGCAGCCGCCCCATTTTTGGCAACACGTAGCCTCAACCACCTCGCTGATGTTCATCAAGCTGACTGTCCAATCGGCGCCGCTATCATAAAGTCGTCTTTCTATGTTGATGACCTACTCACGGGTGCAGACGACTTAGAGACGCTTCGCATTATCAAGGATCAAGTCACAGAAATTCTTCGTCGAGGGCATTTCCCACTCACCAAATGGCATTCCAACTACGTTGGATTCATGGAAGATCATGCATCTAAGAAGCTCAGTTCCTGTGGCGAGGGACTAGCCAGCGCTCTTGGAGTGAACTGGAACCAGCACAAGGATACACTGTTCTTCAAGTTCATACCAAGGAACCACGCAACGCGTATCACCAAAAGAAGTATTTTGTCCACCGCATCCGCCTTGTTCGACCCGCTTGGTTTGCTCTCACCGCTTGTTGTTGTCGCAAAAATACTTCTGCAAGAACTTTGGCTCGCTGGCCTGCAATGGGACGAGAGCGTTCCAGAAAACATACACACGGCCTGGAGCAAATGCCTAGAATCATTCCAAACAGTCTCAATTTTATCGATTCCCCGCTATTGCCTCCAACACAAAATGCGATCACTTCAACTTCATGGATTTTGTGACGCATCAATCAGGGCTTACGGCTGCTGCGTGTATCTACGCTCGGAAACGTCGACGGGAGATGTCGCAGTGCAGCTATTGACTGGCAAATCGAGAGTGGCTCCTGTGAAGAAAAAATCCCTTCCAAAACTGGAATTGTGTGGAGCGCATTTGCTGGGCCAACTGTATGCGAAATTGAAGCCTCTATTAGCGGACAGAAAATTCTCGGTCTATTTCTGGACGGACTCGCAGATTGTGCTTCACTGGCTAAAACAGCACTCAGTCACACTGTCAGCATTCGTTGGAAACCGAATCTCCGAAATTCAAGAATGGACCGCATATGGCCAGTGGAAATTTGTACCAGGTGAGAGCAATCCGGCGGACATAGTTTCGCGCGGAGCTGCTACAACTGAGCTGGCAGCATCGATGTGGTTCACAGGTCCACAGTTCTTGACCCAACCATCGTCCCAGTGGCCAACCACTCCGCAAATCATCGATATCGATCCAACTATTGTCAAAGCAGAGCAACGAAGGAGCACATTCACCACGGCTGTGATCAGCAATCATGTTCTCCAACAGCTGACTCACATCAGCTCATACACTCGCTGCATTCGAACCATCGCATACGTCTTTCGCTTCGCCAACTTATCAAGAGGAGTCAAAATTGTCAATCCATCGCTTACATCGGAAGAACTTCGCCGCGCATTGTTTAGCATCGTCTACAATATTCAGCAACAGTCGTTCCTTGAAGATTTTCACTCGCTGCAGAAAGCTAAGCCGCTTACAAGTCACCTAAAGTATTTAACGCCTTTTCTCGACAGCTCATCAGGACATGCTCTTATAAGGGTTGGAGGACGATTACAGAACGCCGACATCCCTGAATCTGAAAGGCATCCGCTGCTACTGCCTAGCAAATCGCACTTTGCGTGGATTTATGTACGACACTTGCATCTGAGGAATTGTCACGCAGGCCCGAAAGCTCTAGTCGCGCTAATCCGTCTGGAATACTGGATCATCAACGCCAGGGACCTGGCTCGTCGAGTGGTGCGTTCCTGTATCGCCTGCGTTCGGTTCAGACCCAAACTGGAGAACCAACTCATGGGATCGCTACCACTAGAACGAGTGCTACCGCAACAGCCGTTCCAAAGGTGTGGCGTCGACTTCTGCGGACCGTTTAACACATATCTTCGCATTAGAGGAAAGGGTCCAACAAAGTCCTACCTCGCCGTCTTCATTTGTTTGGCATCCAAGGCCGTCCATATAGAAGTCGTCTCGGATTTGTCAACCAAGGCATTTCTTGCAGCACTTAAACGGATGATCGCCAGACGGTCAATTCCAACCGACATCTTCTGCGACAACGGAACCAATTTCGTCGGAGCTGCCAACCATCTTCAAGAACTGCGAGCGTTCCTTCAAGACAAAGCCACGCAAGAAGTCATTTCGTCTTATTTGTCAACTGATTTCATAACTTTCCATTTCATCCCTCCTAGAGCTGCTCACTTTGGAGGCCTTTGGGAGGCGGCGGTAAAAAGCGCCAAGAGTCTACTCTACAGAACACTGATGAATTCAAGATTCACCTTCGAGGAGCTCTGCACCATAACCACTGAAGTCGAAGCGATTCTCAACTCGCGCCCATTGTCTCCGCTGTCTCCAGATCCCAACGACTTTGGGGCACTTACTCCGGGCCACTTCCTGGTGGGGAAATCTCTTCGTGCCCTTCCAGAACGGACTGTGTCATCAACACATGCGTCCAGCCTGGAACGATTCGACGCCGTGACCGCGAGCAAACAACAGTTTTGGCGAAGGTGGTCGCTTGAGTACCTACAGGAACTACGCTCGCGCACCAAATGGACAACACCATCGGCCAACATCAGGGCTAACACCATGGTCATCATCCACGACGACAATCTGCCTCCTCAGCGATGGAAGATCGGGCGCATCGAGACCGTTGTTCCCGGAAAGGATGGGCTAGTTCGAGTGGCCCACATTCGAACCAGCACTGGGGTGTGCTGCCGACCAGTGCATAAGCTGGCAGTATTACCCACGGATTCTCAATCTTGTTGAAAGATGATACTTTCTAGGCGGCCGGGATGTTCGGTCAAACTCACAATATTTTTCGTCTTACATTCTGTTTCTCTTTGCCTATACAAATGTAAACAAAGCTCATTAACATGTATTAACCAATCTCTGTAAATTACTTTGTTAGAACATTATGTTATTTTGCCGCTGCTAATAAATGGCAGTTGCTGATGTTAGATCTTGGAAAACGGTTGTCTTTTTCTCGCCTGAGTTTTTAGATTGCAATTAGTTTATGCACCCCCCAACCTGATATCTTATGCAGCACAAAAGACGCTTTGTGCATTAAACAGGACCTGATGAACGAGAGCACTTGAATCAGTTGAAGGTATCCAAGAAGTGGCAGGGAGATTAAAGTCACCCATAACAATAAGATCATCGTTATTATATATATATATATGATATATATGAGCATGATACAAAAACGAAATAATCGTGAAGTTTAATCCGAACAGCGACAAACTCTAATGTGCTATCCGTACCAATTATCGGAATCTGTTGAGAGACAAGATTGGACTTGACGTCATTTAGCAAATTATCCAACACAGCAATAGACAAAATCAAAACTCATTCCAACCTTAACCTCAGGCGTGTACTGGGACTTATTAAATGCACACCAGTCCCCATTATTTACCACATGGCGGCTGAGCATCCACCGGAGTATAGGATACGGTTTCAAACGGCTAAAGAGCTAATCAAAGTATTTGCACACGAGCTACCTGCCAAGGATATTCTACTTTCGAATAGTGAACTTAACACCAGTTACGCAAAGTCGTACAAGGATTATAAACACATACTAGACCAGGTTAAAATCTGTGATCCGGAGCCAATCTGAACTAACAAAATAAGGGTAGATTTAGACTTCTTTAAGGGAACAGCCAAAACCAAAAGTGATATAGACGTAGGAAGCATTCTGCAAATATTTAAGGATTAAATGATAGACATAAGAAGCAGGGGATTTGAAATTGTTTTCACAGATGGTTCCGTCACTCAAACTCAGTCAAGCGCAGCCTTTCTGATAAACAGTTCAAATCATTTAGAAAGTTGTTTTACAAACAAGACTCTGTCTTTTCTGTCGGCCGAGCTGCTAGCGATAGACAAAGCGGTTGACCATGTCATCTCGGTGGGCATACCTCGAGTAGCCATTCTAACCGACAGCAGAAACAGCGTCATAGCATTACAAAAGTCCAGTCATGACAATTTTTTAACCTACAACATACAAAAGAAAATTTCCAGCAATGAGAAGCTGATTTTAGTAGAAATTCACCACATACCCAGTCACTCCGGAATTCCGCAAAATAAGATCGTGGACCTTCACAGTTCTAGGATGGAGTGTCAAAGATGCCACTGCCGTAATTCACCGGCTAATACAGGAAGAATGGGAAAAGGATTACGCCAACTTTGCTGCTGAAAAACAACGGGGTTACTGTGAGCTCTTCCCTACAACATTAAAAAAACCATGGTTCAACAACCAAGGCTCCAGGTCGAAGCCAAACAGTATAAAAATTATAAACAGACTTATAAGCGGCAACGCATTTGATAACTATACACTTAACAAAATGCATGTAGTTAGCAACAACAGATGTGACTTGTGCAACGATTTCGATAACGCTTCGCACATCATCTTCAGCTGTTCAAAATACAGTACTGCCAGACATAGCTTTCCATCCCTGGAAAAATACCAAAACATATACCAGTTCTTTAAACACGAAAACATAGACGCTTACCAACACATAATTAATTTTCTGGAAGAAATTAAAGTTAACATATAAATAACAGCTTTTAAACCATTTTATTTAAACCATACAACTTGGCAATTTCCACGTTCCCGAGGGTGGCCAAATAATCCCACGGCATTCACGGGTGTCGCGGTAACTTAAACCACAAAAAAAAAGGTTATTTTTAGTTTTTTTTATTTTTCTCTTAATTTCTAAACTTAAACTTAATTTCTTTAAAAAAAATAAAAACGAATTGCTTAAAGATATACATAGCTGTCCAACAACAAATATGATAATTTTGGTTAAGATTTACGAAATTTGAAACGATCAAACCCATCTAAAATGTGATGCTATGTTCATATTTTCGCAGTTGAAAAAATTATTGTCTCCAATTCTAATTTTAATAAATTGAAGCAATATATTGCCAGTGGCGGATCTAGGATTTTGTTGTGGGGGGTGATACCCCACAGGACAAATTTTTTGTTGCATACTTTTTGAATACCAATTTCCTTTCAATTTTTACCCGAGTGGGGGGTGATATATCACCCGTATTACCCCCCGTGGATCCGCGCAAGACTATTGCTCTTAAGTGGACGGACACTCATATTATAAGTCTAAGAACATTTTTGAAAGGAATGAAAATATTAGGCTGGATTTTATTTTATCGATCCTTCAAAACAAATCCTGTTGATCTTGGCCTTGCTACCTCGTTTTACCTTTTCGCCTTTGTTAATTGTCTCTGTTTTTTTTGTTTATCAAAGACTAAATATTAAAACTATTTAAACCGAGTTCCGTTTACTTCTTGTGAAGATTTTACTTCTTGATAATTAATTAATTACCTAAGAATGAAGCCAAGGTAAGTTATGCACATAGGTAACGAAAAGGTAAATAATAACCAAATACTCTTGGCGATTTTGTTACCACAGTAGACAACTCTTAAAAAGGAAACAAATATATATGCGAAGCAATGTAAAAAAATCAATTTCTGTTATCATTCATTTTTCACCTTAATTAGAATTATATTAATAACGACAGGAAGGCAGGTGGAAAGGGATGACGTGAATCAAATTGTTTAAACAATTTGAGGCACGTGTAAGGAAGAGCAAGGGAATCAATTGATTTGAATATTTAGTGTTATTTTAATATTTTCAATGCGATTTGAATTTTAAAACACAAAAATCTGTAAGAAAATGTTTCAAATCTGTTGGGGAATGTAAATAAAATATTCTCTTAGCAAAAGGATATCAGTATTATCATGAATTTGAATCTAAGCGAATCTCACTTCCTTAGTCAGCTGCAATGCGCACACACACGTACACACGCACATCTCTAGTGGATGTGTGTTAAATACGCATTTTTTTGCTAATACATATTTAGTGCGTGTGTGTGTACGCAGCGGAGCGAATTAATGTTTTTTTTTGTTTTTTACAAATCCACAGTTTGTCAATAACTCAACGTTTGAAAACTAATAAATAGTTTGGAAACATTTCGTCTTAGCTGATCGGGTTCTTGGATTTTAAAAATAAAAATAACTTTAAGGAAAACTTCGACTGTATAACTGTTTCCAAATTCTGAAGCTGATCGGAGCAGCATTATTTTGCATACAGAAAAATCTTTTTTAAAATTTAACGTTTAGCTAAAAAAAATGGTGCAAAAGAATCGATTTTCGATATAATCGATTTTTGAACCGCGCATTTTAAATGTGTTGTGACTGTGGTATTTTCATTTTTCCCTTTGCAACATACATACATGCATACATTTACGACTTAATGCAAAGTGCGACAGCAGAAAATACATACATACATATGTGGAGGCCGTCACGTCACAATGGCACAGCAAAATTTGGAAATATTGGGGACTTGGTGAAGGAGACCGAATTTTCAAAAAATTTAAATGCAGGTATTTGCGGGTATGCCATAAGATTATTGTTCTTGTTCGTTTTTTTTAGATCTTTATCTTCTGACCGTTTTTTATAGGTCCTATTATATTAGTGTAGATTAATTATTTTGTAGTTTTCCAGTAGATACAAAAAACATTGAGTTTGGCAAAATTCGATGCGGCTTACAATATATTGCCAGGCAAAACTTACTTACTTCACCTCAACTTCCTGTGCAAGTAACAGAGGCATTCAATTTTGAACATGTGTGGACTTCCTTCGTTCGAACCAAGGATTTCTAAAATCCACTGTCATTGTTCGCGGCTTGTATTTTCGAATAGGAAAAACAAGCTTTTTGTATATTTTCCTCTTTAAAAAATAATTGGTGGGATAAATGGAAATATACCACCACAGAATAGAAGATTACAAATGGATGGAACTTTTAAAATAGTTCCAAAAGGGTAATTTAAGCAGCTAGTTGTTGTTTATATTTAATATTTTGAGGAGGTAAATAACTGCATTCTTTCCAAACAAATAGAATAGTAATGAATTCATAAAATATTCAGAAACGTTGGAATGGTTTATTATACCATGTCTAACGACGGAAAGGTAAAGCTGCACCGGAGTCGAAATCGCTCGATTTTTTAGAAATGTTTGTTTATTTCGCACGACAAACTAACACAAGTTCAAATTCAAATTATGGATGCAATCCGGTCATCAACATCCCGGGCCGCCCTGAAACATGGTTTCTGACTTAGGCAGCACAGCTAACTTTGTGATGCGTCGCGTCATTTCTCCAGTATACGTCTTAAGTTTCTTAAATTTTATAGTCCATATTGTCCCTGATGAGCCTTCAACACACGGGCTAGTATACAAGATGTGGGACGGAGATTTGAGCCCTATACAGGAACTACACTGCCTACAGCGATGTTACGTTCCTTGTTGTTCCACTTTTGTCGTTGCTGCAACGATGTTAGATATTCCTGGTGCCAGCGCTTCCAAAAACCCTGGTACAGTAATTGTAAGTGCTGCCAATAGTCTGAGCGGTTGATCGGCAAATGACTTAGATCACCCTCCGGAACAGTTTTAAATGGGCGCCGAATTAAAAATTGGGCCGGAGACATGTAGGTAAGATCAGTGTCAGGTGTGTAGCATAACGGTTTTGAGTTCACCACTGCACTGATCTGAACAATCAGAGTTTGCATCTGTTCAAAGGTTACAACGGTTTTTCCAACGACGCGCCTTTAATGTAATTTAACTGATAAAACTGATGACTCCCACTTCCCTCCCTAATGTGGCGAATGGGGAGGTATGAAACTCTACTTAATTCGGTCATTGGACAACGTTTGTGTTACAGTGTGTTGATGCTCCTGCGAAGATAGAAGTTGCTGCATCTCATCTAGATCACGTTTGGCACCTCAAAATTCGTGCCGTTGTCACTAATAAAAATTTGCGAACATTTTCCTCGAAGGGACATGAAACGCCGAAGACATGCCAAGATTGTGTCTGCGCTGAGGTCGGTGACCAGTTCCAAATGAATGGCTGATGTTACAAGGCAGACGAAGGATTACGCCCTATCCTTTCCTTGAGGATTAATGGCCCAGCGTAATCGCAGCCTGAGTGCTGGAAGAGTAGAGCCTCCGTTATACGAATGCCTTGTAGATCGGCCATGAATTGGCGCTCGGTGATGTTACGTTGGCTAAAGCATTTTACGCAGTTGTGTACCAGGTTTCTTATTAGATTACGCACACCAAAAATCTAATAGTTTTGACGCGTAATTACAAACAGGATAGACACTCCTGGATGTAGATTTGCTGTGTGTTCGTGTTCCAAAATCATCCTTGTGATGCGGCGCGATTTCGGAAGAAATATGTGGTGTTTGACGTCTGCTGGTAATTGCGAGTTGCCCAAGTTTCCACCAACTCGAAGGAGGCCATCCCTCCAGATAAACGGTGAAAGCTTGATCAACAGGGAGCGACTGCGAAGTGGTTTGTTTTGGATTGACTTGACTTCTTCTTTGCCAGGGTTATCTGAAAGGGAAGCACTGAACTTTGACCAGCTTAACTTTACCGCGAGCTTTTCTGGATCTTGCAGCCATGAAGGTCCCATCCACCATAAGTCAAAATGGACAAGGTTTGCCGGATTCTCCTTTCTGTTTACATGATGCCATGCACTACGCGGCAACGCCTCAAGTATTTCTGAAGTTCTGTTTGCTACAAATGTTTTGAGCTTCGATGGTGGATGTGAAAGCCAAGCCAAAACTATGGTTGAATCACACCATGCATGTATTTCGATGTCATTGTGTTGCAGAGAATCTTTGACTGATAAGATTAGTCTGCTCAGTAGCAAAGCGCCACACAGCTCGAGGCGTAGGGATTGCTGTTTAAGCGGAGCAACTCTGGTTTTTCCTGCCATGAGTAAAACAGATACGGTAGACGACTGCGGAATATGTCTTGATGGAGGCTGAACCCATGCAGTTCGATGTGATCACCGTTGTTTACGACAAATCGTGGCAGGCGTAGTTCGCGAAGTATGTCAAAAATTATTGGAGGAAGCTCCGTATTCCAGCCGAGATCAAGTAACCACAATTCTTGGAACAGAATTTTAAATTGTACCACCACTGGCGACAGAATACCCAGCGGGTCAAAGATTTCCGGATTTGGTGTAAGGCAAACTTTGTAGGATAATATATCCTCTTCTGGATCTCAATGAATGCCAAGAACCTTTGCTGTAGGATTGGATCCCTTGCCTTGTACTTCAGTTGTAGAATTAGGTATGTGTGCTATACGTGATGAATTTGAAACCTATTCCCAAGTTCCATACCTGCACATTTCATTAATTGGATCAGCTCTTTTTTATTGTGAATTAGCTCCTCCTCTGTATGTGCTCCTGTTAGTACGTCGTTCTCATAAAACTGCTCATTCAAGATCCTTGCAGCGGTGGGAAACTCGTGTTACTGCCAATGGTGCATTAAACGTGCCGTATGTTACCGTAGAAAGCTCATAATGCTTGATAAGCTGACAATACGCTGATAGCAACAATGGTTGGCAGAGACAAATATTTGTCGATACATTTTGACAATATCTGCGGAAAAGGCGAACTTGAACATTCTGAAACGCATACAAGTCGTGAAGAGGTTTCGTAGAAAGCTTGGTCCTATATGTAGACTATCGTTTAAGGATTTTTGGGTAATTACTGGTAATTTTGGGTAATTACTGGATGATGAGGCAAATAAAAGCTTGGCCCTTTGTCAATGTCTCCTGGCGATAGTTCCCGCGTGTGACCTATCTGAAGGTATTCACGCATAAATTGTACGTACTATGAGTGCAGATCGGGGTCCTTCTTTAGGCGGCGTTCTACACCCATGAATCGTGCAAGTGCACCTTGTAGTGTATCCGAAAACTGTATCTTGGAGTCTTTAAACCGAAGTTCGACTATGTATCCCCTTGGATACATAGTTGGATACATATGAATCCCCTTGGATACATAGTTGGATACATATGAATCCCCTTGGATTCCCGAGTGTGTGTTTTCCAAAAGTGATGTTCAACTTCATCGTCCTCTGGTTTTCCATGGAATTCCTGGTTAACATCCTCCAGCTCCCAAAGCGCCGAAGGTTGAGTCAATATCAATAGCCGTGTGCCTTGTTGTTGTAGATAAACAGCAGGTAGTAACGTCGATGTTATGACCCATCCAAAAATGGTCGTAATGGCGATGGCCCTGGATGTCGAACATCTTTTGATCAGTAAACACGGTCCAAACGTAATCGCTGCCCAAGAGAATATCGACTGGCGCCAACGATTGATAGTCAGAGTCTGCGAGCTCAAAGCCTGCGAATGCCTTGAGTGCTGAGGCATCGATATCGTGTCTTGCAAACGAGGAGGTAATTTTTTCTGAGTACGTGCGCACGTATCTTCATTGTATGATCTGAGATCCTTGACTGCATGTCCAGTATGCTGTAGCCTCTAGTTGTCTCTGCCTTGATCGATGAGATTCTAAACACTTAAATGCGTGAGGGCGCGCATGTCAAACCAAGTGCCTGTACGCACCGCTCCGAGATGTACGACAGTTCCGAACCACTGTCCAAAAGTACCCGACAAGTAGTGTGCGATCCTTTTGCGTTCCTAACAAACACCAGAGCTGTTGGCAATGCACTTTTCCTAAGCCCTTGGGGCTGTGTAGCCGTTGTTGATCCGTTGCACAAGGACTCAGCTATGGGAGCCACTTGCGCACGAGTGATATGGCTGATGGTCACCGTAGCATCTTCGGGAGCGCTTGCGATGTGCTTTGTGTCTGTGTCGTGGCGACAGCAGCTTGCGATCCAGAAATGTCTGCATGTAGCAGAAAGTGATGGCGATTATAACAAAACTTGCATGTGAATTTGGATTCACACTTGCGTGATACATGCCCAAGCTTAAGACAGTTGAAACACAAGGATTTTGTCTTTACGAATGTGGGTCTGTGGTCGATCGATGCTTCAGCAAACTTTGGGCAACCGTAGATCTTGTGCTCCTTAGAGTTACATTTCACACAAGCATTTTCTTCCATCGATACTAAAGCGTGGGACGAACGCTTTGCTTTGCTCGGTTGTGGTTCGCCAACCTTGATGTCTATGTCTGACTCACTTTTGCTGAGCTCGAATTCCTCTCAGCGTCGGTCTAAAAACTTGAGTAGATCATTTACGGACGGAGATTCAAGTTCCCTGCTTCCTTTAATCCATTTGTGTCGAGTTTCAGCGTCGATTTTAGCCAGAATGAAGTGAATGATCCAACAGTCCCTGTTAGTTTGCCCCGCTGCATTCAATCCGCGAAAAATCTCCTTAGCTCCGTCGGTCACCTTGCGCAGAACTCCAACGTCTGACCTGGATATCGAAAGTAGATTTAGAAATGTCTCCAGCAGAGTTTTGACAATGTGACGTATTCTGTTGTATTCTGTTGTATTGTATCAGTTAGGCAACTCCACGGAGCCTGGTAAGCAGCATCCGTTATTGGCATATGACGAATCAAGTCAGATGCTTCCCCAGTAATTTATGTTTTTAAGTAGTGAAACTTTTGTATTGCTGTCAAATGCTTCTTGCTGTGGATGGTACTCTCGAAGATGTTTTTAAAGGCTTGTCACTCCTTGTAGTCACCAGTGAACATCTTGATGTGGATCTTTGGCAGCTCGTTGTGCATTACATTTGCTGCGGAGTTTAGCTTAACGCTCATTTAGCTCCTGTTGTTGTTGTAGAAAGCGAGCAAGGCTTTTGTTTCCCAATCCTGATGAACTTGATGCGGCATCGTCAAGCTTGCCAGATTGCCTACCGTTGCTCCCTTCTCTGTCGCTCTCATTGGATGATTGAAAGCGCCGTTTAATGGTGTAAAACATGGTGTTCGCTTGCAAGTACTTGGCCTCGTACCTCTCGTTGTCGATGGCTAAATCGATGTACCCCTCTTCTTAATCATAAAGGGCCATTTGATCGCAATGGTCTCAAACTCCTTTCAAACGCTATTAAGCCTTTTCAGTTAGACGGTGACTTCATCTACTTCCCAGTTTGATCACGCACGTGGATCTTGTGACGTCGTTAGCAAACGCGTAATGCTTGCCTTCGCACGAGTTCTTGCTGCCTTCAAAACCTTGAACTGATCCATGTTAATCAATAGCTAAATTTGGCTATGAGGACCAAAGATATGATATATGTATATTAGGGTGTCCCTTATATAAATAAAATATATTTTTATACCCGTTACTCGTAGAGTAAAAGGGTATATTGTATTCGTGCAAAAGTATGTAACAGGGAGAAGGAAGCGATTCCGACCCTATAAAGTATATATATTCTTGATCAGGATCACTAGCCGAGTCAATGTAGCCATGTCCGTCCGTCCGTCTGTCCGTCTGTATGAACGCTGAGATCTCGAAAACTATAAAAGCTAGAAAGTTGGGATTACCCACACCTATTATTTGGCTTCCTACGCAGCGCAAGTTTATTTCAGCCGAGGGCCACGCCCCCACTAACGCCCACAATCGCCTTAAGCGATTTTAAAAGATGTCTGACGCCCACACCTTTCGAAATTTCGGAAAAATAAAAATGCAGTTTTATTGTGTTTATCAATACCTATCGAAATGTAAAAAATCGGACCATTCGTTAAAAAGTTATGCGCGATCAAAGTTTTATATCTCCATCTCCCTCGCACTCCTTTGAGTAACGGGTATCTAATAGTCGGGGCACCGTACTATAGCGTTCTCTCTTGTTTTTTTAATTTTAAAATGCATACCCCCTTTTTTTTATAAATGCTAAAGGGTATTTAAATACAAATTTTTACCTTTCTAGCATGATTGCAACCCGTGCCGACCGATCTACAAAGCTTAACAAAAAACATATTTGGGTTTAATATTTCGGTCTGCTACGTTATTACGATAAGTAAACTCAGTAAAAGTTAAAATGAACTTGCATAGACAGTAGTATTTATTTAAAACACAAAAATAGCTTTGATCATCCAGGGTAACTTATCTGTAGTGTACTTTTTTACAGTCCGGATACAAATTTCTGTGTTCTTAAACACAGCGCAGAAAAAACTGTTTTTGTTCTTCTTCGACCGTGATAAGCCCGTTAAAATCTAATTTAACAGCCCTTTCAGCAGTGTCATTTACCATCTTTAAATGACTTATTCTTTTTTTAGCTTCAAGAAAAACAGCATTTTCATTCCAAAAAGAAACATCTTCTTAAAGAAAGCTGTCGTCGATCTGCAGTCGAGATAGAAATTGTTTGCTTTTTTCTGAAAGAAAAAAACAAGTTAAGTAACAAGAAAAATATAATAATTATACCTACAAAAATATCTTACCAAACAACTCTTGCGCTAATTCTTCCCTTGATGGAATATAGCGTTTTCCAAAATTTGAACTTTTGGCCCTGTTTAAGCTGGCAATCATTTTTGTCTTAATTTGGGTATTGACTTCGTCATCAAAAAGAATGACTGTCTCTTCATATAAATACCACAAGTGCTGGCTAAATTTAAAGAAGCTTTAGAGATGGTTGCGTCAACTTTTTCATACTCTTTTAACGCCTTCAAGAAGCATAAATCTTGATTTGGTGCTTTTGTTGCCACTGTTCATTCCAGCCATGATTTAACGTATAAAGTGACAATAAATAAGCACACGTCCTGTAGGGCATGTTTATCATTTTTAGTTATTTTGAGTTGTGAATGAAGCAAACATATTTTTAATGAGTATATCGCTCTCGCCATCCATCGAGTCTGATGCATAGCTCCTGGGGGTTTGAGTTTTAATTTATTTTGCGTGTCTCCTCCCAAAAATACTACGCATAATTCAACCAACTCGCGGTAATCGTCTCTTATAAAACCTGTGCTTAGTTGTGTCTTATAAAACATTAGGTTAGGTTAGGTTAAGTGAGCATGGTTGGGGATTTTAAAATATTCCCCTCACTTAGGCCGCCTTGGGCCCCTTGTGTTACCATATGATCTCAGAATAGATCCATTTTCCTAGCTCATGGGTTATTGGGTTTCTCGAACCAGTTGGTTCTTTTAGAAAACAAAGGAGTTTTGGGATGCTTGTGCCTTGTATGGCGGCAAGGTTCGGAAGCGTGTAGCTTCCTAGTGTTTGAAAACGTTTAAGGTTGTGTCCTGAGCAGAAGCATAGAAGGTGTTCAATGTTCTCCTCTTCTTTTATCTGTTTACAGCTGCGACAGTAGTCGTAGCTGCTGAGTCCTAGCCTGCGCGCGTGTGTCCCTAAAAGACTGTGGCCCGTGAGGGCATTCATTAAGGTGGATATGTCTGTCCTGTTACATTGTAGAAGGGTTTTGGTTCTTTTCGGGTTATAATTACCCCAGGTGAGCCTGGAGGTGTGGCATGCTGAGATCGTATTCCAACGGTTGTTGAAGAGGGTATACAATCTTTGCTTGAGGAGAAGCTTGCAGGTAGCTATGGGCATGCCCACCGTGTCCTCATAGCGAAGGATGTGGTTGTCCCTTGTCTTGCTAGTTCGTCCGCTATGCAGTTGCCTTCGATGTTACGGTGTCCAGGCACCCAAATGAGGCTGATACTAAAATGAGTGGCCATCTCGTTCAGGGATTTGCGGCATTCAGAGATAGTAAGTGAGTTAGTTGAGTAGGAGTCGAGGGCCCTGAGGGCTGCTTGACTGTCCGAAAATATGAAGATGTCTGTGTTGCAGTGTTTTGTTGTATCCAGGTAAGACATGGCTTCCTGGATTGCAATCACTTCCGCTTGGAAGACACTGCAGTGATCTGGTAGTCGAAAAGAGACTTTTATGTCTAGTTCAGGCGAGAAAACTCCCCCTCCTGTTTGCAAGTTAGGCTTAGAGCCATCCGTGTATATATTGACGGCGTTCTCGATCTGGTGAGGGTGGTGATCCCAGTCTGTGCGAGTGGGTATGAGGATCTTGTATCTTTTTTCGAAGTTTACTATGGGTGGGACGTAGTCTGTTACGTGTGGTATATAACGCAGGTTTGTTAGTATAATGGAGTGACATGATAAGCCTGTAGACCAGGCCGACGCTTCGCGGAGCCTCAGCGCCGTTGCTGATGCCCAGCTTTTGGCCAGCAGGTCCAGCGATCGTAAATAAGAGTTAACCTATTCAAAAAAATTAAATTATTTGACAGCCTTTTTATATAAGAGTCGGGCGCACCACCGAGATGTAGATCCAGTGCATCAGAGTGACAGGCCCCTAAGCATCTTCTTGGATGCATATAGCGCCACGGTGGCCTTTTTTACCCTTTCCACTACATTCCACTGCCAGCTTGCAGTCCAGTACTGTGCCGAGGTATTTGGCATCCGTTCTTAATCCTTTGCTCTGGCTAGCTTTTCCTTCTCCTCCTGGGAGAGGGCCGCTTTGTTCTGGAGCCGGCTCTTGATCTTGAGTGATGCCTTATATTGCGACTTGGCGTTCATCGCCTCGCTTGTACGCTTCGGCCCTTCCCTGCGTGTGGTTTTGAAACCTGGTTCAGGCAAGCGGGTATGGCTTGTTTCGTTAAGATCTGTTAAGATCGTTAACGGACTACATTTTGCCGACGGGACTAAAATTAAATAAAAATTCTCAAAAATTATTTTTCTTTACAAGCTTCCAGATGAAAATAACACCCACAATGGTTCAAGTACAAATTATAGTCCAAACAAAAAAAAACAAATTTCAACCCCTTTTTTCAGCAAATCGGCATTTTTAATCTTAATAAAAAAGTAGTATAATGTTCTATACATAATAGAGACCTGCAAGATAGTAACGAGTATACTCGGCATCCTAGAATCGTAAGATTATCAACTTAGCGTCGTCAAGGTTTTGAGCATATATTTTTAAAATTTTTTTATTTAAATTAGCATGGGAAACAAAGATGTCCGCCAGTTTGGCGGAAAATTATTTTAAAAACCCAGATTTTGAAGGCTTGTAGTTTCTAAACGAATAAAGCTACCGACTCGTGCTATACCTCGTTGAAAAGAAATTTTAATAATCGCGTTGCCTTCGGAAAAATGAGCTAAATGCAATAGTTTAAAATTTATGGATAAAAGTTGTTTTTTTAAATCAGTTTTTGGCTATTTTTTCCAAAACGGCTCTAACGATTTACTATACCCATTACTCGTAGAGTAAAAGGGTATATTGTATTCGTGCAAAAGTATGTAACAGGGAGAAGGAAACGTTTATATTCTTGATCAGGATAACTAGCCGAGTCGATCTAACCATGTCCGTCCGTCCGTCTGTCCTTCTGTCCGTCCGTATGAACGCTGAGATCTCGGAAACTACAAAAGCTAGAAAGTTGGGATTACCCACACATATTATTGGGCTTCCTACGCAGCGCAAGTTTATTTCAGCCGAGCGTCACGCCCCCTCTAACGCCCACAATTGCCCACAAACAATTTTCTTGCGCCCACATTTTTTAAGATTTCGGTAAAGTATAAATGCAATTTTGTTGCCTTTATTTATACCTATCGAAATGTAGAAGAAATTTTTTAACCATCATCGGACCATTCCACATCCACATTGGGATGAAAAGCCTTTTTTTGGCATACAGTCCAAAATTATTTTGTCAAATTTTTGGTTTTTCTTTTTTTTATCCGTTAAAGAAATGTTCAACTATCATAAAACTATTTATACCCGTTACTCGTAGAGTCCGTATGAACGCTGAGATCTAGGAAACTATAAAAGCTAGAGGATTGGCATTTTGCATGCATATTCTTGGAGTTCCTACGCAGCGCAAGTTTATTTCAAAATGGTGCTACGCCCCCTCTAACGCCCTCAATCGCCCTACACCATTTTTTTAAAGGTGTCTGGCGCCCACACCATTAAAGATTTTGGAAAAGTAAAAATGCAGTTTTATTGTGACTATCAATACCTATCGAAACCATTCGTTAAAAAGTTATGCCCGATCAAAGATTTTATATATCTATCTCCCTCGCACTCCTTTAGCTGAGTAACGGGTATCTGATAGTCGGGACACCCGACTATAGCGTTCTCTCTTGTTTTGAAATATTTTTGTGACCATCCCTGGCTTTTTGCCAGGTCTCTAAAGTCAGCTGTTCGAGTTAAGTTGGTTGCGCCTAAATTTTTCTACGAAGTGTCCCAAAAGTTTAATTATTTATTCTTTTCCAAATATCGCGCATTCTTTTCGGCTAAATTATGGAAAATCTTCGTCAAGGTATGTATAATATTGCTTAAAGGGCTTACACTAGAAATGCTTTTGTTTTGTGCTGTTTTTAATTGAACCATGTTTTGTGTAGAAGTTAACCTATAAATATTTGTGTTTCGTGGAGTAGAACTAGCAAGTGTACGCAGGATTGCAAAAAGTAAAAATGTGGTAATACGTGTTATTGTGTATATGATTAAATGGAGTTAATAACTTTTGCGCATACTTGCGCCATTTCGTAATATTTAAATAGATTCGGAACAACTCGACATTAGTAGGGGCGAACTGCTAAAAGTGTGGCTGAAGAATAATCGCAGCTTTGTCGACACCGTACACTGGTTGTGCGAAAGGTTCAAAAATAAAAATCGACTGTCTGAAAATACGCTGATTGACATCAAGAATACATTAAAAACTTTTGTTTCTCATGTTACTAAGCTGCTGAAGAAACACAAAAGGCATGTTGATCGCTTCAAAAATGCAAATGCAATATCATTTTCTGCCAAAAATGAACATGGTGCAAACAAGACTGGTCGGCCCCATTTAAATTATGAGAACGGTGGATCGCGTTTAAAAAGAAAGATGGCTTCAGATCTCACCAACGAAAATCCTACAAGTCTTCTAATGCACGCAACCGCCATGTCAGCAAAGAAGACTGGAGATAAGGTCACGGCAAAGATTTTAAAGACAAAATTAACTTCTCCGAAGAAAATAAAGGGCTCGGAAGGTCTATTAGAAGAACAACCAGTTTTAATTTCGGCTGAAGAGGCGTTTGCTTTTATTATTGATAATTCCTTTTCCAAGCAACAATATATTAATATTAGATTAATGAATATTAAAAAGAACTGCAACATTTATCCTAGCTATTTAAAGGTGATGGAAGCCAAAGAAAAGAGCAGGCCAGTGGAAATAAGCGTATCTGAAACTGTAGCTGAGGTGCCACTACAAAACTTGCTAGATCATACCGCGTCAAGAATAATTTTATATCAAAAGCCGGTACTTGATTTATTTTCTAATGCGAGTAAACTGACAATAACCGATAGTTATGGGTTTGATGGTACAACCGGTCAAAGTACCTATAAACAACAATATAATGAACCGGAACCTAAAAGCCTTGACCATTCTTTGTTTGTTGCAACTGTAATTCCCCTTCAAATGAGCGATGAATCTGGACGTATTTTCTGGAGAAACCATAATTCACAGTCCGTAAGGTTTTGCAGGCCTTTAAAGATAGAGTTCATCAAGGAAAGTCGGGAGCATATTTTAAATTCAAAAAGATTAATAGACTTGCAAATTTCAAACTTGAAACCATTTTTATATGAGGAAAGCCAAAAAAAATGGGAAATTGCTTACGATTTGAACATGACGCTTATAGATGGCAAGGTTTTGAATACGATAACGGGAACAAGTTCCACACAATCGTGTCCAATTTGCGGTGCTAGCCCGAAAGATTTTTTGAAGATTTCAGATGTCGATAGCAAAATTTTTAAACCTAAGCCATCTTCCTTGCGATTTGGAGTAAGTCCACTTCACGCATGGATTCGGCTCTTAGAGTTCGTTTTAAACATTTCATACCGAGTTGATCTCCAGAAATGGCGGATAAGTACTGACTCTGAAAAGGCCTCTATGCTCGCACGCAAAAAAAAAGTTGAGGTGGAAATGTGGACACAAATGGGACTCCACATAAACAAACCTAGCCCAAACGGATCTGGAAATTCCAATGACGGAAATACTGCACGAAGAGCTTTTGCAAATGTGCCATTACTGGCCTCCATTTTAAAAGTAGTTGAAACGTTATTGAAGAATCTTTACATCATTTTAATAGTTATATCATGCGAGTTCCGAGCAAACGCGATAAAGTTCAAGAAATTTTGTGAAGAAACTCTTCTGTTGCACTTAAAGAAATATCCGTGGTATCCGACAACAGCTACTGTTCACAAACTATTGGTTCATGGTGCCCAGATTATTGAATGTTCTGTACTTCCGGTCGGATGCTTGGGGGAAAACGCTTCCGAGGGTCGAAATAAGTTATATAAACGTGATAGACTAATGCACGCTAGAAAGAATAGTCGCATAAATAACCTCACTGACGTGTTCCACAGGGCGCTAGATTCTTCGGATCCCTTTTTATCAAGCATCTCATCACAAAAAAAAAGCAAGTCAGTTCCTCTACCAAAAGAAGCAATTACGCTTTTGGAGGAACCCCCTGTTGAAACAGTAATGGATAACTCGCATTTTGATTTTGAAGAAAATTTGGACTTCGAGTTAAACACAGATGATGAGTAAAATAAAAAATTTATTTATATATGGAATTTGGGCGGCTGACTGGGGGTGGTCAAAATCGAAAACTAATGAAAACCGAAATTTTACAATGGTCTTAATATTATGTACAAAAAAATTTGAAATCCGTATCTTTAAAATTACCTTCGCGGTCGGGGGTGGTTCATGTGGGCGTGGTCAAAATCAAAAACTAATGAAAACCGAAATTTTACAATGGTCTTAATATTATGTACAAAAAAATTTGAAATCCGTATCTTTAAAATTACCTTCGCGGTCGGGGGTGGTTCATGTGGGCGTGGTCAAAATCAAAAACTAATGAAAACCAAAATTTTAGAATGGTCTTAATATTATGTACAAAAAAATTGAAATCCGTATCTTTAAAATTAGGGTTTATGCAAAAAAAAGGCTTTTCATCCCAATGTGCATTCGTTAAAAAGTTATGCCCGATCAAAGTTTTATATCTCCAATTCCCTCGCACTCCCTCAAGCTGAGTAACGGGTATCTGATAGTCGGGGCACCCGACTATAGCGTTCTCTCTTGTTTTTAAATTTGAATCTATCTAGCCCTTGAAATTCCTCAACTTTTAGTATATAACACTTTTTCTCATAAAAATGCGCGATGGGGTGTAATTGAGCGATGAAAAGTGCAACCCGTTTCAGATTAGTATGGAAACAAGAGAGAACGCTATAGTCGGGTGCCCCGACTATCAGATACCCGTTACTCAGCTAAGGGAGTGCGAGGGAGATAGATATATAAAATCTTTGATCGGGCATAACTTTTTAACGAATGGTCCGATTTGAAAAATTTCTTCTACATTTCGATAGGTATTGATAGTCACAATAAAACTGCATTTTTAGTTTTCCAAAATCTTTAATGGTGTAGGCGCCAGACACCTTTCAAAAAATGGTGTAGGGCGATTGAGGGCGTTAGAGGGGGCGTGGCGCCATTTTGAAATAAACTTGCGCTGCGTAGGAACTCCAAGAATATGCATGCAAAATGCCAATCCTCTAGCTTTTATAGTTTCCGAGATCTCAGCGTTCATACGGACGGACAGACGGACAGACGGACAGACGGACATGGCTAGTTCGACTCGGCTAGTGATCCTGATCAAGAATATATATACTTTATAGGGTCGGAAAAGCTTCCTTCTCCCTGTTACATACTTTTGCACGAATACAATATACCCTTTTACTCTACGAGTAACGGGTATAAACACTTCATGCTTACTTGAATGCCCAAACACCAATATGATGAGAACAATTTCTTATTAGACATTTTCTAAATTTTATATTTAATTTAAATTCACCCCATTAATATTAATACACTACGCCTCGTTTTTAATGTTTTTAATTATTAATTGTAAGTTATTAAATGTTTATTTGTTAATAAAACAATGGCGAAAATCCTCATACTAAACCCTCTTCGAGGGTGCCGACTGGAAATGACGCTACAGTGTTTGCAATATATCAAGCAGCGTTCAGCTAAGATCAGGGGTAAATCCTATGTGCTCTAGTTTTTTAATAACTAAGTTATATGGCAATGACTTTTGGTCATGACATTGAGGTATACAAATATGTAAATTAAGCCCAGGATATAAATTGTCCCTTTTAAAACTTCTGATATCAAATAAAACAAGAGAGAACGCTATAGTCGGGTGCCACGACTATCAGATACCCGTTACTCAGCTAAGGGAGTGCGAGGGAGATGGATATATAAAACTTTGATCGGGCACAACTTTTTAACGAATGGTCCGATTTGAAAAATTCCTTCTACATTTCGATAGGTATTGATAAACACAATAAAACTGCATTTTAAGTGGTTTAGGGTGATTGAGGGCGTTAGAGTGGCACCTTTTTGAAACAAACTTGCGCTGCGTGGGAAAATTTTACATATTGTATTTAATGACGATCGTAATAATTTTTCGTCACAAATGTTGATATCAGAACTTTTGTACGTTGAAGGTGCGATCGTCACTAGTTTTTTACCTCGTTAAGCGGTGTTTTTATTTGATTTTTCAAAAGTCGTTAGAAATTGGTTTTGGCAATCACAATGTATTAGGATAACATCAATGTCAAATGTTATTAACAGAAAAGTTCAACAGTGCGCATCACTGTTAAGTTATCAGCTGTGAAAGCCTGCTAATGCTTCAACGTTTAAATCGTTTATTTTGATTAAAAGTTTAAATTGTCAAAAAGAGTATAATGAAACAATGCAGCGCCGTTTTTGAAATGCAGTTCAATCAGAGGGGCTTATAGCTTTTTATTTGTATTTATTGATTGTGGTGTTCTTATAATCTTGGGTAAGATCTAACCTCAAAAAACATTAAAATTGGTATTTAATTTTTATTTTTAAATGGAGCTACAAAGTGAGTCCAGCTCTTTCCAGCTCTGGAACCTTTTTTTATCTTGTGTTACTTAATTACCTTTAAACTCAGTAATTATAAAAGTGCACTTTTGCGCACTTTCTCTGAAATAAATGTTTTAAGACCTCAATCAAAACATGAATAATTTCCGTACTTTTGTATAGTGAATATTAAGCTTTGCAAAAGCGGTATGCAACTATATTTGTTATTAAATTTTAATCATTTAAAATATATGTTACATAATTGTTTCACTGAAATAACTTTGTTATAAAGGTTTATAATATTTTTGTTAGAAATATAAATGGCAATAATTATAAAAATTAAATTTTAATAAAAAAAAACAAAAATGGAAAACTTTTAAATATTTTTAAAAATGGAATATGTTTTTCTTTTTATTAAAATTTAAAAAAATATTTTTTTTTCTTTACGTTTTTGGATAAAAAAAATTTTTTCAAATAAAGGCGGTACTACGCTTATTTTTCCAACAAAAATTCCTATATATTTAATATGGTAAAATCAAAAAACAAAATTGTTTAATATTGCGTCGTTTTTAAGTTATTAATTAATGCCACAAAAAGTGGTCAAATTCCCCATAGTGCAGCGTACCTCAGGAAAATCAGCACTTTGTTTTCCAAAAAAGAAAAACTCGGTTTTCACTCATTTTTTTTTAGCGAAAAACTGGGAAAAGGTAGGAAACGCGGACGAGTTGAACCGGCGTGGGAAAAAGTAAACAAAACTAGAGGTGGAAATCGTCAGCTGTACGCAGCCGCAGTGAGTTGCCTAACACTCTACGAGAATTTTAAACCTATCTAGTAGCGGCCACCGTTGGAGGGCGCCCGGAAACTTGTTTAATAAAATGGTGCATACTACTAGGCGTGTAGATAAAAGATTTTAGTGGTCATGTCTAGTTCGGATGAAAAAGATAACAACTTATCACCAGTGCAGGCATCGCAAAAGAGGAAGAGGACCTGCCAACTAAAACTGACGTCGAAGGGCTAAAACAGGATCTGAAGAGCGACATTGGTACCATTTCGCAGACAAAAACTGTAAACTGGCTGTTAAAACTCTGATTGAAGAGAAACTGCAATAAAAAGCTTCGAAAGCTTAATGAGCGGGATGGCAAAATGATGGTTCTGGAGGAATGTGAATCCCAAGGAGAAGCGTAGAATATTTAAAAAAATGGTTACACAGAAGTCAAGTGTTCCTTTCCACATTACGTATGCGTTCCTAAGCCAAAAATCAGGGCAAAAAACTAAATAGAAACAACTATAGAAACATATGTTAGAATGTAGTAATGTTGCAGGCCGATACCATAGAGAGACTGGAGATCAAAATTGGGAAAGAGATTCTGGAAAGTTATATGAGGTTTTAAACCATGTCCGATTAAATTAAAGTGCACTGATCATGGGAGATTGTAACGCTAGGCTGGGAGAAGCTCAACTTCTCGAGTTCGACCAACAGTTAGTCACAAGCTCCCTCAATGAAGCCCGTAATGCCAAAGACAAAGTGACAGACGGCAATGGCCGACACCAAATGGACTTGATTGAGCTGTTCGGCTTCACGGTGGTCAAGGCGATCCTTTGGGCGATTACACTTTTATGAGAGGTGAAGCACGGTCTATTACCGACCTATGTAAGGCACGCGGCACATGGATAAAAACTATCAAAGACTTCAAAGTAATCAATCAAATAGTCTCTGACCATCTTCCGCTGGAATTTACAGTCACTCTCTCCACAACATCGAACGAAGGCACAGCGCCGCTTGGACTTTGATTTGGCGTAATCGAAAGAAGGAAACTAAAGGGCAAAGTTGGACTAAAACCTGGCAAAAAGTTGTGTAGTAGATTTGAGAACCCCTGACGAAATTGAAGGACTTCTTTCAGATTGCATTACCAAAGCCGTTAGAACTCGAGGTCGGAGTAAGCCCAGGGACTTTATACAAGAGTGGTACACTGAGCAGTGTGAGGCAGCTCAAATACTTTCTTTTAACTTTCTAAGGCAGGTTAAATCAACCAATTCAGCAAGTGCAGTGGTAATGTATCACGAAGCTCGAACCCAATTTAACATTAACTTAGAAAGATCATTGGATTCCATAACTGATAGCAGAGCTTATTGGAGTACTATTAAGAAACTCAATGGACATTTATTTATAAAATCAATATAAGTTAATGGAAATGATCAAGGAAACCATTTCCGTGATCTTCTAGTGCCTCCTGACTGGACGCTTTCCCTGCACTTTGCAATGGCGTGGTTAAAAAATCCGATTTTAGATGGATATGTAACAGGACAAGAAGTGGGAAATATACTTGCGATGTTAAAAGAAAGAAAATCACCCGGGCCTGATGGGATAGCATCGGAATTCATTAAGTACGCTTCTCCTCAATTCACAGCCAGCCTTGTCACTGTAGCAAGGTCATATATCGACAGTCGAAAAAAGTTATTCGCATTCTTTGTAGATTTTAGAGCTGCCTTTGACTCAATAGATAGAAGAACCCTAACGTACAAGCTCAGCAATATCGGCATAGCAACGTCCTTCAGAGCTTGTATACTGATAACTTGGCGGCAGTTTGGGATGGAGAACAACTACAACGTAAAAGATATCACCAAAGGCTCGCAAACGATCAGGACTGTCGCCGCTGCATATCTTTACAGCTGAAATGCATTTTAGATATATCCAGAACTATCCATGCGAACTATTTGGTGCATGAACGTAAGCATTGAATGGGAGACGCTTGCCGAGACCTACAGAGAAAGGCTACAGTTAGGCAATCCTTTGCAATGGTCGCAATGGCCGAAACATATGTAAGAAACCTACAAGACTAAGTTCGAAACGGAAACAAGGAGAAGCGGAACTCGGTTGACTCATACGTCTCTTGAATACGATCTGGGAGTTAAGAACTAATTGACTGACGCTTTCACTGTGAAGAAGATCCGTACCATTTTCATGGCCAGGGGAGAAATACTTCCTCTAAGCTACATCCCAAACGTGACAGCCAACGACACTGTGTGCCCGATCGGTGACATATCTGTAATATTAGGGATCAGGAAAACATCGTGCTCTTTATAGGACACTGTCCCGTTTAACGCGAGATCCCCCTGCAGCATTTCAGTAAGGCTCAGCTGCAACCGCGTGATGTATACGATTCGCTGGATAAGAGGTGCTGGTCAACTCTCTACAACTACATCAACCAGGCTCTGAAGTACCGAAGCAATATTTTAATGGAAAACTTTTTAATTCTTAATTTTATAATTCCAACTCGTAACTCAGCTCTCCTAGTTGTTAAACTGATTGGTGGAACGATCTTATATCTTGGGAAGACCCGGGAAGTCAGGTGTGCAGTTTGACACGCTGAAAGCCGAGATCGACTACTACTACTACTACAACAAAAACGGTAAAGAAAGCTAAAATTTGACAAATTTCACCGTGTGTGTGTGTCGGAGAGTGTCTCTTATTACTCTTTGATTTTGCATCGTTATTGCGATTAGTTTTTGTAGTTTTTTAGTTGTGAGAACCATTGTTGTGACGCAACAAGCCTGTTGTCACTGTTGTCTTATAGGTTTGAGAGGAGTGTCGCTGAGTGTGGTTTGTTAAACACAAGAGACGAATAGTAAGAAGATAAATCAGTCGAACATTGGACTTCCTTGTAATCAAAACTAGCTGCGCAAGAAGCGAATAATAACGAAGTTTTAACAAATATCACTGACGCGCCAATGTGTACATCAATCGCAGACAAAGCACCATGACCATCCGCACACAGCGGTTTGCAAAGATAAATGTAAGTTGTGTGATTAACGACCGTATATATGTACAACAGTCGCTGTTAAGGCACCGGGATCGTTTCCATTTACCAATTTACATGAATGCAAACGTATTATTATAAAATAAATAAAAAATGAATGAATAAAATAAACCTGCACAAATACGCACGCTTTTGAAATTCTTGCTGCGTCATTGTGGCGAAGCGAGCCAGAGTGTCTAATTGGCTTGTACACTGCTGAATTATTTTTGCACCCTACGCACTTCGAAAAAATAACTACATCTGAAAAATAAAATCAGTAAAATTAATTAAAATAAAAATAAGAAAAAGAAGAGAAAACGTCTAAACAAGCGGTCGGCACACACATACAATGCCATTTTGTTTTATATTTTTGTGAGTAAATTGCACGGGGCAGCTCAAAAGTGTATGTGTGCAGACGGCAGTTTTACAGTATACGTGAGGGCAGAGGATGAACAGAACAATTCCCTATGCTCACTTAATAGGACGCTGCCGACCGCTGATATAAACCCAAATGCAAATAAGTCCCTGGTAAAGTAATAGTCTAGTCACACTATGTGGGGTAACCTATCGAGTCAGCCAGTAACCCGATTACTCCAAAAAAGTGTTTCCACTGGGCTAACTCCAAATATCGGGTAATGACAGCTAGTTATACCCGTTACTCGTAGAGTAAAAGGGCACATTGTATTCGTGCAAAAGTATGTAACAGGTAGAAGGAAGCGTTTCCGACCCCATAAAGTATATATATTCTTGATCAGGGTCACTAGCAGAGTCGATCTAGCCATGTCTGTTAGTCCGTCTGTCTGTATGAAGGCTGAGATCTCGGCATCTACATAAGCTAGAAAGTTGGGATTACCCACACATATTCTTTGGCTTCCTACGCAGCGCAAGTTTGTTTCAGCCGAGCGCCACGCCCCCTCTAACGCGCACAATCTCCTTAAACCATTTTTGAAAGTTGTCTGGCGGCCACACCATTAATGATTTATTGTTTTATTGCTGTTATCAATACCTATCAAAACGTAAAAGAAATTTTTCAAATCGGACCATTCGTTCAAAAGTTGTGCGTGATCAAAGTTGTATATATCCATTTCCCTTGCACTCCCTTAAGCTGAGTATCGGGTATCTGATAGTCGGGACACCCGACTATAGCGTTCTCTCTTGTTTTTGTTGTTTTATTTGTTTATTTTACTAGGGATGGACCTTCAACGATAGGAAAATAATACAAAATATACCAAAAAGTACAAAAAATTACCCACAAATACCAAAGACCTTAATAGTACCTCACTTTTGTCCATATCTAGTTGCCTATACAATACCTATTTAAAAATAACAGGGCTATGTCAATAACCCCATAACTCCAAAACTCCACCCTAGTGTAAACAGACTATAAATGATAATATAAATTCCCATTGCACACCAAAAGCAAAAAATGCTAATACAAAACATTATTGCAAACAGTCATTCCCCTTGGAGTGCACCCGTCTGGGTCGTACCTAAAAAAAGTGACATCACAGGCGAATAAAAGGAGCGCTTGGTAATCGCTTTTCGAAAATTTAATGAGAAAACTGTCTCTGATAGATACCCTATCCCGAACATTGCAGATATACTAGACAGCATAGAAAAGACCATGTATTTCACAACACTAGACTTAGCAAGTGGCTTCCACCAAATTCAAATGAACCCACGCGACTCAAGCAAGACGGCATTCTCCGTCGAAAATGCACATTATGAGTTCATTAAAATGCCCTTTGGTCACAAAAACGCCCCAGCCACGTTCCAACGCGTTATTAATAACGTCTTAGGTGACTTAGTCGGGAACTTCTGCCTCGTCTATTTCGACGATACAATAGTATTCTCACCCTCACTGCAAAAACATATAGCATATATTAAATCTGTATTCACAAAACTCCAAAACGCAAATTTAAAAATCCAACCGAGCAAGTGTATCTTTTTAAGGAAGAAAATCGACTTCCTGGGCCACATTGTCACCCAGGAAGGAGTCAACCCAAACCCCTTAAAAGTCAAGCCATCAAGGACTTCCCCTGCCCAAAGACAACTTGGGAAATTAAGTCATTTTTAGGACTCTTAGGGTATTACAGGAAATATATAAGGGACTTTGCAAAAGTAACTAAACCCATAACGAGACAGTTAAATGGAAATAAGTCCAAAATTTATTTTTTTTTTATTTATTTATTTTATAAGTCATCCCAACGCTACAAGCTTCGAGCTTATTATTAATGCGCTAGTCACAAAAAACGTTTCAATTAAGGTAAACATATTTAAACTTATTAGCTAATACAGTACTTACACTTAATATTTAATATTTAGGTCGCTTTAAATTTATTAGTTTTGGTTATTATGAAATAATTTTTAAGGGTTTAAAGGATTTTAACTTTTGAGGTGTGAGATCAATTTTAATTTAAAATGCGTTGTGCTGCTTATATTTTTGATGCTATTAGGTAGCTGATTCCATAGTCGAATATAATATACAAAAAATTGTCTTTCTGATAGCAGAGACCTGTGCCTGACTGAAGTGATATTGTTTACCCTTCGTGATGTTGTAAATTGTAATTTTTCGTATAAGTAGGATGGTTCTTTATGAATAATAATTTTGTGTAGGAGAAGTAGTACTCTAAGGTTTATCCAATCCATTAAGCTAAGGTCAAAGATTTTATATGTAAAGTTGGAAACATGGTCCGCCCTCCGTAAATCAAAGACAAAACGAGCGACATTGTTCACAGCTACTCTAAGTTTATTCAGGCTGAATGAGTCACAGTTTGCAAAGACTTCTAATCCATAGAAAAGTTGTGGAATTATACAGGTTTTTGCAATTAGTAGACGGATGTTTGTGGGAAGAAAACGTTTTGATATTGACAGAGATCTTAGTGTGCCATAGGTCTTACCCACTGCCCTTGAAATATGGTCATTCCAGGACAGTGTTCTGTTAAAAATAAATCCTAGGTTGGGTGCATTATCCACGTATTTCAAAAAACTATTATTAATACTTAAAGGTAGTATGTTTTCAATTTTAATTTGCTTTTTATTTTGCAGCGTTCAGACCTAGGCCATTTCCTTTTGCCCACTCACTAACACGGACAAGTTCACTATTACAGACAGTTACACACTCATGAATTCTATTAAGAGGACGAGTAACATACATCTGGACGTCATCAGCGTACATATGAATATCACAGTTAGATATGAAATTAGGAAGGTCATTGATATATAACGTAAATAACAGAGGACCAAGAACAGAACCTTGCGGAACACCACGGTTAAGGAACACAAACGAGGATAATATGTTAGACAATACAACTGATTGGCGACGATTGCACAGGTACGAAGTCATTAGCTTAATTGCAGTGGTTGAAAAATTATATACATTTTTTCATTTCGCACATAAAATATTGTGATTTACTGTGTCGAATGCCTTACTATAATCAAGTAAAACTAAGAATGTCACATTGGAAGAATCTATTTGTTCTCGTATATCCTCTGCTATTTTTAAAATGGCGGGAGTGCAGCTCCTGTGTCTTCTAAAGCCAGATTGTTTATTATTGAGCACTTTATTGTCTATTATAAAGTTATTTATTTGTGCCGCCATTAGGTTTTCGAAAATCTTTATAAATTTTGGGTTAACATCGTCCAATCCGGTAGCATTCGATTTAATTTTAAGAATACATTCAAGGACATCACATTGACTCACACACACAAACCTAAATCTATTATCACATATATTTTCAGGTACTTGTTGTTGGTTCAGGTATATACTATCAGTGACTTCAGGTACATTGCATTCCGTGAACTGCCGATTCAAGGCATCTACATCTACATCTTCTAAAAGGCTAGTTTTTGCTCTCGATATTCCTAAATTTTTTATTACCTTCCATGTTTCGGTCGATGATTTTGTATTATAAAACTTGCGACTGTAAAAGTTAGATTTGGCCGAATCGATTAGGTTTGTCACATTCTTTCGTAGCATTTTAAAAGTGGTACACAGTGCTGAAGTCTTGTATCGTTTCCACTTGTTATATGCCTCGTTGCGCTTTTTGATGGCTGTCTTGATTTCAGAGTTAAACCATGGTTTTCCGGATGCCCGGAGGATTTTACTTCGTACCGGCACAAATTCGTTATAAAGGTAGCTGATATTATTTTGAAAAAAGGTCACTTGTTGGTCTACTGATGGTAAACTATAAATATCGATCCAATTGCACAAATCAAATTCCGCGCTTAGATGGTCATAGTCTATATTTTTAAAGTCCCTAAATATTATTGTTTTGTCAAGAACTGGCAAGTCAAAGTTATACGTCAAGAAGATTAGGTCATGTTTAGAGAAGGACGGCACAATCAATTGGTCATAGATAACTACTTTGTTGGTCACAAAAAATAAATCTAACAGTGTGTTGCGCGAATTGGTAAAATGTGTTGGAAAGGATGAGTTCACCAGGTTGATTCCTAGTGATTCAATGCTATTTTTCAGATGGGTTTCTCTTAGGACATCACTATTGAAATCACCTGCTAAGATGATATTACAGTAATTAACAGAGATATTTGACAGCAAATTAATGAGATCATCGTAGTTGACATTAAAATGAGGGCGATAAGTACACCCAATTAATATTTTTTCAGATTTATTCCGGCTGCTAATTTCTAGAAATACATATTCTATTGCACTGTTCTCGGGATGTTTACATATGGACTTGGTAGCTAATTTATTGCTGACATAAATTGCGACTCCTCCCCCGTGACTGTTACGATCTGCTCGAAAAAGATTGTATCCATCACACGACACTAACATATCACATAAATTCGGGACAAACCATGTTTCAGAAATACATATAACATCTACGCACGAATTTACAAACAAATATCTAATAGATGAAGAATTTAAACAAGCAGTCGAAACGTCGAAAGATCTTCTTTGTAGTGATCCCATACTCATATACCCTGATTTCAACAAACCGTTCACGTTAACCACAGACGCAAGTAATTATGCGATAGGCTTTGTGTTGTCATGAGGCCCAGACACTAATGACAGACCATATTCTTAGCTAGCAGGACACTATCGGATACGTAAATCCGCTACTCTCTGAAAGAGGAAGAAATGCTAGCTATCATACCATACCTTTTCGGGCGTAGATTCAAAATAGTCACGGACTCTAAGCTATTAATCTGGCTAGAATCCAAAACTAGGGTCGCAAAACGACGTCGCTGACGAACTTACCAGAATGGAGCCAAACTTGAATATAAACGAAGACCCACAAGTTATAACGATCGCTTCACAACTACTAAATAGCTTCAATAATAAAAAAGTATTCCGTACCGGATCAACATCTTCAAGACAAGTAAAAACACCATTTGCTCATAAAATAAGACACCTAATAACAGAACCCATGCATACTTTCGACTCCGTTACAAACACAGGCCCCCTCTTACCAGCCACAGGGAAACATTGCAGAACAGGCAACTACAAACCTAACACTGATGGACAACAACAAAGATTGCAAACATGCCGTAACTCGGACGAACACACACATTCACATTCTTCTTTATAATAAACATTCATTCTTATTTTGTACTCCTAGCAACGCAGTCGTTTGTTTTACAAGCTTCCTTCCAGCATTTTCTAAAGTCATACTCGCATATACTCGCTGCGTTCCTCCGAAACACGATTAGCCCAACTAAAGCACCTTTCGCTTGAAGCGCTCGATGCAGGCATTCACAAAATTTGTCTGGTTAACTTTTGAGTTAATGGAAATTCCTTACCATGCATTTTCCACCATTTCAATACAGTTTTTTCTGGGTAATATGCGTTTTTATACAACTCCAAGTGGACATTAACAAAGTTTTCTGAGCTATCATGGTTGACAGCTTGAATATCTTTATATTAATCTAGCATATTATCGACTTTGGGCTCTTGACTTTCTGATACTACCTGCTCAAACACTGAAAGTCTGATGGTGTCCCCTCATTTTTGGAAAGGGTTCAAAGTTCTTTTTTCAATAAGGTCAGAACATCTTGATGTTCCTCATCGTCCATATAGCGGAGCTGTTTATACTCTGTCCATAAATATGCTGCAACTTTATGCTCATTGCTGATTTTCAGTTTTGATTCGAAAACATCCAGACTATTTTCAGCAATGAATCGAATATCTTCGTGAGTTTCTTTTGAAAATTGCATATTTTGAATTTTAACAATATGCATGTGCAATATGACAGCATGTAATCAGCCAAATTTGCGTCCTTGAAGGGGTTAGGGAAATCTATTATTTGGTCCAGCAATACCTTTTCAATTCCTATAAGGCGATGAAGCTCATTTGCCTTAAGTAAAACTGATTCTATTCCTAAAAAATTTATGCGAATGTAATACAACATGTCAAAAAGGGTATTCCTTCTTGATACTACTCTGCAGCATACCGTTCCTTCCCGTCCTTTTAAAAATTTCAACAAGAAAACTGATTCTATTCCTAAAAAATTTATGCGAATGGAATACAACATGTTAAAAAGGGTATTCCATTTAGAAAAACACTCCTGCTTGATACTGCTCTGCAGCATACCGTTCCTTCCCGTCCTTTTAAAAATTTCAACAAGAGGTTTGCTTGTGTTCATCAAACATAAAACACGTAGAGCTCGTCTTTTCAGAAAATCCTTTTCGAACGAATTCTTAACCAAAGATTTTTTTATATTTGAACCTTGATCAGTTGTAAACTTTATTATTTATGAATTTCGCGATCAAGGCCTAACTCAGCAAACTGAACGAATAACAGTTTCCGCTGTCTTCCTAATAGCATTGCCATCCTCGTCTACGGCTTCGAATTCAGTAGTAAAAAGGGTACGCCTGGAATGTAAATTATTTTAAATAGTGTCCGATAATATTAAGTGAATGCTGACTTTAAATATAAGAACGGTGAAATAGGTTGAAAATATATCGCTCACTTCTTTAAGTTTTTTTGAATAAATGAGTCTGATACATTTTCACAAGCAAATAAATTTGTTAGCGAGATATAGTGTACGTGTGGAGGAGTCAATATAGTGAACCGTTAGCGTCAGAAAACTGCGTTGTTTTTTACTGTTTTTTCGAGATAGCCACGAAACCATGAAGCAGGTCAACAGTATTTATTTATTTATTTATTTATTACATTAAAGTTAGTAAATATCTGCCAACATAAACATAGTACCCCGCTCTTATCAAGTGGAAGGGGGCAAGGACAGATAAGTTAGGATGTTTGTTACAATTAGATTAACAGAGCATTCCGAAAATATCAAAAAATACAGTTAATTATATTGCGAAAGTTCGTTTTACAAATATCGAGGGCAATAGGTCGAAAACGCCGTGTAAACCTTACAGGGATGGAGAACCGAATTTGACCAAGTAGATAGCTTGAATTTACTAGTCCATTGATTAATTTGTGAAGGTACATAACACCATGGCAGGTCCTACGATCTTTGAGGGAGGGCAGGTTAACTAGTCGCAGTCTATCCACGTACGATGGCAGTTGACTATGTGTTTCCCAGTTTAAACCACGTAGAGCAAACAAAAAAAACTGCTTCTGTACCGATTCGATAAGGTCCTGATAATTGGTATATTGGGGTGACCAAACACACGAGCAGTATTCAAGAATTGGACGAACCAAGGAAATGTATACGTGTTTTGTGATGTAGGGGTCCTCAAATTCCTTCGACCAACGTTTAACAAAGGCAAAAACCCCTTTTGCTTTACCAACTGTAATGCCAATGTGATTAGAGAAGTTTAAGTTGTGTTTGAATGACACTCCAAGGTCTGTTCAGGAATTTATGCGTTCAAGTAGATTCGACTCAATAGAATATGTAGTGAAGAGAAGCTTCTTCCGATAAAAGGTCATAAAGTTACATTTAGAGTTGCTCAAAAACAGCAAATTCTGGATGCAGCAAGAATGCAGATTGTTCAGATCAGCTTGCAAAAGGGCATGGAAATCGGGATTCGATAACGGCAAACAGAGTTTTACGTCGTCAGCATACATCATAACATAAGCAGAGATAACTACTTGATGTAAGTCATTTATGAAAATTCCAAACAGTAGGGGTCCAAGGCTGCTCCCTTTTTGGAACACCAGAGGTCACGTGAAAAAGGTTCGAGACTGTGCTTTTAAAAGAAACTCTCTGAGTCCGGTTCGTCAGGTATGTTGAGATCCACTTAGTCAACGTGATCGGGAATCCTAATAGTATTAGTTTTTTCAATAATAACTGATGGTTCACGAAATCGAAAGCCTTACTGAAGCCCGTAAAAATAACATCGGTTTGATCGTTAATTTTAAAAGCGCTTCTAATGACTAAAGTAAATTCAAGAAGATTTGTAGTCGTTGATCTTGGTTTCATAAAGCTATGATGAGTTGGGGACAATACTGAGCTGCATTGGTGCTGTAGCTGAGCGGTAATAAGCTGCTCGAAAATGTTGGGGATCGCGCTTAGTATTGCAATATCCCGGTAGTTTTTAATGTCCGATTTGTTTCCTTTTTTATGAAGTGGAATGATAAAAGATTCCTTCCAAACTTCACGGAAATATGAATGAAGGAGAGATATCTGAAAAAGTTTAGATAACGGTTTGCACAAAGCATCGGCACATTTTTTTTATGATACAGCTCGGTACATGATCAGGGCCAGAAGAGAAGGACGTCTTGATTGTTTGCAAAAACATCATCCTCACTAATTAGGGGTGTGAAAATACAGTTGGAGTGAGGAAGAGGGTATGGGTAGAAAGAAGTGTTATCGTAACTAAAAGACAAGAACGTGGACTGGAAAAATGTGACAAATAAGTTCGCAATATCAGAGTCACTCGAGGCGGATACAGTATCAAGATGAAGGCAAGATGGAAATTGTTGCGATTTTCGTTTCGAATTAACTGTCTTGGAATTCAATTTTGCAACGGTCTAGGTAACTATTGTAATAATCGGAATTGTGGACTAAGAAATTTGAACGAGCAATTAGATTAATTAATGGTCACTTGCAGCCCGGTTCTCTTATATTTCTTAAAAAGTCTAGACATGGAGTTTTTTAGGAAAGAGAGTCGACGAGAGAACCACGGGGGTTTCCAGTGCGAAATGAGGGAACGAACATATCGAAAGCTGACTATAGTAAACCTAAACTGTTCTATAATGTGAGAGGGATCATCATTGGAATCCATAAAAGACCAATCGAGTTCGGATAAATGCCTGTTCATTTCAGCAAATTTGGCTCTTTGAAAACAGCGAAAAGTTGCTGGTTCGATTTCGGGACATGACAGTAATGTACCTGATGCTTCTAAAGTTAGCTCAAATGTGGGATGGTACACATCTTCAGGATTGGAGAGAGGGCTAATTCGAGTTACGTATGCATTTGCGAACTCCGAGGCAAAAATAAAGTCTAACACTTTGCCGGAGCAGTTTATGACTGAGTTCAGTTGTTCTAATGAAAGATCAATAAGTCCGTGTACAAACTCATGTGCCGTGGTAGGAACGAGAGCACTTGAATCAGTTGAAGGCATCCAAGAAATGGCAGGGAGATTAAAGTCACCCATAACAATAAGATCATCGTTATTATATATATATATGAGCATGATACAAAAACGAAATAATCGTGAAGTTTAATCCGAACAGCGACAAACTCTAATGTGCTATCCGTACCAATTATCGGAATCTGTTGAGAGGCAAGATTGGACTTGACGGCAATGAGAACACCACCGCCAAGACGCAATGAGCGGTCAAACCAATCACATTGGCATCAAAGGAGACACTGTTCACGTGTAGTGTACTAAGTTTGCCCAATACACTGGGAACGTTCTGGTAGTGTAGGGAAAAATAATTATTTATTTTTTTTATGCGTTGAAGGAATATGAGGCCCGTGGACCCGAGGATTGTGCTTGTTTACGTATTCGTGAACAATAACATGATCAGGCCAAATATAAACATCAAGAGCCTTATCAAGATGTTCCTCAGGAAGTCCAATTTTAAACGAAGATCTTTCACGTCTCCGCTTAAACTTGAACTTCAAGACGGTTAGTACGTCTCGAGAAACATTCAGTTTGCTGCTTAGGTAGTTATTGACGTCATCTTCAAAAGCACCAGGATTAGGGCGGGATACAAAAATTAGCTTTTTTTGTGCAACGTACGATAAGGGCATGGATTCTCTTTGAGCGACTTCACATAAGGTTGACTGTGATGGTATCGTGCTCGAATTAGCGGGTGTCAAATTATGCCAGAGCCAACTGCAGCAGCACGCGACGTAGATGCCTGGTCAAAGTTGACGGGTTGTAGATCAGCAGCGGAGCTGACAGCAGTTGTAGCAGTAGATGAATGAGCAGCGGATTGCAGGCAAGAAGCAACTTAGATGTAGAAAGCGCAGATTGCAGTTTAGTCGGAGATAAGCTTTTCGCGCGTATGATGTTCGCGACGAAACGATAAGAGAGTCATGCACTAACAACAACACAAGTGTAGAAGTTTGCAGTAAACTCAAGAATAGAATAGAGCGACAAAGCAAACACGCAAAACGCTTTCAGATTATATTGGAAGTATGCAAATTACGTATAAGGTCACTGTCTTTTTGCGGTCAAAACTTTTCGTTGTGATAATCACCGAAAAATAGAGAAGATGTCCAAAGTCGGCTTTAATCGGTGTAGTTTACACGGGTAAAATTCGATCAGACGGAGGAGCGATAGAGTACACGTCCGACTACGACGACGACGAATGTTACAGCAGAAATTCGTACAGCCTTGGAAATCGGGAATATTGTAGTGCGATATTCCTCGACGTCTCTCTGGCATTCGACCAAGTGGCTTGAAGGCCCTATGCATAAAATTATAACATTACTGCCAGAAAACACCCATAAATTACTTAAGCCGTACTTTTACCACAGAGATGCAATGCAACAACATCCAACGAGTATAACATTGAAGCCGGATTCCGCAAGGTAGCGCACTGGGCCCTACCCTATTTGTGCTATACATAGCAGACCTCCCTACGAACGAGAGGCTGACCACGTCCACATTTGCTGACGACACCGCAATCCTGAGCCGCTCGAGATGCCCAACTAGAGCATTAGCTTAAGCTCAGCAAGGAACCTAACAAGGGGTTCGAACAGAGCACGTCTGCCTCGAAACGATCTGCCAGCCCAGCAAAAAACATTAGGGCCCTTCAGTCTTAATTCAGAAAAGCTTGGAAAAACGACGTACGAGTGTGTGAAAACGACGCTACAAATACCACGATAATCTGCACTATACACTCAGGGAAAAAATTGGTCTGATTGTGTCTGAAAACGTGTCTGTTTGAGTCTCAAAAATAGCTTTAAACCGTTTGGTATCATTATAAGAATTTATGGTATCATTTTAAGAACGGATTTTTAAGACCGCTGTTCTTACTCTAAGCACGAAACTTACTTAACTTTATATTTATTTTTAGTCCAAAAATACATTTGTTTGAATACTCCTGTAGGCATTCTGCCATGGAAGAAAATAATAAGGGAATGGCTCAGGGGCCAAGGTACTATGTTCTGATATTATTTTGTTTTCGGGAGTACGAGGTTCGAATCCCGCTCACGACACAACTTATTTTTTTTTTTTTTGTAATTAGTAATCTAACAACTTAACTTTTTAATAAATTTTTGAACTTAAAGTTATTAAGGAAATGTTAAATATGTATTTTAAAAACTTTTTACTTACTGTGATTTATCCGGTTTTTGAACCGGGGTCCTCTTGCATCAGAGGCAGACGCCTTACCAACTGGGCCATCGCACCATTTCACGCGCGAGTGCATAAGTTCAACTTAAATCTAAAGTTACTGGTCTTAAATTAATACCGAATGGTATCAATATAAGAACATGGTCTTAAAAAAAAATAAGAACAAAACGGTATTAATGTAAGAAATTCGGTCTTAGATTTTTTCGGTCTTTTTTTTCTGGGTGTACATATGCTTAAAACGACGCGTAAGTGTATTTAAACGACGAGTACAGTCCGTGAGTGTGAACGACGGATACGAGTAGAAGGAAGAACAGCGAGTACGAGCAAAGAAGAACTTGCAAAAAGTGTGCAAAAATTGTTTCTGCAACCATGACGACCCTTGCTGATTTTAATTCGGTTTTACAGGCGTTGAGATCTGAAAAAAAGAAGAATGTGGACCTTTTACACAAATTTGTGTACGAATACGACGGTGATCGGCATAATCGAAAACGACTACGTGGTTTCGAAGGCTTTGATTTTGTGGAAAGTGATGAGCTCTTCAACCAGAAAGTGTCTTACGTCGCGCAAAATTTGTCAAACAACGACCTCGCCATAGTTTGCAACATTTTAGGCTTGCAACACGACAAAAATTATCTTATGCTGCACATTTTCCGAAATTTGCGTGTAGGAAAACTACTAGAAGATGCTGATCAAGAGGATTCTGATGACGATGAAATAGACGAACAAGAGGAGAATAACGAAGACAACGACGAGAAAAGTTCCAACAATGAAGACGACGAGTTTCGTTCTGTACGCAGCAACGCAGAAAAGCAGGCAAAGAGGAGCAACAAAAACGCAAAGGGTGGCACAGTGGCGTCCAAGAATAACGATTCCGCTTCGGTACAAAGTTTCGGCGTGAATTCGCCGCGATTTTCCGTAAACTTCCGCGATGTAGAAGATTCTATTCGACCATTCAGTGGAGATGATACCCTTGCAGTTGAGGTTTGGGTTTCCGATTTCGAGGACATGGCTTCCATTATGTATTGGGATGACCTGCAAAAATTCATTTTCGCGAAACGTTCTCTTAAAAGTCTCGCTAAAATGTGCATTATTAGTGAGCGCGGTATAAGAAGTTGGCAAATGTTGAAAGTCGCATTGATCAAAGAGTTCAAAGCCGAAGTGAATGGTGCTCATTTACATAAGTTGCTATCCGAAAGGAAGATACAAAACAATGAAAGTGTTCACGAATATCTTCTTAAAATGAAAGAAATGGCTTCTCGTGGAAGTGTAGACAACAATGCACTTATGCAGTACGTGATTGATGGCATCAATGATATGAACGTCAATAAATCGATTTTGTACAACGCTAAAGACTTGAAAGAGTTCAAGGAAAAGTTAAAGTGCTACGAGAAAATTCGTGAAAAATCCGGAAAGCCTAAATATCAAGAAGACAAGTCGAAATACGCGATTGGCAAAGACAGTGCAGGCCAAAAAGACGTGTCCGTGCAAAGAAAGGTGAATTGCTACAACTGTGGTGCAAGTGGCCATACATCAAATCAGTGCCCTAATCGAAGCAACGGTCGGAAGTGCTTTAATTGCAATAATTATGGACACATTTCTAAAGACTGCCCCACAGGCAAAAATGAAACGGTTGAAACTCCGAAAAATACGCGCAAATATCGGATGATAAACTATCGATGTGTAAAGAAATTCGTATAAAGAACAACAAATACACAGCTCTTATTGACACAGGCAGCAAATACAACATAATGAATGAGCTTACGTACGTAAGCTTGAATAAGCCTAAATTGAGTGCTGTGAACATTTTTCTTGTCGGTTTCGGAAACAAGAACAGGGTGAAACCATTCGGTTCGTTTAAAGAAGAATTTGAAGTTGATCAAGTGTTTGAAGAGAATTTTCTAGTTGTTTCTTCTGACTTTTTGGACGTACAAGTTGTGTTAGGCGCAGAGTTTTGCAGCAATGCTGAAATTCTAATAAATCGTGACGGAATTAAAATACAAAGCCGAGAAAACCACGACTCCGAAAGTGAAATAAGTTCGCTAATGAAAATTAACGTCGAAAATTTGAACATAAACATTGACGAGAGTGCAACCACTGAAGCAAAACGCGAAGTTTACGACCTGATCAAGAACTATAAGCCGACGAGTACAAAAACAACAAACGTTGCGATGCGTATTGTGTTAAAAGACGAAACCCCCGTACATTCGCGTCCGCGTAGATTCGCATTCTCCGAGCGGTGTATTATCGACGATCAAATCGAGCAGTGGCTCAAGGACGGAATCATCGAGCACTCTGAGTCCGAGTATAGCAGTCCGGTCGTACTAGTCAAGAAGCGCGACAACACAACTCGACTCTGCATTGACTACAGAAGGATTAACAAGGTAATAGTACGAGATATGTTTCCCCTTCCCTTGATCGAAGACCAATTGGACCGTCTGCAAGATGCTCACGTATTTAGCACGCTGGACCTTAAGAACGGATTTTACCACGTAAACGTCGACGAAGAAAGCCGCAAGTTCACGTCCTTTGTAACCCACAATGGCCAATATCAGTTCCTGAAAGTCCCTTTTGGCCTTACGAATTCTCAAGGCGTATTTCAAAGGTACGTTAACGCCATCTTCAGAGACTTGACCCGATCTGGTATCGCGATTCCCTATGTCGACGATATCATTGTCCCAGCTGCAGACGAAGGCGAAGCAGTTGCCAATCTCAAGACAGTCATCAAGCGCTGTGAAGACTACGGTTTGGTGATCAACCTAAAGAAATGCTGTTTCCTCAAAAAGAAAATCGAGTTCCTAGGTCATAGCATTGAAAACCAAAAGAGTTGTATCTCAGATGAAAAGACGAAGGCTGTGGCGAAGTTTCCCTTGCCGACAAACCAGAAGCAACTACAAAGCTTCCTGGGTCTGGTTGGATACATCCGGAAATTTATCCTGAACTTTTCAATCATAGCCAAACCTTTGACCGACCTGATGAAGCACGACGCCAAGTTTGTTTTCTCTGGCAGGGAGACAGATGCTTTTAACTTACTGAAGACTCTGATTACCCAGAAGCCAGTTCTCAATATTTTTCATCCTAAGCATGAAACAGAGCTTCATACAGATGCATCGATTGATGGTTTCGGAGCAGTTCTGCTTCAAAAGTCGCCCAATGACAACCAGATACACCCAGTTTACTACATGAGTAAGAAAACGACAGACGCAGAAAGAAAGTTTTCCAGCTACGAGTTAGAGATCCTGGCAGTGGTAGAAGCATTTCGAAAATTCCGAGTTTACCTTTAAGGTATGCATTTCAAGTTGGTCAGCGACTGCAATGCTTTTACAAAAACGATGGAAAAAAGAGAAGTCTGTACTCGAGTCGCACATTGGATCCTTGCACTTCAGGAGTTTGACTTTGAAGTTGAACACAGATCTCCGACGAAAGCGTGCACAGCAAATTGAAGAGTGTTCAATCGCAGGACGAGGAACTAAAAGCTATAATTGACATCCTTGCTGAGAAAGCTAGCCACAACAATTTCTTCATGAGATCTGGTCTTCTGTGCAAATTGGTGAACGACGATGAACTGATAGTTGTACCACCAATCCTTCAACGCGAAATCATTCGACAGGCTCGTGAAAAAGGACATTTTTCGGTAAAGAAGACGAAGGAAATCATCGGAAAGGAATATTACATTCCAAAACTTGAAGACAAGATTCAACGACAAATCAAATGTTGCATTCCGTGTATTGTCCTAAGCCGCAAACTTGGGAAAAAGGAAGGAGAGTTACACCCATTGCCGAAGGAAGCGGAGCCGCTTCAAACATTCCACATCGATTTTTTGGGACCTCTCGAATCGACTCACAAGGCATACAAGCACATTCTTGCTGTCATTGACGGGTTTACTAAATTTTGTTGGTTGTATCCCACAAAATCAACATCTTCCAAGGATGTCATCACCAGACTGGAAGCACAGAGCGCAATATTTGGCAATCCTGTACAAATAATATCCGATCGAGGCACAGCGTTCACTTCAGACGACTTCAAAAAGTATTGTGAGATCGAGGGTATTGAACTTCATGCAGTTACCACAGGAGTTCCAAGAGCAAACGGGCAAGTTGAACGCCTCAACGCCACAATTGTATCCGTGCTCTCCAAACTGTCTATAGATGATCCAAGCAAGTGGTACAAGTTTGTGAACCAGGTTCAACAGACCATCAAATCGACGTACTGCAGGAGTACACAAACTACTCCATTCGAGCTACTCGTAGGCATCAAGATGCGCACTAAAACTGACGTTAAGCTGAAGGAAATGATCGAGCAAGAACTAATCCAAATGTTCCAGGACAATCGAGACGAGATCCGCAAAGCTGCCAAGCAACAGATCCTCGTCATGCAAAACGAGAACAAGCACTCGTATAATCTCAGACGTAGACCAGCAACAACATACAAAGTCGGCGATATTGTCGCTATCAAACGCACTCAGCTTGGTGGTGGGCTTAAGTTAAAGCCTAAGTACTTGGGTCCCTACCGTGTAACCAAAGTCAAGCCCAAGGACACTTACGATGTGGTAAAAGAATCTTTATCTTCTGACGGGCCAAGATGCACTACCTCTTGCGCCGAATATATGAAGCCGTGGATGCAAGTATCCTCTGACGACGACGACGATACATTCGGGACGAATGTTTAGAAGGATGGCCGAGTTGTGGGAATAGGTCTGGCAGCTCCGTTCAGTCCAACCCATCCCTAACCAGCTGCTAGAAAAAAGAGCATTAAGAACGAGAGAAGCGATTGAGCAAGACGTGCGAAAAGAAGTTCAAGAACGACGCGATTTAAATATCTAAAAACTCAGTTTAATTCTAATTAAAATACCAAAGACCTTATCCGAATTACTTATCACTAATTTCATTTCAATAAAACTATCAACTTATTATAATAAACCACAAATAGTGGGACTTCTAATTTAAAAAGGAAAACCATTCCCACATACTTATTGTTAGTTTCATATAAAAAAGACTCAATAAATAAAGCAAAAAAAAAAAATTGAAAGGTTAAAAAAAGATTAATTTTTTGCGGAGATACAGTGAACACCGCAAAACGTTTTTCTCGAAACCATGTGGCATGTTTAAGTGCGTTTTTCTCGAATACACGTTTTGAATGTTCGTGTTCATCGGCATTTTTAAACGGTTGAGCCGATCGTTTTCAAATTTGTCGCATATTTTTGTGCATACAAAAAAACCCACCCCCTTGGAAGAGTTTTTATTTATTTTTTAACTTAAATTTCAATTTTTGACAATTGTTTACGAACCTCAGGCACCATCCCATCATGCGTTTCAATATTTATTATTATATTTATAAACTGGATAGTTTGAACAGTCTTTGTGCCGTCATCTGAGGAAAAGCTGAAGTCCGTCTACATGACTGTTAGTTGAGTTATATTCTTTAGATTTGATCTACTTATTGTTAGTCTCATTAAGGAGAAGATTTAATAAATAAAGCATATATAAACAAAAACAAAACGGTAAAGAAGGAGTTTATTTATTACAATGATTACTTATCTCGTGTTGATGCTCCTGCGACGCCGCTCAGTGATCCCTCTCAATGGTCGCTCCGGGTACTTTCGCTGCCACTTTTAGACAAGGAATTGGTCCGTTAAGCTTAGGGAAGCGTCACCATTTCTAAACTAGGGTAAGCAGGCACCACGCTTGCAAGACCTTCGATCTGCCAGCCGCAGCCTCCTGTCCCTTGCTCTGTTCCGGCCGGTCCCGCTAGACACCTACTCAGTTTCTAATGACGCCCCGGTACTGCGGCCGGTTTACGCCAGCAGTCCCTGTACCAAACGCACAGAGAAAGTCGAACGTTACACCCTAGCCTTCCCTCCTGGTTGTTGCGATCGTACCTGAAGCTTGGCTCTCGCCGTGGTGCCTGGATGCTTGTCCTCGTCAACGTCCGGCGCGAATTGCTCCGTGCTCCACGATGATTCCTGCTCAACTGATCGTTATTACAGCCGACTTAGCTAGGCTACTCGGTATTTACAGCCGACCTAGCTACAGTAATCGGTATTTACAGCCGACGCAGGTAGACTGATCGGTATTACAGTCGACCTCGATGTTCTGCAGACTTAGCCGTCTGTTGCCTTTATGGACCTTAGCTACCTGTGTCTTAATTCGGAGACGTGCTTGGTCTCGAACGTCTTGACGTAGCGATCTTGCTCCTGGCTGAATTCCACGACTGTATCTTCTTGACATTGACTTTTACTATACATTGTTCACTGGCGGTTTCATGTTCGATGACTCTTCCAGCATCCAGCGCTGGGACCGCTTATATAGGCCTAGGCCTCTGGGTCAAGTTAATCCTTGGCCTCTCCTTTTCTCCTCTGCGCACGGACCAATTCAGGGTCCAAAGTCTGCGGTTTTACCGTTTGACCTTTCGCCCTCAGCGCACGGCACCACACTAAAGTGCAAAGCGCTGTTCTTTCTTCGGCTTTCACGGCACGCCTGAGCTCTGACGCCTCTTTCCGTTGAGTCCCCCAATCTCACCAAACTCTCTTTCCGCGTTGCCTTAACTACTCGAATTAGTTGCGTTATGAGCAGCTGGCAGGTCTCCATGCAGCTATTACTGGCGTTATTTGAGCGGAGCAATTTAACTCCTCACACAATTGTGGAATAACAAACCATATCACCTGATGAAAAATGATTAAATAAATACGCTCTCTCAAACTTTATCATTCGGCTCGCTGAAAAAATGCCATTAAAGGCAAAGAATTTTAAATAATTTTTTGGAATGATAACACAGGCCGACAAAATGTGACATGGGTCGATGTCCAGGCCTGTCACCATTTTATTTCGATAAATGAGGCTTTCCTAAGCATTCAATTCAATTCACAAAATTTTGATGAGTGTCCTAAAAATTGAGGACATAAGGTGTCTTTGGATCAAAAATGCATTGTAGAAGAAAATATTTTTATTTAATTTTTAAACGCTGTTAACAAATGAAGATTTTTAAACTTTGCTGTGACTTTGAAATTTTGAATGCGCCCACCTTCTCTATAAGTATATAACACATATAAAAAGTCAAGTTTAAAAGTTATTAAGAAAGGAAAATTGCCACTTTTGCCAGCTCATAACAATTAATGCTGCCCAAGAATTAAATTTTGTATGTGCGTATCCAAACTGTATTTTAGGGTCATGAAATCATTTCAATTGTTTTAAGGAGTTACAAATAGGAAACTTTTGTTTTACGACTTTTGGAAAAACCCGCAGCTTTAGCGGTAAAAAAGCTAAAAATAGCTGCATTTTGTTAGATCGTAAGTTCTACACTACTAAAGCTACAGACATGTGCTATACCTCTTTTAAAAGTTATTTTGAAATACTTCAACTCCTTTTTAAGTTAATTCGTTTAAATACAATAGTTAAAAAATTATGAATTTAAATGTATATATAAGCTCCTATGAGAGAAAATGTAAACAAATAAAAAATTATTACACTCGTCATTAAATACACTTTCTAAAATGTTCTCATTCGGCACTCTGCAATATAAAATGCCTGTGAAGAGTGAAGACGAATAGTTTGCTAGGTCGGGCCGAATGAGGAAATTTTAGAAATTGTATTTGATGACGAGTGTAATAATTTGTTGTCACAAATGTTGATATCAGAACTTTTGTATGTTGAAGGTGCGATCTTCACTAGTTTTTTACCTCGTTAAGAGGTGTTTTTATTTGATTTTTTTTAGTACTAAAAGGTTAAACATATTAGAACAAGAAAAAAAAAATTTAGGCACCACCGATAACATGTTGTAGCCGATCAAAATCTATTGATTAACGTGCAAAAGTTTCCCATCGTCGTGCAAAGTGTTTAGAGGGATACAAAATTAACAACAAGAAAGGAAGTTAACTTCGGCAAGTTGATGTTTATATACCCTTGCAGTTAAATTAAAGTTTAGTCCTCACTCGATCGGTGCTGGTCCTGGGATTCCAAATATATTATTGTATTGTATTGTATTCGTGCAAAAGTATGTAACAGGTAGAAGAAAGCGTTTCCGACCCTATAAAGTATATATATTCTTGATCAGGGTCACTAGCCGCGTCGATCTAGCCATGTCCGTCTGTCCGTCCGGATGAACGCTGAGATCTCAGAAACTACAAAAGCTAGAATTGGGATTATCCACACATATTCTTTGGCTTCATACGCAGCGCAAGTTTGTTTCAGCCACAATCGCCTAACGCCCACAATAAACGAGTTTAAAAAGTGTCTGGCGCCCACACCTTTAAAGATTTTGGAAAAGTAAAAATGCAGTTTTATTGCATTTATCAATACCTATCGAAATCGGATCGTTAAAAAGTTATGCCAGATTAAAAATTTTCTATCTCTATCTCCCTCGCACTCACTTTGGTAACGGGTATCTGATAGTCGGGGCACCCGACTATAGCGTTCTCTATTGTTGCCTATTAAAAATGTTGATATGAAATTGTCAACAAGAAATTAAGTTAACTTCGGCAAGCCAAAGTTTATATACCCTTGCAGTTATAATAAGTACCCAAAGTTTATTCCTCACTCAATCGGTGCTGTTCCTATTAAAAATGTTGATATAAAATTGTCAAAAATTAAAACGCCTACTTCCTACAAAGTTACTATGTATTTTTATATATTTTTGAGATTATTCCTATGGGAGCCATAAGACATATGTACTATAGAATAGAAAGAAAGAATAGAAAGAAGACTTTTGGGAAAGTTTCATCGCAATAGCTTTAAAACTGAGAGACTAGTTCGCATAGAAACGGACAGACGGACAGATGGACGGACGGACAGACGGTCATGGCTAGATGGACTCGGCTTTTGATGTTGATCAAGAATATATGTATATACTTTATGTGGTCGGAAACGTCTCGCAGTGAAGGCACTGCGTTGCAAACATCTGACTGCAATTATAATACCCCTGCAAGGGTATAACAATTTGGAAAAGTTACGTCAAGGTATGTAAAATACTTTTCAAAACAAATTGTGTTGCAACTGTTTGCATTGTCCAGTTATTTAATTGTTTGTGTATGTCTCTCTTAGCCAAAACTAACAAAAGTGATTGTGTTCTGTTAAGCTTTAGTTAAAAATCGACGCTGATCGACGCAAGGTTGTTATAGAAATGTATTAACAAGTTGATAAAAAAACAAGTGTTACTTTTGGCCCGTTTTTGCCCTTTAAAAAAAACACCACCAATTTTTTAACTTTCTCGCTTTTTCTTCAAAAACTTAAGGTGGAGGATAATAACAAATTTTATTTAATACTCGTAACTATCATATTCTATCTTATATTTTTTTTCTAAATAAATATGTTTTCTATTAATAAAAAAAATATTCTGAACATTTTTAGGGGGTTTGACCGTAATGGGGAGGTGGTGGGTGGGTGGCGGTGGCTGGTGTTTCTACAAACGTAAGGTTTTTTCTAAAAAAAAAGAAAACCGAAATTCTATTTATGCATAAGGAGTATATATTATAATGTTCAAGGCCCTATCTTTAAAACTACAGTTTATGCCAAAAAAACGGGCTTATTTCCCACTGTGCAATCCACAATCCACAATTTCTCTGATATCCTAGGATCAGTACTAATCCGAATACGCTCAAAATGCGTTGACAATAAGGACCCGTAAAGTCACGCTCTCAGGTAATGTTAAGGAGTTTAAGCATTAACCATCGCCAAACCGAAGTTAACAACCTTTGTGGCTTTTATTAGTATATCTAAGATAAAAAACTGTCCTTTCTGCCTAAAAAATATGCAATAAATTAATTATTTATTATTTCTAAATCTCTTTTATTAGGGAATTATTAATGCAGACGTTGATCTTTCTACACTTAACGCAATATCAGATTTTAGATTGCCCGAAGAAGTTGTGCCTCTCAACTATGAAGTTTATATTGAACCCAATATGGAAAACCAGAACTTTAAGGGAAAAGTTAGTATATACCTAAAATGTATTAAAGATTCAAAAAAGGTTCATTTCCATGCCCATGCTAACTTATTGATAGACGTCAAAAAAATCAAACTTAGCAGATTAAATTTGGAAACTAGGTAAGTAAGCCTATTGAATCACTTTATTTCAATTCTGTTAAATGTATATTCACATTAGGGCAACAGTCGAAGACCTTATCATTTTAAGGGGCGGCCGACTTCCTCGAAAATCTGTATTTGTTTTATACCTAAAAAATGGCTTTAAAAAGGAAAATGAATATCTTCTAGAAATTTTTTTTGAAGGAAATATTTTAGAAGATGCGGAAGGGCTCTTTAAAGGCTTTTATACAAATTCGTCCAATGATGGCCAAGAGGTATATTTAGCTACAAACATGAAACCAAACCATGCACGTCAAGTGTTTCCGTGCTTTGATGAACCTGGAATAAAGGTACATACAACATTTTATTATATTTATACAATAATTATTTCTTTATATTCCAATCCAGGTCCCATTCGATGTATCAATTGCAAGACCTAAGGAATATATAACTCTTTTCAATACACAATTGCATCATACAACTCAGCAGTAAGTACAATTTTTACATTTTACGAGTCCATCTAGCCATGTCCATCTGTCCGTTTCTATGCGAACTAGTCTCTCAGTTTTAAAGGTATCGCGATGAAACTTTGGTCTGTCTGTCTGTCTGTCTGTCTGTCTGTCTGTCTGTCTGTCTGTCTGTCTGTCTGTCTGTCTGTCTGTCTGTCTGTCTGTCTGTCTGTCTGTCTGTCTGTTTCTACGCAAACTAGTCTCTCAGTTTTGAAGCTATCGCGCTCAAACTTTCCCGAAAGTCTTCTTTTTATTGCAGGTAGTATATATGTCGGAACCGACCGGATCGGACAACTATATCTTATAGCTCCCATAGGAAAGATCGAAAAAAAAACGTAAAAAAATTCTAGCTTTGGTGTTTTTTGAAATATTAAGAATTATTATTAAGAATACTATTTTTTAAATATTTCTGAATTTCGAATAAAATGTTTAAAAAATCGGATAACTATAACATATAGCTGCCATAGGAACGGTCTGAAAATTAAATGGAAATTAATAGGAAAAAAATTATATCTTTGTTGACTTTTATTACATTCTCTTCTTCTCTGGGATATGGCTTTTCTTTAACATTTCAAAATTTCGTATTAAATTTAACAAAATTCGGACGGCTATATTATATAGCTGCCATAGATCAAAAAATTAATCCCAAAGTTATACGAAAGCAGCTAAAATTTGAATTGTTGTAATATATACGCAAGTTAATTTAAATTTAATGTTTTTCTAAATGAATAGGAATGATCTGCAAGGGTATATAAGCTTCGGCTGGCCGAAGCTAGCTTCCTTTCTTGTTCATATTGTAATATAAATACAATGTTTTGCATATTTTGCTATGCAGCCTTAAATTTGTCGTAGTTGCAAGTCGATTTATTTTTCACCGATTCGTATTTAAAAAAGAAATATATGTTTTCATGTTTTTTTTGGCGACATTTTTAAACATTTTTATTTTAAACTTTTACTTATTGACACTAAGACACATATAAATAAATGTCCCAGAATAACTGTCTCTGGAAAACAGGAACACATTTGGCACAAAACAATCTGTTTTCTGACAGAAAAATCTGAAGACAGAAATCAACCTGTTTTGTTCTGACAATTTTCTCAATATGTCAGTAAATAACAGTTATTTGTCGAACAGATTGAAAGAGTCGACAGTTATTTACGAGCTCTGCTTTAAAGAGAACAAAACAATTTTAAAAAAGGGGAGAATATTAAATTGATAAATATTTTATGGCTACTATGATATTTTTCTCAAAAATAAAACGAAATACGAGAATTTTTCTCTTGCAAATGAGGAGGGTCAAACATGGTTTAGGCATATTGTTTCTGTGACAATAAGGCTTAGAAATGCCCAGATATTGTCTTCCGCCCAAACGATTTATTACTCTTTTCGCATCTATTTCAGTGTATATAATTTGGGTCTACTGCAATACTTTTTCCTTCAAAGGCTGGGTTTTTGTCTTTTGCAAAAGCGGCGGGTCCAACGTTGTTTTTAAGATATAGTTTATTTTGCAATATTACTTAGAAATCTTCCTAGATTAGGCCTAGATTGCTAGATTGCTCTCTAGCTCTTATAGTTTCAGAGATCTCAGCGTTCACATGGACAGACAGACATGGCTAGATCGACTCGGCTAGTGATCCTGATCAAGAATTTATATACTTTAAAAGGTCGGAAACTACTTTTCACCGCAAACAATATACCCTTTTAGTCTACGAGTTCACGTTTTGCAAAAGAGTGTAACAAGCCGAGATTCTACCGAAATCTGTTCTTTTTTTTAAACATAAAGTTCATATTATTAATTATTGTCAAAAGTGGCCGTATTAAGTACAGAACAAATTGGGCTGCGGATAAGTGAATACGTCAAAACTTGTTTTCCTACATATGGTCAACATAGTTTATTATCAGTTTACAGCAGCGGTCGGCACACAATACAATGAAATTTCGTTTGATATTAGTGTTAGTAATTTGCACGGGGCAGTTCTTCGCTGTGTGTGTGCAAATTGCTGTTCAACAGTATACTTGAGCTGGCAGAGCATGGACAGATCAGTTCCCTATGCTCACTTAATAGGTCGCAGCCGACCGCTGGCTTACAGACAAATAGCCTAAATTAACAATTACATCTACCAAATGGTCGGGTTAAAGTTTCCCAAGAGTAATGACAGATGGAAAGCCCATCAAATGCTACAGGTGAAATAGCCAGGACGCAAGGCATCGATTTGTCCAGGTACTTGGGTAACTGAATCGAAGGAAGGAAAAAGGGCCAAAGGACCACATTATTAGCGGTAAGAAATTCATCGCGTTCGATTTTTCGCTTTGATCGATACAGGCTGTGACCTCTGCCTTATCCATGATGACGTGGTTGAGATGATAGGAAATATTGAGCTTGTTACCGAAAAGCACTGTCTGGTAGGCATTTTGCAACCCATTTTGGAAAATTTGTAACACAAGTTGCGGTAGACAGTCCTTGTTTGGAACTGAACTTTCAAGTTGCTAACAGAAAAGATATTTAGTATTTAACAGTCATCGCGAATAGCATTTTGTGAACTTGATATTCTCAGAGAAGTCAGTAAAATTTCAAACTCACCTGGAGAGACTAAGTGCTAAAACTATGAAAGAAAGGGAAAAAAACCAGTCCCATTTAAATGAAAACGTTGCTAAATGACCAATATTCAGTTTATGATCGTCCATGACGCATTTCACATGCAAACAAGTCTATCGTAGACAATCAGGTAGTCACCTGCCTGGATGGCAGCAAACGGTTTTGTTGCGACTATAGACGGCTAAACGCAAAGATTGCCAAGAATCATTTTTTGATGCCACTTATAGATGACGTCATTGAAAGACTGCAAGACAACAGCCTCTTCACAACACTTCATTTAGCGAATGGATTTTTCTATACCAGTTGAGCACAATTCAAGAAAATATACGGTTTCTCAAGGGAAAGGTTGACTTTTTGGGTTATATTGTTGTAGGAGGAACTATAAGACCGTCAAAGGCCAAATCGCAAGCAGTCAAGAACTTTTCGCTTCTACATGATCGAAAGAGTCTTCAACGTTTCCTTGGATTAACATTATACTTTGGGCGCTGTATTGCAGACTACGCGTTGAAGGCAACATCACTTTCTGAGTTTCTTCGTAAGGATATTCCGTTCCGCTACAAAGTCTGCCCCTGCATTTTATTTATAGGTTCTGCAAAGCAAACTTTTAGAGAACATCGGACGGTGTTAATGGGATCGCGTTTCCCCCATTGCTCATCCCGTAAATACTGTTGCTTCGATTACATACTTATGAAGACCTTTTATCTGCAATCGTGTCCCATTGCACAACATTATTATAAAGGAATGAATTTGTATTTTTTTTCAGTTAAAATATAATCAATTCAATTCTAATTTTCGCACAAAGAAATTTGGTTGCAAATTAGAATATGTTTTTATACCCGTTACTCGTAGAGTAAATGGTATATTGTATTCGTGCAAAAGTATGTAACAGGGAGAAGGATCAGGATCACTAGCCGAGTCGAACTAGCCATGTCCGTCTGTCCGTATAAAAGCTAGATGATTGGCATTTTACATGCAAATTCTTGGAGTTCCTACGCAGCGCAAGTTTGTTTCAAAAAGGAGTCACGCCCCCTCTAACGCCCACAATCGCCCTAAACCATTTTTTGAAAGGTGTCTGGCGCCCACACCATTAAAGATTTCCAAAAAGTAAAAATTAAGTCTTGTTGTATTTATCAATTATGGAAATGTAGAAGAAATTTCTCAAATCGGACCATTCGTTAAAAAGTTATGCGAGATCAAAGTTTTATATATCCATCTCGCTCACACTTCCTTTAGATGTGTAACGGGTATCTGATAGTCGGGGCACCCGACTATAGCGTTCTCTATTGTTTATTTTTGTTTATTTATTTATTTTATAAGTCATCCTAACGCTTATTATCTTATCTTATTATATTAACTTATTATTTAATACAGCACTTATATTTAATATTTAATATTTATGTCGTTTTTGATTAAATTTATTAGTTTTGATTATTATGAAATAATTACAAAACCATTTTTAAGGATTTAAAGAATATTCATTTTAAAGTGTATGTAAGGTAAAATACTTTTTTTTTAGTCAAATAGAAACATTTGTACATATAGTACAGCTGTTAAATCTGTAGGTAAGTTGTATTATCATGCCTGAAAATTTAATACTGTTTTGTATTAAAAACGCGAAAACGTGTGATTGCAGGGAAAATTTACGATTTATTTGGACGACGAAAGGGAGTTTGCGCAATGAAGTTCATATAACAACTAACTCTTTAATTTCAGTATAAAAACGCTTAAGCCTAACTTAACGAAGGGGGCGAGAGACGGGGCGAATTCGCGAGAGCGATTAAAACTTTATTGCGCTCCCGCCTTACACTATTCAACAAATTTCATTAAAATGCGCAAAGTGCGCGAACACCGCCCCCTCTGAAGGACCGTCGTCTTCAGCATGCCACAGGCAACACCGCCAACCTATGGACTGCTCGCCGATACGTCCCATCCTTATTCTTTACGTCCGCCACTAGGACCTTGCCGTCAGCGCCGACGTGAACCGCCACGATCCGCTCGATCATCCACTGCTGCGGCGGAAGATTTTCCTCGGCGACGACGACGAGAGCTCCCACGTCGACGTTTGGAACCTCCTGGTGCCACTTGTTCTTCGCCTGGAGGCTCGAGACGTACTCCCGGGACCATCGCTGCCAAAACCTGTGCCTGAGAGACGAGACACTGCGCCATCGTCGCAAGGAGGTTGGGCTGACTTGGTCCGGGAGCGCTGCTGAGGGTGGAGCTAGGAGGGGCCCGCCGATCAGGAGATGGCCTGGGCTTAGAGCTTCGCCGTCGTTGGGATCCGTGCTGATCGCTCCGAGGGGCCTGGAGTTGAGAACGGCCTCCACGCTGGTGAGGAGAGTTCCGAGCTCATCCGCGGTCAGTATGTCTTCGCCGACCGTCCGAAGGAACAGGTGCTTTGCAGACTTCACACCTGCTTCCCAAAGTCCGCCGAAGTGAGGTGCTCTGGGCGGTATGAACGCAAACTCGCATCCTTTTCTTGACGCGAATGTTGCGATACCGCCCCCCTGCTCCTCCAGACGGGCCCGGAACTCTCTCATGTGGCGATCGGCTCCGACGAAGTTCGTCGCGTTGTCGCACCACACCTTCTCCGGAATCCCGCTTCGACTCACGAACCTTTGGAATGCCAACAAAAACGCATCAGTGGTGAGGTCGGACACTAACTCTAAGTGGACCGCTTTGGACGCAAAACATACAAACAATGCCACGTATGATTTTTACGGTGGCTTACCACGGATACGATACGTTGTGTTGAATGGGCCACAAAAATCAACACCACAGATATTAAAAGGGCGGAGAGCTCGAAGTCTGTCCGATGGCAAGTTCTCCATGATTTGCGTCAAGAGTTGCGGCTTGCACCGAAAGCAACGAATGCAAGAACGAACTGTTCTGCGGCAAACTTCCTGCGCATTAACCAACCATATCTTTTCTCGTAACAGACTTACAAGAGCTCGAGGGCCAGCATGACAATTTGTAACGTGCATATAGGACACGTAGGTTTTAACAAACTGTGAGCCTTTCGATAACAACAACGGGAATTTGGCTTCGTACGGGATAGGAGCATTCAATAACCGACCCCCAACTCGCAGCAATGTCGAGGAACACCAATCTAATTGTATCTCCTGGAGAAAAGGGCTTAGTTTCTGAATATTCGTTGCTACCGGTTTGTTTTTTCGAATTTTGCCTATGTCGTCACTGAACTCGTGAGATTGGATCACTTCCACTATTTTCGCGAACGTAAAATTCAGTTCTCTTGGAGTAATACTTTTTTCAAAGGGCTGCGACACTTTTTTGAATAAACCGAAAGACCCACACGAAAACTCTTAGAAGCCTTATGTGCGACAAAAAAGACTCTATTTTCTGCAGCACATAGTTGGGCTCTGGAATTACCATAAGCGCCAACGCTGACTTGCGTAATTCCGTCGACACGACATCAGCAGGTACTTCAAAGTGTCGATTTACAGGCCAATCCTTTTCAGCATCAAGCAAAAACGACGGGCCAGCGAACCAAATGGAAGCTGTGAGTTCCTCAACGTCACATCCCCGTGACACGATGTCCGCTGGGCTTACTTTCGTGGGAACATGTCGCCAAATTGCTTTTTCCGACCACTCTTGAATCTCTGCAACTCGGTTTGAGACAAAAACCGACAACGACGACGGATGCGTTTTGATCCAATGCAGAGTGATCTCCGAGTCCGTCCATAGGAATACCTTTGTGATCGGAAAATTAAGCAATGGTCTTACAATGGTCTTAAGAAGGTGAGCTGCGCACAACTCAAGGCGGGGCAAAGTTTTCGTCTTGAGGGGAGCTGCTTTGGATTTTGCTGTCAATAAAGATACTTTTAAACCTTCAGCGGTACTAGTGCGAACGTAGATGCACGCTCCATATGCTCGCATGGAAGCGTCAGCGAAACCATGTATTTCTGCCGGGACTTTGGCGTCTGTATGAACGAATCGCGATACCTTGATCTTGGGCAGCTGCAACAGCGTTCCCTTAAACGCTTCCCAAGATGTCTGCAGTTGCATCGGCAGCGACTCGTCCCAGTCTAACTTTCGAAGCCACAGTTCCTGCAACAACATTTTTGCCCTAGTCAATAGAGGACACAATAGGCCAAGCGGATCGAAAAGTCGGGCAGTCACCGACAGTATGTTTCGTTTTGTCGCACGAAGATCCAGGAAAGAGTCATCCAACCGAAATTGAAAGTAATCTTTACCCGGTAACCAAACCACGCCAAGGGTTTTAGTTACGTCTGAGTCTGCCGTTAGCGGCATGACAGCGCTTTAAGATGCGGACAGCTCTGGGCAGTAAGAAAACCACTTTGCCAATTCAAATCCTGCCTCTTGCAATACCTGAGAGACTTCGTCTCGAAGGCTTGACATGTTCTCAACGCATCTGGCGCCAGTCAACAAATCGTCAACATAAAAGTCATTCTGAATGACCTTGGCGGCTTTTAGACACGAATCCTGCGCGATTTCTCCAAGTCGCATTAAACACTGAATCGCCAGATAGGGTGCTGGCGAAGTTCCAAAGTTACGGTGTTCAGCTTGAAGATTTTTAGAGACTCAGATGGATCTCGTCTCCACACTATGAGCTGAAAGTTTCGGTCAGCTTCGTCAACCATTACTTGACGATACATCTTCTTTACGTCTGCTGCAAGCGCAAACTTGTGCAGGCCAACCATCAAGATGTCATTCAACGCGACCTGCGTCGATGTACGGCTCGAGGCGTCGAATACCACTCTCAACTTTGTTGAGGTGCTTTGAGGTCGCAGCACGCATTGGTGCGGAATAAAATAGTGCGGACTGTCTGGAATTTTATCGTTCGTGGAGGACATGTGGCCCATGGCTTCATATTCTTCCATGAATTCCAGATACATATTTTTTAAAGAAGGATCTTTGGATAATCTTCTTTCAAGCGACAAAAATCTACGTTTCGCAACTTCATATGATAAACCAAGAGTGTTTGGGTCAGATTTGAACGGCAGACGAACCGAAAATCTCCCGGACAACAATCTTTGAGTATTTTTCTCAAAGTGTTGCTCACAAAGTTGCTGCTCAGGAGTGTGGACCTTGGCCTTGGGCGGCAAGTCCTCCACAGACCAAAATTTCTGCAGGGTTGTGTCTATTGAATCCAACACTTCCTCCTGGCAGCTGAGATATACCAACTTTTCAGCATTTCTTATTTTTTCTGAGGCACATCTCCCTGACACTATCCAGCCGAGAACTGTTTTCTGCAAAATGGCCGACTGCTTTATCTGGCCGACTGACAATAGTTTAAAGAACGAGTCTGCGCCAATGAGCATATCTATTTTTTGAAGCTTGAAGAAGAATGGATCTGCCAATTGAATATTTTCAGGCACCTTCCAGCCGCTGGTGTTCACCGATTATCCGGATGATAACCAGAAATATTTTTTAATATGTAAAATTCGGACGACAATTGACTGCTACCCACTCGCGACTTGACCAACGTGTGTATTTTCTTGGTTGCTTGAGCATTACTTCCACCAATGGCCCGCAAGCTCTCTCTTAATCTGAAGTCTCTGAGCGAGCTCATCGGTCACAAAATTTACTTGCGAACCGGAATCGAGCAACGCTCGAGCCAAAACTAATTCGCCACTTTTTGTTAGGACGCTTACGATGGCTGTGGCAAGAATAACTCTATCCGATGCAGTCGCATGCAAAACATGCGAAGTGGATGGATTATTCTGCAAGAGCGTGGGCTGAGGAGGAGGTGGCAACGCGAGATTTGATGGCGAATAAATGTGCAGCAATGTGTGGTGTGAGGACTTACACACCCTGCATCTTTTCAATTTGCATATTTTTACCGTGTGTTACCTTCTTTGCGAAATCGAATCTTTGCTGAACTGTTAGGGCAGCAAAAGCAGTGCAATTTCCTAATTGATGTTCTGCTGAGTTGCAAAACACACACACTTCGAGGTCGTCCATGGCAGCAACAAACGAAAAACTCCTGTTTCCATTCTTCTTAGGATAAGCCTGGCTCTGCTGAACAACTTTTGGCTTACACGCTTCTTCTGCAACCATATGCTGATAGCGCTTGTTCAGGGCTGACTCACACTCGCTCCAAAGAGGAAGCGAGGTATAATCTAACTGTTCTTCCCATTTTCTTTTAGTTCCTGCATCGACTTTGCCCATTACTAGATGGATGAGGATGGCATTCGTAATACGTTTGTCATCCCCAATGGACAAAAGAGAATCGTACAGCGCTGTGACTGTGTCGATCAGGTTTCTCAAGGCTGTAGCTGATGGCTGGGAAATCTTTGGCAGATTAAATAGTGTCGATATATTGTCAAAGAAAATCAAACAATCATTATCGTACACCCGCCTTAGGCGCCAGGGCTTTTGGATAATTATCCGCGGTAACTTGGAATGCCCTGACTGTTCCTAGCGCGTCTCCAGCCAAACACGATATTAGATGGTTAAATTTTTCGATATCGTGCAGCGTGTCATCTTTATCAACGAACGTTTCGAAAAGGCTTATAAAATTTTTAAATTCTGAATGTTTTCCGCTGAAAGTTGGAAGAGCGACGCTTGGCAAACGGCATTGGGGTGTGCGCGTTGCCGGCGGAGCAGAATTATCAACGCTCTTGCGCTTTGCTTCGGCAATTAGGGAAATTAGCAACGATTTTGCTATAATTGCTGTCTCTTCGAACTCTTCGCGGTACACATCATCTCCATCTTTCGCTTCGATTTTGTTTTGTATAAGCGAAGCATTTTCAATGTGCGTATTTAGGATTTCTAATCGACATTCTAACTCAACCGCATTTAAAGAGAATCGACCCTCATTTAAAAATCTTTGCGTTCGTGCTATACTCCTCATATACCCATCTCGTTGGTTTTTTAACTCTTCGATTTCCTTGTTGCTACTTTCTGTTTTCGGCATTTTATTTGTTTTGGTATCGAAGAGTTTTAAATTTAATTTATTTTAATTTTTTTTTTTGTTAAAAATTATTAGTATGTAAGTGTGTTTTTTTTTTTATATAAATTATTATAAAATTAAATAAATTTAATAATAACCAACGAGAGGAATAAGCTGAATGCAAGCAGTGTAGGGGAGTTATTTAAATGAATTAATTTATTTTAACAATTTAATAATTATAATATGCCGAGCGCACGTAGTGTAGGGGAGCACACGCCAAGCTCAAACACCAAAGAACGAACAAGCGTTTAGGCAACGGCAACGCCTGCACCGTTCTAGCGATCGAAAACCAAAACGAAAACGACGAAAGAGAACTCGAAAGAACGGGCTGCGCTGTCTGTGTGTGTGTGTGTATGTGTGTACGGCTGGCGGCGCTCAACGCAATGCTAACGGAGAATGATGCACTGACCGATAACTAAGGGCAACGAATATATAAACCTGACGCTTAAAGGCGCGGGTAATGGCGAAAAGCGAGGAAAATTTGAGAAAAACGCGTATGTATGGATGTATGTATCAGAATTATAATCGTTAGTGCATGCAAGTTTTATTTATTTCTTGGTTAGAATGCTCGCTATCTACCGAATTTTTCACACGAATGCAAAAAGTTGAAAGATGGGCCAAAAAACAATTTACGACACGCCACAGATTAACTTTCAACTTTTAGCACTCTATACCTGGTGGGACGATTCACATCCGTCGGTAACTTTCCTCTTCGAATCCATATGACTTCCTTCCTGTGCGTAGGGGATTAAAGCGGTGAATTTGGCGATAACGGCGGTTGAGAACTGCAGCGGTCAAAATTTTCCAGCGGCAGCAACGACGAATTAAACCGGCAGCAACAGGCGACAAGAGGCGGCAACAACAACAACGGCAGCAACGACGAATTAAATCGGCGGCAACAGATCACTTTAATGCAGAGGTCGGCACACACATACGTTGACATTTTGTTTTATATTTGTGTGAGTAATTTGCACTGGGCAGCTCATCGATGTGTGTGTGCAGACCGCTGTTCTACGTTATACGTGTACGAGCAGCGCGCCGGCAGAACAAAACCCTATGCTCACTTAATAGGGCGCTGCCGACCGCTGCTTTAATGTTCAAAAAAAGTCGGCCGGCGCGATTTGTTTTATTTTTAATTTGTTTGTTTCACCAAAAAAAAAACAATAATTCGAGTTCCACTGCTAATCACGTCGGGGTCACCATGAAAATTTAATACTGTTTTGTATAAAAACGCGAAAACGTGTGATTGCAGGGAAAATTTACGATTTATTTGGACGACGAAAGGGAGTTTGCGCAATGAAGTTCATATAACAACTAACTCTTTAATTTCAGTATAAAAACGCTTAAGCCTAACTTAACGAAGGGGGCGAAAGACGGGGCGAATTCGCGAGAGCGATTAAAACTTTATTGCGCTCCCGCTCCCGCCTTACACTACTCAACAAATTTCATTAAAATGCGCAAAGTGCGCAAACAACGCCTTAGAAATTGGACTTTCGGCTGACACTATTAAATTGCAAAAAAAAAAGAGTTTTAATGCATTCTAAGTGGGTTTTTTGGAATTAATTCAAAGGATGGTGGTGTGAACTAAGTATTTAAAGCAGCGGCTGGCAGCGCCCTATTAAGTGAGCATAGGGTTTTGTTCTGCTCACCCTCTGTCCTCACGTTTTCTGTAAATCTGCGGTCTGCACACGCACACTGTTGAGCTGCCCCGTGCAATTTACTCACACAAATATAAAACAAAATGTCATTGTATGTGTGTGCTGATCGCTGCTTTACATGGATTTAAAGTAATAAACTGTAACGAACCGTTTTTAACTGTTTGATAGCTACGTAAATGCCGCGAATAGCTCAGAGATATAGTGTGTTCGTTCCACCAAATTTGTATTGCGTGACTGCCCGTGCCCCAAGAAAATGCAAGATATCCGATTGGGACAAATCGGAAAATATTATTATGTTTTGCTTTTCGCTGGAATTGGTTTATTTGTCAGCTGGCTGTTGCGGCTCGCCTAGTCGGAATCGTGTCTTCCTCGGCTTGAGACCACTGCGTGCGTTTCTCGGCGGCGCTCCTTGACCCGGCTTTTAGGACTCATAAGTCTGCACAACTTTACTTTCGAGGTCTGGCCAGGATAATCGTGAGATCACCTGTATCGTGGGACTCCCGAAGGTAGGACTGGCTCTAGCCTGAAAAACAAACGGGCCGGCAGGTCAAATCCAAGGATTCAGCATTATCGCAAGTCCACCGTATCCCCGACGCCTGCCACAAACTCTTGATCCGCGCTTATCTTGCTCTGTAACTCGTCCTTCTCTCGACCCTCTGTCGTCTCTGATCCAATCTCTGCGTCCGACAGATCTCGCCGTTGCAGTCTCAGCCTTGTACTAGCGTCTTGACTCTGCTATCTTGATCAGGGCTTAGAGCACTAGGTTGTAACGGTACTCTCACGGCCACGCACTCGATTAAATCCTCGCACTTGTATTCTTGATCTCTTGGGAAATTTACGCACTTATACTCTCGCTCGCGTATCTCGGTCCTTTTTATTCCCGTTGTTCGCTGAGTAAAAGAGTATATTGTATTCGCGCAAAAGTAAAGTAAGTAGCATAAAGTATATATATTCTTGATCAGGGCCACTAGCCGAGTCGATCTAGCCATGTCCGTCTATCCGTCCAGATGAACGCTGAGATCTCGGAAGCTACAAAAGCTAGAAAGTTGGGGCTACTCACACATATTCTTTCGCTTTGTAACGGACATCTATAAACAAAAGATTAGGGCTGGATGTTATGGACGGGTTAGAGCGCACGCAAAAATATCATTCGGCTTTGGCTCGTCGGCTAGTGGGGTGGATCTTTGCTTTAACCCGTCATGCCTATTCGATTACTATGCAAACTCAGATTGCGTGCAAAGACAAACCAAAACTAAGGCCGGGAAGAGAAAGCACTACTACATCTGGGCTATTGTCGGGCGTAAGGCCGACGGGGGTCTTATGTCCGCCGAGGACAAACACATAAATTAGCCACATTATAAACATTTTATTTAACAACTAACAAATTAATATCCTAGACAAATAAATATCGACGAAAACTCTAACTGAGACTAACATTAAGTACATTAATTCGACAGTATAAAAAAAATAAATAGGTAAAATCTCATAAACAAAATAAATAGCAATAAAATATAATAAATAGCATGATATATTTACTATAGCATAGATAATTTCTTATAAATAGGGGTAGGTGCAAAAAATTTATTTTTAATAATATTAGATCAACATCGGCATGTCCATTTAAGTTACTTATACTTTAAATAAAAAAAAAACAAATATAGATTTCTTTTGGCGATGTGGTCTTTTAACTTCTTATTTACTTTACGTTACGTCGCCATATAACCGTTCTCACTTGCCTACTAAAACAAAACATCGTGAGCGTAAACGCAAGGGCGATTTACGATATTGGCGCGTTGAGTGGGTTTCGGCAGTGCAAGTCTACGGTATTGGGTTTCACCTAATTTCTCGGATGTCTTTAATACTTTTCTCTTTGGATATTACGTAATGCCGGTTATAGGAAAAAATTTAATTTGACCAGCACACTCACACCAAATAATAAAAATTAAAATAAAATTGAAATTGCATCCTACCATAAAATATGTCTAATATGTCTAATATAAAATATGCAGTATGTCCGAAGAAGCGCTTTGTTCGAAGTTGCTGAGAATGCTGTGAAAAGAATTATAGATTTTGGTTTGGGGACACAGGGGCTTTTTTTCCACTTTTCATCTTATTTTAAATTTAAAAAAAAAAAAAGGTTAAGTGGCCAGGCTTAGTAGGTTAAATTCTTTTCTTTTTCTTAGGTTACCGGGAAACCATACCGGAGTTTCGGCAGCTTATTACGCACATCAAACACTATGGACAAACCACCAAATACACTTAAAAATAACATAAAAACATCACTTATGAATAATAAAAAAACTTACAAAAATTCGGACAATTTTCCAGCCATTTTGGGTTTTTCTTCCTTCTCACTTTTTCCCTCTTCTTTCGCCGATCTGTGAGGTTAGATCGTTCTTTTTTTTACTGATTTTTTTCCGGATTCTTTTCTTCCAGTCGTACAAAATTCTGCTGAAGGTCCAATCAGTTTTCCCTTTAATTTCTTTTTAAACTCACTTCACTTTTAGGACTTGGCCAAATTGATTCGTTTGAAAAAGATTAAACTCTTCCACTAAGCGAAAGCTTATATGCCTGCTAGGCCCAAGACTGTTGTTTAACTCTGACGATGGGGTTTTTTTTCCACGTCTTGATAAGTGGCGGGTTCAAATGGAAAAGAACGCTGATGCCGCTTGCCAATGGCGGCAAGCTCCTTAACAGCCGAAATGGAAACCGCTCTCAGCAGAAACAAACTGACATTTCGCCCTGTTGACCTTTTACGCTTTCTCATACCCCTAGCCCTAGTTCGGCAACCACCCCACAGATGGCGCTAGCTCCGATCCGTTCCCACTAGACTACCAGCGCTACAAACTTCTCCCTACAAGATCTGGAATGGAGTACGACATCCCAAAACAGATCCAAACAAAGCTGGTAGCTGAGCATGCTTATTGTTTCAAGTCCTTAGCATGATAACGTCCCAAGGAACGACCTTGCAAATCCTCCAGTTCATAGCATGAATTTCCTAGCTTTTTCTGAATTCTATCCTTGAGATACAACGGACCTAGTTTCGCACTATAACCTCCAGAAAAATTGCTCTGTCTAAAGTTTTTTCGATAAACTTCTTGACCTTCTTGGTACACTACCTCTCGAGATCGCAAGTTATACTTTCGTTCGTTCTTTTTATTCTGTTTTTGCATAACCTCTCGAGCCTTAGAATGCGCCAATTCCAACGAATCCTCTTGTTTAAATCTGGCTGGTCTGTCCTCAAGCATACCGAGAGACTTCAACAGCTTGTAGGTCGAGCCTGACGAAACAAAATGCTGGCCAAAAGCCATGTAATAGGGTGTGGCCCGAATTGCCGATTGTATGTACCGACCTGTTCACTTTGCCTGCGCATACACAGCGGTCAAGCTATGGGAAATTTTGTATTGATTCAGCAACTTTTGGAACGGCTCGGACTTAAATTGGGAGCTATAATCCGATACGATCGTTTCAGGGACCCCAAAAGTGTGAAACAACTCTTGTTGCAAGTATTTGACAACCACATCAGCAGTCATTTTCTTTACTGCTTTCAAAAAGACAAACTTCGAATAATGGTCTAAAACTATAAATATCGACACATTTCCCGAACGCGATCGCGGATATGGGCCGAGAAAATCAATGTAGAATCGCTGGAAAAATCTCTACGATTCGGGAGCAATTCCTATCGGTGGCCTTTGCACTCTATTTCGAGCTTTTGTCTTTCGGCAGATATCACAATTACCTATATATTCCTTAACATCTGTCACTAATCCTGGCCAGAAATAGTATCTGCGAATTCGTTCTAAGGTCTTGTGCACTCCACCATGAGACGCTAGCGGGTCATCGTGAGCCTTCTTTAAAACATCAGATACCAATTCGCTTGGAATCCACAACTTTTAGGCAAAGGTATCGTGCAACAAATTTTCCGTTGCATGATCAGTTCTTCGATACAATAGTCCATCGGCAACCCTCAAATCTGAAAATTTATTACTGTTTGCACTAATTTTTTCGTGTAGCTCTATATATTTACCAGACTTAAACGCTGAAGACTGCAAATCGACCATCTTCGATGCTCAATTTAAAAGTTTAATCCATGTAGCTTTATTGACCACTGCGCTAGTCGACTATGCAGATCCGTTTGGGACATGAGCCATTTCAGGGACGCATGATCCGTAATCACGGTGAGTTCATGGCCTTCTATATAGGCCCGAAACCTTTTTGTCTGTTTTCTGAACAAGGACACCACCGACACCAGATTTACATGGATCCCACTGAACAAAGAAAGGTCTAGAGAAATCAGGGCTTCGAAGCACGGGCGCAAAGCATGTCTTTCAGCGCTGTGAAGTAGTTCTTAGGCTGGGGTGAAACTCGGTCACGCCAGGATCTCTTTACAGACAAATTTATAAAGATTGGGACTAGGGTCTTCGATGAGCGATGGGCTGACGTGAGATGTAGTGTGTCAGCCACCGGGTTACTGAGTAAAACACAGTTTCGATTTGATTTGAAGTATCAACAAAGAGCAAAGGGGTCAGCGGTAGCGCGTACTGGGTCTTGCTCGCGGCACTCGCCATGAGGAGACCGAGAGGGAATCGATTAGGGGACGCCTGGCAATTCTAGGCCATGTGGCTGCCTTACATGGAAATCCGCCAGCACTCGCTGTCGAACCAAGTTATGCGGCCGGCTGAGCCTGACCTCTTACAAAACGTCTTGTTAAATAAATCTAGGGGTTAACATTGGAGGGGGATTTCTGGGTTTCAAGTTGATCTTTGCTGTTTATTAAAATCTTCGACATTTTTATATTTGCTTTTATTTAGTTTGGGTAAAGATATATATATAAGTTTTCATGGTATTCTGGGTTCATTCTGCAATCCTTGTCTATTTTTTTTACATGTACTTATATTCCACCTGGCTCTGACTTAATAATTTATGAGCAACATCTATCTGCTATTAAAACTATTCTATCCTCTCTTTCCAACAGAGACCTTTTGATTGTTTTGGGTGACTTTAATCTCCCAGATATTTCTTGGTCCCCTTCTACTGACTCACTTGTCGCTATTCCCTTATCCGCCCATGTTTTTGTGGATGGCCTTTCTGAATTATCGTTACAGCAAGTTAGCTTTATACGAAATTCATTAAATAGACAGTTAGATCTTGTGTTTGTTTCAGAGCCGTCTGAAGTCACGGTATCTAGAATTGACGCTCTTGTGGTACGTGAAGACCGATACCATCCAACAATGGAATTGACAATTTGCCTCCCTTACCTAGATACCCTCTCTCCTTTAGTTTCTCCAACTAAAATGAGATGCTTTCGTAAATGTGACTATAATAAACTAAACTTAATGATTTCGCAATATAATTGGACAGATCTTTATAACTGTATGGACATCGAAAATGCCACCGAACTTTTCTATAGCGTTCTAAACACTTTTTTTAATGAATGCGTTCCTGATAGGCTTCCTCCAAGGCCGAACTGGCCCCCCTGGTTTACAAATGCGCTTCAAAGACTTAAAAATCTTAAAACAAACACTTATAAAAAGTATAAAAAATCGGGTAAGCCATCCGATTTTTCGAAATATGTGGTGGCTCGATCTGACTTTAATGTTCTTAACAGTCATTGTTATTCTATGTATTTAAATCGTTGTAAATTTGAATTTTCAAATGATCCAAAGCAGTTTTATAACTTTGTTAACGCTAAACGTAAGTCATCGGCTTTGCCTTCATCGGTTCGTTTTAACTCAATGGAGGCATCGACAGATTCTGAAATTTCTGATTTATTTGCGGACTTTTTCCAAACTACTTACAGCTCCTCTTCATGGTCAAAATCAATCTACCCTAATCCCTTAAATAGGGCAAATTGTATTTTTCCCCTATAATTACCGAAAGTTCTCTCTTAAGAGATTTAACAACAACAACGCCTACTTATTCTCCCGGTCTTGATGGACTTCCTGGGTGTGTGCTTGAGTTTTCTGCACAAACCATTTGCAAACCTATTCTTAAACTTTTTCATTTGTCTATTTCATCATCAGTTTTTCCAACTATCTGGAAGGACTCTTTTATTATTCCACTTCACAAAAGGGTGCGAAGGCGTATGCCCAGAATTATAGAGGTATTTCTAAATTGTCGGCAATTCCAAAAGCCTTTGAACGTATTAATACTTCTCATTTGCAACATTTATGTTCCTCGCTAATATCACCGTGTCAGCATGGTTTCGTTAAGAGAAGATCAACTACCACCAACCTACTTGAATTGTCATCTATTGTAATAAACGGATTTAACAATAAAATGGAGACCGACGTTATATATACAGATTTTAGTAAAGCCTTTGACTCTGTTAACCACTCTCTTCTTTTATTCAAACTAGACTTGCTTGGGTTTCCATGTAATCTTTTAGCATGGATTTCAAGTTATTTGAATGGGAGGACTCAGAGGGTTATATTTAAGAACACTGCTTCTAAAATGATCCGTGTGACATCTGGAGTGCCCCAGGGTAGTCATTTGGGCCCTTTGCTGTTTACTTTGTTTATTAACGATCTTCCCTCTATCATAACAAATTCTCGTGTTCTAATGTATGCTGATGATGTTAAGCTTTGTTTGACATACAACAATATAAAGTCTGGTTCCCGCTTACAATCAGAAATTGACAATTTTCAAGTATGGTGTGATTATAACCTCTTAAATTTAAACTGCCTGAAATGTAACGTAATGTCCTTCCACAGGGGTTCCTACGTTTATAAGGTATTTGCTTCAGAACTTGCCACTTGACCGTATATATTCAGTAAATGATTTAGGCGTTCTTCTGGACCCGAAGCTTAAGTTTGACTGCCACATAATGTTGACTGTTAACAAAGCTTCTTGGGTTTATAAAGCGTTGGTCAAAAGAATTTGACGACCCTTATATAACCAAATTATTATTTACCTCCCTTGCCCGTCCTATATTGGAATATTGTTCTTCGGTTTGGAGCCCACAATACCAAGTGCACATTGACCGTATAGATTCGGTACAAAAACAATTTCATCTTTTTGCCCTTCGTAGTTTAAACTGGGATCTAAGCGTAAGGCTACCTTCCTACCAGAGTAGATTATTATTGCTTAATTTACCGGCACTTGCAAATCGTAGAAAAATGCTTGGTACTATTTTTATGCATAATCTTATAAGAGGTGATATTGACTCTGTCAATCATCAAATTCCTTTGACCAACGCTTTATAAACCCAAAAACACTCATAGCTTTATTGACAGTGGCCATTATGTGGCAATCAAATTTAAGTTTTGGGTCGAGAAGAACACCTAAATCGTTAATTGAATATATACGGTCGAATGGTGTATTTTGAAGAGAATAACTAATAAACGTAGGAGTACCCCTATAAAAAGTCATAACGTTGCATTTAAGGCAGTTCAGATTTAAAAGATTGTACTCACACCATCCCTGAAAACAATCAATATCTGACTGTAAGTTGAAACCGGACCCTACATCTTTATATGATAAACAAAGCTTAACATCGTCAGCGTTCATTAGTACACGAGAATGAGCTACGATAGAGGGAAGATCGTTAATAAACAAAGTAAACAGCAAAGGGCCTAAATGACTACCTTGAGGAGCTCCAGATGTCACGTTGATCATTTTAGAAACAGCGCTCTTAAATATAACCCTCTGAGTCCTCCCATTCAAGTAACTTGAAATCCAAGTTAATAGATTCATGGAAACCCAAGCTGATCTAATTTGAATAAAAGGAGAGAGTGGTTAACAGAGTCAAAGGCCTTACTAAAATCTGTATATATAACGTCAGTCTGCATGTTATTCTTATATCCATTTATTACAATAGATGACAATTCAAGAAGGTTGGTGGTGGTCGATCTTCGCTTAACAAAACCATGCTGACACGGTGATATTAGCGAAGAACATAAATGCTGCAAATGAGAAGTAATAATACATTCAAATGCTTTAGGAATTGCCGACAATTTAGAAATGCCTCAATAATTCTGGGCATCCGCCTTCGCACCCTTTTTGTGGAGTGGAATAATGAAAGAGTCCTTCCAGATAGTTGGAAAAACTGATGATGAAATAGACAAATGAAAAAGTTTAAGAATCGGTTTACAAATGGTTGAAGCACAAAACTTAAGCACACTCCCAGGGAGTCCATCAGGACCGGGAGAATACGTTGGCGTTGTTGTTGCTAAATCCTTTAAAAGAGAACTTTCGGTAATTACAGGGGTAAAAATACAATTAGCCCTATTTAAGGGGTTAGGGTAGATAGGGTTTGACCAAGCAGCCGAACTATAAGTAGTTTGGAAAAACTCGGTAAATAAATCCGCAATTTCAGAATTCGACGATGCCTCTTTTGAGTTTAAACGTACCGATGAAGGCAATGCCGAAGACTTACGCTTGGCATTAACGAAGTTATAAAACTGCTTCGGATCATTTGAAAACTCGAATTTACATCGATTTAAATACATGGAATAGCAATGACTGTTGAGAACATTAAAATCTGAACGAGCCACAACATATTTCGCAAAATCAGATGGCTTACCCGTTTTTTTATACTTTTTATAAGTGTTGGATTTAAGATTTTTAAGTCTTTAAAGCGCATTGTTTAACCAAGGCGGCCTGTTTAGCTTCGGAGGAAGACTGCCAGGAACGCATTCGTCAAAAAAAGTGTTTAAAACGCTATAGAAAAGTTCAATTGCACTGTCAATATCCATGCAATTGTACAAATCAGTCCAATTATATTGCGAAATCATGTAGTTTAGTTTATTATAGTCACATTTACGAAAGCATCTCCTTTTAGTTTGAGGAACTAAAGGAGAAAGGGTATCAGTACAGGGGAAATGTATACAATATTTGGTATGTGGGCTCTCCATGATTGGCTACAGAGTTTTATATTTCGCATTTGTCGTTTTAAGGTTAGGTTTTCTGTCCTATTAGGGTTACATGTGTTAGGTACACATGTTACGCAAAGGTTATGGCTGATCTAGCCGGATTCTACCAAGCGATAACGCATCGAACCCTGCCGAGATTTTCTAAATACACACACAGCCCTTTTGGCCGGACTCGCTTCGTTGGCCCCTCGTTGCGGCCTCACTGGCTTAGCACTCACCCATCTCGCTCTTGCACACCCACACGCAACCGCGCGGAAAAGTTGGTGCTCCGCCGCTGGTCCTGGGCCGGCACCGCAATTTTCCAAAATCCTCCGCTGCTCCTCCTCGTCAGCCGTCACTCGACGACTGGGTTTTTCCGCCGCCTTCAGGTGGGGCGGGTATCCTACAGGGCTTTTTCTTCCTCGCCGTCCACGTGGGGCTCGTTACGCGCTCGGCTTCTCCTTGCTTCGCTCGATTCACTCCCGGAGTGGCAAAAATCGCCCACTCTTTCCGCACTACAAATTCTCCGTCCGTGTCACTCGACCTCTTCCAAAGAACTCCTCGAGTTTCGTTTCGCGAAACTTCCGCCGTTCTGTTTTCCTGGCTTCTCAAAGTTTCGGCATATCTTCGTCGATCGTCCACGCGAATACGCCAGTGTCGCGGCGGCAACACCCAATCCTCGTCGGGCGGTGGATATTGGGTACGTCCCTTAACGTCGCTGTCCTCCTCGGCTGGTGGCTTCGCTGGTTTTGTTGCGGCTGCTGCTGTCTCCCGCTCGCGAAGACGGTCTTCCCACTCCATTTCCGCGGCCCAGCTCACGAACATGAGCGGAAGCTCGGCCTCTGAATGGTCAGGACTAGCTCCATCGCCGCATCCTCTCCGGTGGTGTCGATCGGGACGAGGGCGGGCATCTCAGGTCCTCCTCATGGGAGAGCTCGATCGTCTCCCAGGGGGGTATCGGCGATGTAGTCTCCGAGACGCTTCCCTTCCCATCCTCGTACTCGAGTATGACCCCGTTAGGGTCCAACCTCTCCAGGACTGCGCTGGGTCCGTCGACCTGCACGCGCCATACATGGCCCGCGAAGTCGTCTACGACTGGGGCCTCGTCCGACTCCATGGTGTGGTCCGGACTGGATGCGTCTTGGCCACGTCGGGGGCTCCTTCCAGTATAGCGGCGTGGTCACTCGGCTCCGCATACTGGCCAGGGCACGGCCCAATGGCCTCCTCCACGCACCTCACCAGGTGCCTCCAATCGGGGAAGACGCCCGCTGCCATGTCTGTTGGGAAGATAACCTTTTATTAGTTTTAGTTTGTGAAAAAGGAGGTGACCGTTTTAGTTTTGGTTAGTTTGTAGTTGGAGGGGCTAAGCTACGGTGGGCACTATGAGCATTGAGTTTCCCTTGAGGGGAGTGGGGACGTTGGGAAAGCGCACCCTCCAGTAAGTGGCCCTCACCGACTCAAACTTGGCTCCTGTCACACTGGTCCTTGTGAATTGGCCCTTGCCTCGGCCAGGGTTTTGAGCGTCACTCAACCGCTGGCTTAACTGATATTCCTTACGATGAGGCCGCGGTGCGAGCTTTCTGCATGGGAGTTTAGGGTCACCCGACCCTAAACCTGCTCTGTCGTCTTCGCTGCATCTGTGCTGTCCTGTTCGTCCGATGCCGGCCTCTCGGTCTCCGGATTGTCGACTGCTTCCTTTAGGTCTCCGAGCGATGCTGTCCTGCGTTGTTTAGTCCGTGTGTGCTGCAACCGCACGATCGTGGCCGAAAAGAATTTGACCACATTGTACGGCCCCTCGTATTTGGGTGCTAACTTCGCAGCAAAGTTACCCGCCGCCCTGGACAAGTGATGCTGCTTTGCGATGACCAGCGATCCCAAAGTTGGTCTCCACGCGCGCCGTCTGAGGTCGTAACATGATCTCGGAACATGGCTTGGTCACGGCGTGACTTCGTCGTACAAGGCCCCTGGGAGTCTTGGCTCTCTTGTATAATAAACGCCGGGCTGAATCCGGTGGAGTCAGAAACGCTGCTGTTTATAGCCAGGTTCAGCTCAGGAAGCAGTTCGTCCCACGTCGTTTGTTTATCCTCGATATACTGGGCGACCATAGTCTTAATGGTGCGATTTGCCCGATCTGTCGGGCTCTGCTGCGGAGTATAGGGTGCCGTATACTGGATCTCCATTCCCGCCTGTTTGCAGAAAGCTTTGAAAGACCGACTTGTGAATTGGATTTCCGAAAGGATTTCTCAAGGTGTGCCGAAGTAGCTTTTCTTAGGGGAACTAACTCAACCCATTTTGAAAAGGCGTCGAAAAATACTAGCAGCATACTATTCCCGCTCTTAGACCGCGGAAGGGGTCAAAGGGCTCGCGGATCTGTCTAGTGAACATCTTACCCGCTGGTTTGTTTTGGCTTACCTTAAACCTTTGACAAGTGTCGCACTTGCGAACATACCTGGCTACATCACGAAAGAGTCCCGGCCAATAATACCTCTGGGCGATCCGGGTTGTTATCTTTCTGATTCCGAGATGTCCAGCCGTGGGCTGGTCATGGCATTCTGACAGCACTCGCTGACGATGTTCCTTGGCCACACACAATTTGCAAGGTACGCAGTCTTCATCGTCGGGTTGTTTCAACGAGTTTCAGCATTCGCTGATACCATGTGCACCCAGGCTTATTCCCTGGATCATTTGCAGTACATCCAAGGGCTGTCGTGACAGCGCATCTGCGACAATGTTCTGGCTTCCGCGCCGATATGTGACGTCAAACTAATACTGCTGCAGTTCTAACGCCCAGCGTGCGATTCGGCCAGTGGGATTATCGATTGAGTTGAGCCACTTTAATGCCTTATATCACCTCAAATCGATACCCTTCTACGTAACACCTAAGCTTCCGTTTGGCCCATATAATGGCCAGGCATTCCTTTTCAGTGGCTGAATAATTTTCTTCAGCGGCGATGAGACGTCTGCTAGCGAATGCGATGACGCGTGCCTCTCCCTAGATATTCTGGGTTAGGACAGCTCCTAGCCCTATGTCGCTGGCGTCGGTTTGTAAGACAAACCTATCATTAAAATCCGGACAGGCGAGTACAGGTGCCTCCGTGAGCTACCGCTTCAATTCTTCGAACGTGTCTTGTTGATCCTGTTGCCATTGCCATTTCTTCCCTTTTTTCAACAACAGAGACATGGGTTGTACGATGCTGGCAAAGTTGGGTACAAACCTTCTGTACCATGACGCGATACCCAGACATCTACGTAGTTCCTTGCATGTGGTGGGCGGGCTCAGTTGCCGTACTGCCGAAATCTTGTCGGGATCAGTGTGGATCCCTACCTCACTGATGACGTGCCCCAGATATATCAGGCTGCGATTAAAGAAACTGCATTTCATTGCATTGAGGCGAAGGTTCGCATTCCGTAGCCGTCGGAATACCTCTTGAAGATGCTGCACATGCTCTTCTAGGGTGCGCCCGATGATGATTATATCATCGAGGTACGCAAACGCGTTAGGCTCCATGTCTGGCCCAATTACGCTGTCGAGCGCCCGCTGGAATGTGGCTGGTGCTGAATGGAGGCCAAACGGCATGACTTTCCAGTGGTACAGTCCCCTCCCTGGAGCTGTAAATGCAGTGCACTCGCGACTCGTCTTGGCCATGGGGATTTGCGGATACTGCGCTCTTCAGGTCAAGAGTTGAGATGTACTTGGCATGGCGCAACGGCTCCAGAATGTGAGTTATCCTGGGCAGCGGGTACGCATCGGGGATTGAATGGGCATTCAGTTGCCGAAAATCAACACAGAGCCTCATCTCAACCGATTTCTTGCCCACGAGTACAATAGGGGCACTATGGGGGCTCCGAGAAGGTTCTATGCAATCGTTGCGTAACAAATCGTCCACCTGCTCATCAATAATACTCTGCATTGCAAGATTCTTGGGGAAATACTTCCGTTTAATGGTTTTATCATCCCGCATTGTGATCGAGTGTTCGGCGATGTGTGACACTCCGGTCAGTCCGTCGAAATTGGCCAATTCCTCCTGTAGGAATTTGTGTACCCAGGGTTCTAAATCCTCCTGCCCTGGGGTCTCTTTGATTACTGATAATGCTCCTTCAGTGTCAGATGCATACGCTGGTCTGGCTGGGAAAGGCAATCGCGCTTCTTCGGCTGGCTCTGCCGATACAGAACTCGGATTCCGTCGAAATGGATTATTTCGCACGGCTGTATCCTCTCTGGGCCCTAGAATACTGTTTGTTGAGGCAGCTTTGCATCATGCGCTCTGGTTCGTTGCTTTGCTGTTCTGGGACGGTGGCATCGAAGTTGTCGATTTCTTCTGAAGAAGACTCATTTATGAGAAGAGGGGACAGAACTGAGTCTCTCTTGGTGCTGGCTACGAGAAGAGGGTTAAGTTTTAGCGAAACGCGGCCACATTGGAGGGTGCCGGACACGCCGCAGAGAAAGTCCATGTCCAACAGCACATCTTCCATGATTGAGGGTAAGACAAAGAGTGGACATGTGACCCAACGTTGGTCCAACTGGACTTTCGCCACCAGTGACTTGGTTATTTCCTTCCGGGAGCCTTCGGCCAGGCTGACTTGGGTGCGTACCGTGCGTACGTTATGTGGTGTACCCACGAGTTGAACGACTCTTTCGCTCACGAGACTTCTGCTGGCTCCGGTGTCTATGGTTGCATTAAATAGTCGACCCTCAATTTGTACTTGTGCGATGATTCTGCTCGCCTGGACTTGTAAAATATCTTTTAATTCTGGGGATTCCTCCTGGCAGTGTCCGGCCGCTCCCCGAGGGGACGAAGACTCCTCTCGTTTCCCGGATGACTGCGACGACAACACTCGTTGGTTCGTATTCCTCGGCGACCGCATTCCCAGCAAAAGAAGAAAAGAGAACTCTGGGATTGCGACACTCGTGTGGAAAATGCCCAGTCTGCGCACAATTCCTGCAGGCTAGTCTGAAGTTTGGCACTATGGACACGTTCCCCACGGCGGCCGGTGTGAATGTTCGTCGGGGTGGTCGTGCTGTATCTTGGCGACCCGTTGGTGGCGCCCCTGAGTACGACAGGATCTGGTCGATTCTCTTCGGCGGTGACTGCAGTTCAGCCAGCATCCTTGCATGACTTTCTGTGACTCGATCGCGGGTGACTTCATAATTGACCGCCAAGGCGGTCAGTTGCTCCAGCGTTGTGAATTCATGTCTCCTGGTAAACAGTAGATAGTCCGGCTGTAGATTTTCATAAATCCTTTCAAACTCCTGTTCTGAATGATATCCTGCTCTGTGCATCATCATTCGAATGTTTACCAGGTATTGCTTAAATGTTTCTCCTGGTCGCTAGTGCCTGGTGCGGATCTCATCCTCCAGTCTCTGGAAATACCTCGGTGGCAGGAAAAAGTCAAGAAATGCCTTCTTGAAGTTTGCCCAGGATTCTCCCAGTAGCTGGCTTGTCCGGAAAAAGTGTTCGGCCGTGTCTGTCAAAAGACCAGGGATGTCCTGCGGCATCTTCTCAACGTTGACTTCGTAAGCCGTGGCTCGTTCCTCGAGGTGCTGGATAAACAAGATCGAGTCCGTTGTCCCGTCGAAGGTGATTCCCCAGTTTCTGAGCTTTTCTGCTAGAGTTGCCGCTGTCATATGGAGCTTTCTGGGAGAAATATCCCGCCTGGCAGTGTTGACTTCCCTGCCTCAGCGGTGTTAACGCATCCCAGTGGGACATGGAGTTTGGTTGGGCCCGCAGGGCTTGGACTCGGCGTCCATTGCTTCCGCTCGCTGATCGCGGCCAATATTTCGATTCGCATTCCTGAAGACGCTCGGCTATCTCAAAGACGTGATCGTCACGATTATAAAAGGCTGCCAACCGGCTCCTCATCTCCTCCACGTTTCCAGTTCCGTCCAAGGCGAACTCCTTCAAAATTGATTCCAATTCTCGCTTTCTGAGATACGAAATCCAACGTGCACCCATGTTTGCGAAAAAAATAATCAAACGGAGAACGAGAAAAAACAGATTTTTGATGCGGCGGCAAAAATTTTAACGAGGGTCAAACGAAGCTCAAAAGTTAAACAAAATTCAACAGCGAAAATGTAGATATTTATTTATTAACGGGTTAATAACTGCCCAGCGGAGCGATGGCGACAACAATAAGGCGTAAGACGACGATTTAAATTTTATTAATATTAAACTTGACGTAGCGGAAAATGTGTTGACTCGGCGACGATGGTTTTCAGGTTTTCTTGCTATGATTCCGATGACTGTACTTGCAGTCGATTGCTGTGGATGTGAGAGAGACGACGACGAGAGTGAAAAACAAGATGGCTGCGCTGTGGGGAGTATGGATTAGCTTCTCCCTACCTTATGATTTTACAATCTCGCGGCCTGATTGGTTCACCTATAGAGGGCCCGCTCTTTCTCTCTTTGCTATGCTTGTATGTGACTCACGTCTTCTGTTGGCCACGTGGTCTGTTACCTAGGACAACCTCTCGTTTTAGGTTAGGTTTGGTCATGATTTGGGTATACTTTTATATATATTTGTTGATTCTGGTTCTAGATTTTCCTGTCCCTCGATATTCATTCCTCTCCTTGCATCCCCTTTTGAACAAACTTAGCTCTTATATGGCTGTACCAAAAAAAAACAAAAATTGAAGAAAGTAACCAGATGGGTCTTTAGGCCATATAATCATCTAAAATTCGTAAGCCCCAGGTCCCTGCTCGGGCACCAGACTGTGAAGTAGTTTCTTAGGCTGGGGTGAAACTCGGTCACGCCAGGATCTCTTTACAGACAAATTTGTAAAGATTGGGTCTTCGATAAGCGGTGGGCTGCCGTGAGATGTAGTGTGTCAGCCACCGGGTTACTGAGTAAAACACAGTTTCGATTTGATTTGGGGTATCAACAAAGAGCAAAGGGGTCAGCGGTAGCGCGTACTGGGTCTTGCTCGCGGCACTCGCCGTGAGGAGACCGAGAGGGAATCGATTAGGGGACGCCTGGCAATTCTAGGCCATGTGGCTGCCTTACATGGAAATCCGCCAGCACTAGCTGTCGGACCAAGTTATGCGGCCGGCTGAGCCTGACCTCTTACAAAACGTCTTGTTAAATAAATCTAGGGGTTAACATTGGAGGGGCATTTCTGGGTTTCAAGTTGATCTTTGCTGTTTATTAAAATCTTGGACATTTTAATATTTGCTTTGATTTAGCTTGGATAAAGATATGTATAAAAGTTTTCATGGTATTCTGGGTTCATTTAAATGTTGACATTATTTGGTATGTGGGCTCTCCATGATTGGCTACAGAGTTTTATATTTCGCATTTGTCGTTTTAAGGTTAGGTTTTCAGTCCTATTAGGGTTGCATGTGTTAGGTACACATGTTACGCAAAGGTTATGGCTGATCTAGCCGGATTCTACCAAGCGATATCGCATCGAGACCTGCCGAGATTTTCTAAATACACACACAGCCCTTTTGGCCGGACTCGCTTCGTTGGCCACTCGTTGCGCCCTCACTGGCTTGGCACTCGAGTTTCGTTTCGCGAAACTTCTCGCCGTTCTGTTTTCCTGGCTTCTTGAAGTTTCGGCATATCTTCCTCTCGCTCTCCCTCATGGGCGCGTGCCAGTTTTCGGGGGTTGATTTCCAACGCGATCATGCGTTCTCTCTCTCGCTCTTATGAGAAGCTGGGTCATGTGACCGCTTTTCCGCAAGTATCGGTGGCGATGACAGTTTTATTAACTATCGGGTGTGGCCTTGTAGCCTTAACCTAACTTATAATACTATTTTACCTTATCGCTAGCCTTATTTAATTACGTATATTCTAGGTGGGGGGTTATATATGCATTTAGGGATAGGGAGTGGCTATTTGTGGGGAGCCAATTGGCTCCTCACAGCGCTTCGAAAGACTCTTTTCCTTCAGGGGTCATCACAAACTTTTTCTTTGGCTTTAGAAGATCTGTAAGTGAAGCTGCAACCGAAGCAAAATTGTTGATCAATTTTCTATACCACCCCACCATGCCAAGAAAACTTCGAAGTGCTTTTAATGACTTTGGCAAAGGGAAATCCTTCATGGCCGAAATCTTTTTGGGGTCTGTGCGAATGACACCTTCTCCAACAATATGGACTAAGTACTTCACGGATTTCATGCAAAATTTGCTTTTGACAACATTAAGCGTTATACCCGCGTCGCGTATTTGATCAGCAACCAAACTTAAAACCGTCATATGGCCTTCGAATGTATCAGATACCACCAACAAATAGTTCATTTCTCAATGATGCTGGAATCACTTTATCCATAAGCCGGGTCATTGCTTGGGACGCATTAGTCAAACCAAAGAGCATTACTTTGTACTGGTAGAGTGGCTTCCCAGGAATAGTAAAAGCAATCTTTTCGCGAGAACTTGGCTCTAAAGGAATCTGCGAATAAGCATCTTTTAAATCTAAGCTTGAAATATATACTGCTTTGGGAAGTCTACCTAGTATACCGTCAATCTGCGGAAGTGGATATGCATCTTTTTTCGTAGCTATGTTAACTTTTCTTCTATCGAGACAAATTCTTACTTTACCAGGCTTCTGTACTAGCACCACAGGAGACGACCAAGGACTATCCGGTTCCTTGATGATTTGGAGTTTAAGCATTCGCTCTATCTCAGCATACAACAATTTTTCAATAGCTGGGCACACCAGGAAATGCCGCTGTTTTATTGGCTTAGCATCTCCTGTGTCTATTGAATGAGAGATTAGCGTTGTGTTCGGACGTTTGCTGTAGTTGAGCGAACATAAACCCACCACTCTGTTATAACTGCCCGAGTTTTATGTAAAGGGAGTCACAAGAGAGAACGATCGACGACTCTTTTATGGACCACGAATAGAAGCAGTCATCCCAGCCGCTGGTCGCGTTTAATAATCTAACACAATAAATTAAAATTGATACCATTGTCAGCATTGAAGATTGTGAAGTGAAAAACTGAATTAGAATTACTTGTAGATAATAAATAGACCATCCATGAAGTGCACCTTTATAGTTATAATTTTCAAGTTGGTGGAAAAACCCCAGAGCATCTTTGCTCATCTTTGACAATATAAATTGTCACAACATTTTGGTGGCCCATGAGGGGACCCATCCAATCACGCCTTCTGGAATAATTATCTACTAATCTGTTTTCTAATAAGAATCAGTTTGGATCTAAACTTTGTGAAATCTGGCACATGGTTATAAATTTTCCATTCGCAAATACATATAACCAGCAAACGGCAGCACATGTATAAGTGCCGTTACACTATCATCCCATACGCTTTACCCTCCGACTGCGCTGCCCTGCCGATCCATCGCTTTGCCGAAGTCAACGTGGGTTAATTTAGATGCTGGAGAGAAGCTGTTTCGCTGCCGAAATCTATCACGTCGCATCCCCCACACCTTTTCGTCACACCTGGAGCGACTTCACTTGGACTTCCAGACTTTTCGTTCAATTTCGTTACGTCACAACTTGAAAGGGGTAAGTGTCGTTGTGGTGTGTTGGTGAGTTGACAAAGTATTGAGTACATTTTTCAGTGTATAAGAGTAATACAATCAAAGCTGAAACATGGCAGCAGATAAAGACCAGGAGCAGGGGCAGGCATCCAGCGATGCCAGCCTATCAAACCTACATATACTCCAAGCTGATATTTTTGAACGTGTTAAACAACTTTATCAAAATTTTAAAAAGGATAGTCAGTCAAGAAAAACTAAAATCTATTTTCAAACTCGTATAAATAAACTTGAAAATTTCTCAAAGGAATTCGACACCAATCATCAAACTCTTTTATTGAACGGTTGTTCACCTGAACATGAATATTTTACCTCTCAACTAGCAGCAAGGTTTGAAGAGTCTTACTTAACATATTATTGCGAGATTGGAGACGCCTTCGAGACCCGGTTTCCAACAGTTCCCAGCGACGCTACTCCTAGCCATTCTAATTCAACGATGCACAACATCACCATGCTACAAGCGCCTGGCTCTACAGTTCAACTACCAAAATTACCAGTACCTAGTTATTCTGGCAAGCTGACTGAATGGCCAGCCTTTCATGATGTCTTTCAACAACTTATTCACGATAATGGTGCACTTTCCAGCATACAAAAATTCCACTTTCTGAAGCAAGCACTCCCAGCGGACCGAGATCAAGACGTGCATCAAATGGACTTGACTGAAGCGAATTATCTCGTCGCCTGGAGTCTCATTGTTACGCGTTATAATAATCCCCGATTATTATTCATGCATCATATGAATACCCTATATGAGTTGCCATCAATTTCCAAAGAAAGTTCAGCCGAACTAAAACATATGTTAAACGTTGCCAACGTTTGCATCAATGAGTTCAAACGACTCAACATTGCAATTGCCAATTGCGATCATTGGATTGTGCATCATCTCACCACTAAGCTGCCATCGCAAACTATCCAAGCCTGGGAACACAGTCTTGGGAGTACAAAGGAAATCCCAACCTTTTTCACTTTGGAATCATTCCTCAACAACCGACTTTTTAGCATCGATATAATTGAAGGTCGCAAGGTTCCACCTCCACCACGGCAACCACAAGGAGTCAGCGGCTTCCAACGAAACGTCGTCAAACATTCAGGCAACGCACAAACCAGGATCAGTAGCTGCCATACTTCAGGGGTTACTACCAACTCTGTTCGCTGCGCTCATTGCAATGACCAACACATCTTACGTCGTTGTCCAGACTTTTTAGCAAAGGATTCTTTCGCTCGCAAACTTATTGTTGACCGCAGTAAGGTATGTCTCAATTGCCTCAGCCCCACCCATTCTCTGTCAAAATGTAACAGCAGCAAAAACTGTTTACAATGTGGACAACGCCATCACACTCTCTTACATTTCCCAACCCAGGTAAAGGCTAGTGATGTCGCGCAGTCTGCAGGAAACATAACTAGTCTCAACTCACAAGGTCTGACAGCATCTAGCAACACCACACAGCTCATCAGCGCGTCAGCCTCACATTCAACACCTCATACGATGATTCTCGCAACTGCTCTGGTTCGTCTTCATAGTAATGCCACAGGTCAGTCAGCGGTGGTCCGAGCCCTTATCGATCATGGATCAGAAGGTACCCTTGTTACGGAAACTGTAGTCCAAGCGCTAGGGCTTCCCCGATTTCCAGTCTCAGCAGAAATATCAGGGGTAGGAGGGAATTCCACCAACAGGTGCAAATATTGCACCGAATGTACTTTAAGCTCAACTACTAATTCAGGATTCAAGATGTGGGTGGAAAATGCCTTCGTTTTGCGTACCCTGACTTCTCCTTTACCAAGGACGAATCTAACTCTACCAACGTGTCCACATTTAACTGGGTTGGAGCTCGCCGACCCAAATTTTATGCACACTAATAGCATAGATGTGCTCCTCGGCGTGGACACCATTCCACAATTTATGATGAGTGGAATCAGGAGAGGATCTTACGATCAACCAATTGCCCAATGCACGCAACTCGGTTGGATCATTTTTGGCAGAATTACGCCAAAACAGACACACACGATATCCATACAATGTCATCATTCTAATCTGGAAACTCTAGTTCAAAAATTCTTCGAAGTGGAAGCAGTAAGTACAACCCGTCTCTACACTGCGGAAGAACAATGGTGCGAAGACCACTTTAAACGCACTCATATACGCCAACCAAATGGAAAGTACATGGTTCGCCTACCATTTAAAACCTTATTTGATCCTAACCAAACCATAGGAAAATCAAAACAAACTGCCCTAAATCGGTTTCATTTTTTACAGCGAAAATTCCAAAAGAAACCAGAACTGTATGAACAATACTCAAAGGTCATGGAGGAATACTTCGAGCTGCACCAAATAACTGAAGCCATCACCTCAGAAGAACAGCATCGCCTGGCGGACAAAGGAGGCTCAATCAGTTATACTGCATGCACATTACCCCATCATGCAGTACTGAAGGCGGACAGCAGCACCACAAAACTTCGAGTTGTGTACGACGCCTCATGCAAGACATCAAATGGAAAATCGCTCAACGACATTCTCTGTATAGGCCCAGCCTTACAAAACGACCTTGGTGGGGTCATTCTCAATGGGCGATTTTTACAATATGTCTTTGCGGCCGATATTCAGAAAATGTATCGTTGCATCGATGTACACCCGGAGGATACACACTTCCAACGGATTATTTGGCAAAGGGAAAACAATGCTATAAAGGATTATTGTTTAACAACTGTGACGTTTGGAACAGCATCAGCCCCGTACACAGCCATTCGCATCATGCATCAGATCGCTCAGGATGAACGAGATCAATTTCCATTAGCAGAACATGTTTTACGAAAAGAAATATATGTGGATGATTTGCAAAGTGGACATGAGACAATTAAGGGAGCCCTTCAAGTTCGAGATGATGTCATCGGGGCACTTCAATCAGCTGGTATGGAGCTTCGAAAATGGGCAGCAAATCATCCCAGTCTTTTGAACTCTATTCCTCTTGAGCACATGTCCAATTCCAAAATTTTGGAGATCGAAAACCAAGAGTCCAATAAAACTTTGGGGCTATATTGGCACCCCAAGGAAGACTTTTATGGTTTCAAATTAAAATTTACAATTGACGAAATTTTCACTAAACGATCAATTCTTGCTACAGTTGCACGTCTGTACGATCCTTTAGGTTTCGTTGCTCCAGTCATAATCATCGCCAAGGTTATTCTCAAAGAAGTCTGGAGCATACGTATTCAACAGGCTGATGGCACTCCAGTAGGATTAGCTTGGGACGCAACGGTACCGCCAGTAATTCAGCACAAGTGGAAAGAATACTGCACCAATTTACTTAAAATTGAATCACTGAGAATACCCCGATGGTTACAGTATTTACCCAGCACCATCGCATCCTTGCAGCTGCATATCTTTTGTGATGGCTCTTCTATGGCATACGCAGCGTGTGCTTATGTTCGGGTCCAACATACAAATAACTCGGTATACACGCATCTCATAGCTGCAAAGAGTCGAGTCACACCCACAAAGCCGTTAACAATTCCTAGAGTGGAACTATGTGGAGCTGTACTCGCCGCACAACTGGGTGACTGGCTCTGCAAGCAAATAGATCAACCAACTCATCCCATTTCGACCTATTTCTGGAGCGACGCAACGATCGTTCTTTATTGGATTGCTGGGGATCCCTTACATTGGAAAACATTCGTAGCGAATCGTGTAGGACGAATTTTGGAGTCCAGTTCTGCATCTCAATGGAGACATGTGCCCACCGGAGATAACCCTGCAAACTGCGCGACGCGTGGTCTCTATCCAGATCAATTAGCTGCCTATGATTTATGGTGGCAGGGGCCTTCTTGGCTACGACTATCAGAATCTCAATGGCCTAGCAAAATCTTTGACATTCCTGATAGCACCAATCTCTCGTGTGAGCAAAAATCGCTTTCTCTACAAACCCACAGCTGCGTTGAGAGAAATCCAAACTCTTTACTCACGTCGTTTTCATCTTACAACAAACTTCTGTTTATAATGGCTTACGTACGACGCTTTATTCATAATTCACAAACGCGCGTGGACTCTCGACAGAGAGGTCCAGTTACCGCCCAGGAGTTTCAGCAGGCACTAGGGCACATTGTCCGACTAGTGCAACATGAAACGTTTAAGGTGGAGATTCAAAAAATAAAGACAAAAACACATTTATCTAGATCGAACAAATTAAGTCAACTTTCCCCATTTCTAGATAACGAAGGAGTGCTGCGTGTCCGAGGGAGATTGAAAAATGCATTGCACCTATCGCCGCATCAACGCACACCGATCATTTTGCCAAAGGATCATCATTTTACCGAACTTGTCATTCGTAATGCTCATCTCAACACATTACATGGCGGGATATCACTTACACTGGCAGTGACAAGGCAAACGTTTTGGATTCTTAATGGGAAACAGGCAGTTAAAAAGATTCTGCACAAATGTGTTGACTGCTTCAAGCACAGACCGAAGGCAGTCACGCAGCTCATGGGAGACCTTCCCTTACATCGAGTGAACCCACCAAAGCGAGCCTTTGAAGCCACAGGCGTGGACTATACCGGTGCGCTAGAAATCAAAGCGTCAAAGTTTCGTGGACACCACAAATACAAGGCATATATTGCAGTTTTTATATGCTTGGCGACAAAGGCAGTCCACTTGGAAGCTGTTACCGGATTGTCTTCTCAGGATTTTTTGTGGGCTCTACAACGTTTTATTGGCAGACGTGGATACTGCCAACACATCTACAGCGATTGCGGTACCAATTTCATTGGAGCAGATAAATCCCTAAACCTTTGGCATGAAGAGTTTCGACAAAGCGTTATCGCAACGGTTATTCCAAAATTAACCGCTCAGCAGATTCAATGGCATTTCAATCCGCCACACAGCCCAAACTTCGGTGGATTATGGGAGGCGAATGTTAAAGCGGTTAAGACACACTTACATCGCACGTGTAAAGGGGCGCTCATGACCTACGAACAACTCTCAACTATTTTGGTTCAAATCGAAGCCTGTTTGAACTCTCGCCCACTTTGCCCGGTGAGCTCGGATATGGAGGATTTAGCAGTACTGACACCGGCCCATTTCTTAATTGGCGATTCCATGATGGCGCTACCTAATCCATCAGCTTCGGATAAATCGTTAAACGCACAATTCTTGGAAGGACAAAGATTGCTTCGAACCTTTTGGCATCGTTGGAGCTCGGATTGGCTTTCACACTTACAATCTCGTCCAAAATGGCAGCGGGTTGAGGAAAACTTGCGTTTACACGACATAGTTATTATTAAAGATGATCGGCTTCCGCCAAATGAATGGAAGCTCGGTCGCATAGTCGAATTACATCCAGGATCTGATAATCTCATTCGAGTCGTATCTATTAAGACGGCATCCGGAATTTATAAACGCTCTTTGTCGAAAATCTGTCCATTGCCGTTAGCTACTTATTCAGAGGCTACGGAATAAACATTAATTACGTACATACTTTGTCCACCTCTACATATCGTAATGACACTTATTTCTTTACAGCAAAGTGCAGAAATTTGGTTTAAATACTGGACTCAGTATTTGGGGGCGGCATGTTTGGACGTTTGCTGTAGTTGAGCGAACATAAACCCACCACTCTGTTATAACTGCCCGAGTTTTATGTAAAGGGAGTCACAAGAGAGAACGATCGACGACTCTTTTATGGACCACGAATAGAAGCAGTCATCCCAGCCGCTGGTCGCGTTTAATAATCTAATATAATAAATTAAAATTGATACCATTGTCAGCATTGAAGATTGTGAAGTGAAAAACTGAATTAGAATTACTTGTAGATAATAAATAGACCATCCATGAAGTGCACCTTTATAGTTATAATTTTCAAGTTGGTGGAAAAACCCCAGAGCATCTTTGCTCATCTTTGACAATATAAATTGTCACAACACGTTGTTTTTCCTAACCCTGATACAGCAAATGAGGAAAACTTAGCAATTACTTTTTTAAAGACCGAATTCTGCTCGTCCGATAGCTCGTGTGAATCGGACGCAATTTCGCTAATTTGCATTGCAGACGGTAGCAGACCAAATTTGGACCAAAAATAAATCCCTAAGTAGAGATCTTGGCTCAACGATGGTATTATATTGAGATCCAAATCTTTGACAACCCCCTTGTATTGGACTGGAGTACTAAAACGCCCAACGAATTCTTGTCTTTGGCCATCAGCTGTGCAAGCTGCTGTTCGCACAAACTGATACACTTGGTTTAATATTTAGCACACTTTATTAATACTCGACTGTTCTCTGGTAGTTCTTATTCGCAAATGCTCGATTTAACATAGCGTCGGTTTTAACATTAGATAACGCGAAGTTGGCTGCGATCAGCACCGATATTTAACATTTGCAGAGTTGCCAGATTGGCAACTATATAACAGCTGATTATTCTAAATGCTAATGACTATTAACCATTACCGTTACATTTAAATACTAGTTATACATATTTACATAATGGAGTTATACAAACTAATACATATCCATACATGTATAGTCAGTGACTTATCCTACTACAGCCTGATATAAGTTTGTTTTGTTGGCTCTCGAGTCGGGTATACCTTCGATGAAGCACTTAATAAGATTGGCATCATCTAATATAATAGGCTTTCCTATATCCATGAGCGAATAAAGATACTCCTTGTAATCCTTGTTTGGGCCTTTTTGTCGATTTTTTACATGCGATGAACTTCAATTGCCGATACGTCTGATCCGAACTCAGCTTCTAGTGCTCGCTTAAGTGATGACCATTGGTCTGCTGCGACATAATCTTCAAACTCCTATTCCAGTTGTATACATACTGCTAGCTCGAACCATAAAACTTAACGGAAGTCTTCCATGTCGCGCAATGTAAATGGACTGCGTCTTTCGCCTGGTGTATTTTTGGTGTCATTCATCGAAGTTGCATCCCAGTATCAAGTTTCTGTATTCTCAATTTCGTCAGCTGATAAGTTGTAGTGGTCAAGAAGTCTGTCCTGCAGTGTCTGCTTCCTACCGTTTGCTGCTAAATTAAGCTTAGGTAAATGCTCTTTCAACGCTTTTACGTTTAACGCCATTCCGCATTCTGTTCTCGTTATTACTCGCTGCTTACAATGGTAAAAATGTAACAAATTATAACGAATTCTTGAACTTATCTTCGTGATTAGTTAATTAATTTGTTTAAATAATCAAGTTTGAAAATACAAAATAGTGGTTCGTTCAGTTCGCTTAAACTCCGCTTCTGCAAACAATCCACACCCTTTGTCCTTGCAATCTCAGGATATTTCACCAGACTCGCTACAACCCTCCGGTGTACACAATCTGCCAGTGATCTGATTTTCCTACAATGAACAATGCTGCTGCGCATTTTGATAAATCTTTTTGTCACTATCGCTTGTCTATTATCTCTACATCAATATAATGGAAAGCAAAAAAAATGTCCAGTAGCAAATTCCACCCAGAACGGATTGACATAAAAATCTAAAAAAATCACATTAATTCGGAGAATAATTAGGAGCCGCGTGTGAGGTATAAATTAGATCAATAAACGACCCCAAAGTGCCCCAAAATTCGATTCGTTTAAAAAAAAATTTGTTTTTTGCCATTTCTCTGTCATAAATGTTGTTAAAATGATTTAAAAATGTGATGTTCATAATCTGATGGCATACCCGCAAATAACTGCATTTAAATTTTTTGGAAATTCAGCCTCCTTTACCAAGTCCCCAATATTTTCAAATTTTGTTTTGCCTTATGACGTCACGGCCTCCACATATGTATGTATGTATGTTCTGCTGGCGCACTTTGCATAAAGTCGTACATATATGTGCTGTCGCACTTTAAGTGTGACCGCGCAAGGGGAATTTAAGTGTTGTAAGGAACCGTTTTCAACTGTTTGATCGCTACGTAAACGCCGCAACTAGCTCAGATATATTGAAATTTAAAGACAGAAGGGCAAAACGTATAAACTGTTTCTGTACACGCTCAAGCCGGTTTATGTGAATAGTACCCGTCGGGTTCCAGATGAACGAGACATATTCCAGCTTTGACCTAATGAAGGCTGAATATAAGCTTAGCTTCGTGTAGGGATCTTTAAATTGCGCGGCATTTCTTTTTACAAAACCATACATAGCGTAGGCCTTAGGAATAATATAGTTAATATGTTCAATGAACATAAATTTACTGTCAAACATAACTCCTAGGTCCAGGGATTCATTTCTCAGGGACAGAATATGGGAGTCAATGGAATACGAGAAAAGGATATTAATTATTCGTTTACTGTACCTAACGAAGAAACATTTTGACAAATTCAGAGGCAAATTATTACGAGAACACCAATTTCCCACTCTTTCTAGGTCATTTTGAAGAAGGTCACTATCGGAGATAGAATTCACAGCTCTAAATATTTTAAGTTCGTCAGCGAACAACAGGAATTCCGAGTTCTTTATGCAATAGCTAATATCATTTATGAAGACAATGAACAGCAACGGACCCAAAGCACTTCCCTGAGGAAGGCCAGAAGTTGCCACATATGGGTTAGAGTAAACAGCATTGCATTCAACTCTGTAAATCCGATCATCTAGATATGATTTGAACCAGCTAAGTAATAGTGAGTGAAATCCCATTTTCTGCAGTTTAGCTAATAAAGCATTATGGGAGACTTTATCAAATGCTTTAGCGAAATCGGTGTAGACCACATCAACTTGATGATAACTGAGAAACGAGTGGGTGCAAAAATTATTGAACGTAGCTAAGTTTGTGGTAGTCGACCGTCGAGGCATAAAACCATGTTGGTTAGGACTGATGATCCGACCAACAAGAAAAGTTAGCTGCTTGGCTACAATTCGTTCGAACATTTTTGAGACATTGCTGAGCTTTGCAATTGGCCTATAATTTGAAACAAAATTTTTTGAACCCGACTTGAATATAGGAGTAACAGTGGCCAGTTTCCATCTATGCGCAAAAACACCAGTGGAAAGAGATAAATTAAAGATGATTTTAAGGGGCTCACAAAGAACACCTATACAATTTTTCAAAATAAATGGAGAAAGGCCATCACAATCTAATTTTGCTGACTCATTAAAGCTTTCAGCCGCCAGATGGCAATCAGAATCGGTGACATCTAAGCAACCAATATTTAACATAGTAGGAATGGCATTGAGGGAATCATCGTCATTCCACAGCGAGCCAAGCTCAAAGTTAGATGCAAAGAACTTAGCAAATAGATTAGAGACCCCAATATCCGAGGAGGCTGAATGATCTTCAAATGACATATGGGAAGGAAAGTAGGAAGATGTTCGTTAAGAGTTAATAAACGAGTATTTGTCAAGGAGTTCAGTGAAAGATTGCGCAACAAACTGCTTACCGTTGTCTGAATGTATAAATTCAGGTACGCCGAATCGGTGAAATATATGGGACTTTAAAATGGTTGTAGCCATACAAATCTCGAAAATCTCAGTTTGATTTGGGATACGGGCCCATACAGTCAATGTACAATAGACTGGGTCGATTTGTATAGGCCAAAAAAAAGTGATAAATCGTAGGGGGGGGGGGGGCGTGTTCTATGGACAATTCTAAGCAACATTGCCAAAGAAACTATGCCTTGAAAACCACGTTTGACCCTCCGCATTTGCAAAAGAAAAAAACCATGTATTTGATGAAAAATATCACAGTAGCCCTAAATTTTATACACTGGAATGGACGAGAAAAAAGTTTTAAATCGATGGGCCGGGAAACATTCTCTGGGCATTTCTAATCCATATTGTCAAAGAAACTATATGCCTTAAACCACGTTTGACCCTCCGCATTTGCCAGAGAAAAATACCGGTATTTTGTTTTACTTTTGAGAAAAATATCATAGTAGCCGTCAAATAATTATCAATTTAAATTTTAAATTATCAATTTTAAAAATGTTTTCTTCCCTTTAAAGCATTTTTTCTTTAATTTTACTTGAAATATCAGTAAAGGCTACAATGATATTTGTTTCAAAAAAATAAATGAAATACCAGTATTTTTCTTTTGTGAATGCGGAGGGTCAAACGTGGCTTTAGGCATATAGTTGCTTGGACAATATGGCTTACAAAGATTAATTTCCTCCCAAACGATTTGTAAATTTTTTCGCTTCCATACAAATGTTCCAAATTCAAGGCTACTCAGATATTTTTCATCAAAAAATCAATATTTTTTTGTTGCAAATGCGGAGGGTCAAACGCGATTTTCAAGGCATAGTTTCTTTGGCAATGTTGCTTAGAATTGTCCATAGAATACGTCCCCCCCTACGATTTGATGACCTCCAAATTGACCCACCCTAATGTACAACCTTTGCACTAGTCTTCCCGTAACCTGCTGGTTTTATGGTTTTATGGTTATTGTTGTTTTATTGGAGGTTCCGCTGAATTTGCAGATTTCACATTCAGTTACTACTTTTTGCACGTCGTTTGTTATAGACGGCCAGTAGTAAAACTGTCTAAGTCTTGCAAAAGTCTTTTGCAATCCTCCGTGTCCGTCTGTGATACCATGATGCGCCTTATAAACCAAATCAGATCATAGATCTGCAGGGACCCAGAGTTTCCAAGCTCTTTGATGGCATCATTTAATGTAAAGCCCATTCGTTTATAAACGTATCCCTCGATTATCTCAGTATCGAGGATTTTTTAAGCACTTTCTTCAATTGTATGGATTAATTCTTTGGAATCCGGCGATTGAAAATCTGCAGATCTAAGATCCAGGTGCAATCCCATAGCATTAGCGTTGGCTATTGCAACCTCATCCATATGTACTCTTGATAGTGCATCGGGAACCACATTGAGGGATCCCTTGCAATTCTCTTTCGTGAAGTCAAGGGCTTGTAACACCAGTTTACAAACAAAAATCGATGAAACACACCATGAAGGAAACCTTTGTTTTCCGGTAGGGAACGTTTTTCTGACTAGGAAAAGGACACTTAAATTTTTTTTTAAAGAGCCAATTTTTTTTAAAGTGTAAAAAACGTTTGTAACTTTAGTTGTGGTAAACCGATTTTGTTCATCGAAGACTTATTTCACAGGTAATAGAACGCCCTCTAACTTCTTATACATTATACTTCTTATACACAACATTGAGTTCCATTCATTTGTTTAGAAGCTACACTTTGTCAAAGTTGAAAAATTTGGAAAAAATCAAAAATGCTGGCATAAATGGCTTCGTTAAAAATACACGCCTAAAAACCGAAACAAACAACAAAGATATTATGAACTATAACAGGAGCACCGTGGTACGGAATGAAAACATTCACAAAGAATTAAACGTAGGCTTAGTTAAAGACGAAATCGACAAGGTGAGACCCACCCGAAAAAGCTTGTGCGGTCTTTAATCTGGAACACTAGCTATACACGACTCCGACGAAGAGACCTTCCCAACGAGCAGCAATAGTTAGGGCCTTTATTCTAAACAATTAATTTGTAATTAATTAAAAAAAATATATACTAGATTAAGATTTGCCTACTTGTCGTTATTCTCTAATGGAGAAAATTCGATAAATAAATACCGTAAAAAAAAAATGATAGAGATTTAAAAAAAAATCTTAAGCATTTGGTCCTATTGATTGAAAAATCATATTGATCGAAGCAGAAGTATACGTTTATAAAAACCAAAACAAATTTAAACTAAAATTCCACACAGCTCTACACCCCTCCACTCATCACTCTACAGTCTTAACTCTTTAAAAATACTTAAAACAAGAAAATAAGCTAGCTTCGGCTGGCCTTGCAGATCATTTCTATTCATTTACAAAAACATTAAATTTAGATTAGCTTGCGTATATGCTAGAACAATCAAAATGTTAGCTGCTTTCGTATTATTTTAGCACTCATCATAGCCGTCCGAATTATTATTTTCCATTAAATTTTTTGACCGTTCCTCTGTCATTTATCTCTATATCAATATAATGGAAAGCAAATTCGTTTTTTTTTTAAATTTTTTCTTTTGCCATTTCTCTGTTATAAATGTTGTTAAAATTGGTTAAAAATGTGATGTTCATAATCTTATGGCATACCCGCAAATAACTGCATTTACATTTTTTGGAAATTCAGCCTCCTTTACCAAGTCCCCAATATTTTCCAATTTTGTTTTGTTTTCTGACGTCACGGCCACGGTATGTATGTTCTGCTGGCGCACTTTGCATAAAGTCGTACATGTATGTGTGTATGTCATGCTGTCGCACTTTAAGTGTGACCGCGCAAGGGGAAAAAGGAAAATGAAAAATGACAAAATCGATTCTTTTGCACCATTTTTTTTAGCTAAACGTTAAATTTTAAAAAAGATTTTCCTGCATGCAAAATAATGCTGCTCCGATCAGCTTTAGAATTTGGAAACAGTTATACAGTCGAAGTTTTCCTTAAAGTTATTTTTATTTTTAAAATCCAAGAACCCGATCAGCTAAGACGATATGTTTCCAAACTATCTATTAGTTTTCAAACGTTGAGTTATTGACAAACTGTAGATTTGTAAAAAACAAAAAAAAACATTAATTCGCTCCGCTGCGTACACACACACGCACTAAATATGTACTAGCAAAAAAATGCGTATTTAACACACATCCACTAGATATGTGCGTGTGTACGTGTGTGTGCGCATTGCAGCTGACTAAGGAAGTGAGATTCGCTTAGATTCAAATTCATGATAATACTGATATCCTTTTGCTAAAAGAATATTTCATTTACATTCCCCAACAGATTTAAAACATTTTTTTACAGATTTTTGTGTTTTAAAATTCAAATTGCATTGAAAATATTAAAAGAGCACTAAATATTCAAATCAATTGATTCTCTTGCTCTTCCTTACACGTGCCTTAAATTGTTTAAACAAATGGAAATGTTTAAACAATTTGATTCACGGCACCCCCCTCCACCTGTCTTCCTGTCGTTATTTTTTACATTTTCGTTACCTATGTATTTGTATTTTTTGTATTTTTATTATTGTGTGTCATCCTAACGCTACAAGTTTGAAACTTATAAATTAATGCGCTAGTCACAAATAGGTGCAAATATTTACTTATTATATGACTTAAAACTAATGTTATATATAAAAGAGAACTAACCTAAGTCGCTTTCTAATTTTACTTTTATTTACCTAACAGTGTTTTTAAGATGTGAGAGTAACTTTGTTTTAAATTGCATTGCACTGCTAATATTCTTTATCTGGCTGGGGAGCTGATTCCATGATCGAATAGCATTTACTAAAAATTGTCTCTCGGCTGTCAATGATCTAGGTCTTATGCAAGTTAGGTTGTTAGCTCTTCTAGAGGCTGTAAATTGGAGTTTTTCAAATAGATACAAAGGTGCTTTTTCAAAAATAATTTTATGGAGATAAATTAAGTTACGCATCTTTATCCATTCATTAAGGTCGACATTAAATATTTTTTGTGATAATTCCGAGACATGATTTCTTAATGGTAGGTTGAATATGTACCTTGCTATGCAATTGAATACAACCTTAATTTAGTTTTGGCTGATAGTATCACAATTTGAAAAAACTTCTATTCCATAGAAGAGCACTGGAGCAATACATGTTTTGGCTATCATTAAACGTATATGAGTGGGCAGGCAATTTTTGGTGACTGATAATGTTCTTATTATGCCATATGTTTTTCCCACAGCCTTTGATAAATGAACTCCAGGAAAGGGTCCTGTTGAAAGTGAAGCCTAAGTTTTTGGCTGTTTCAACATATTCAAGTGGTGCGTTATTTATGCTTAGTGGATGTAAATTATTAAGATATATTTTCCGTTTACTTATGGTAAGACATTTAGATTTTAATGGGTTGATCCCAAGTTAATTGTTACAAACATCTATACACTCATTTATTCTGTTTAATGGACGACTCACATACATTTGGACATCATCCGCATACAAGTGGACATTGCACTCAGACAGCGCATTGGGAAGGTCATTAACATACAAGGAAAACAATAAGGGACCAAGCACAGACCCTTGGGGTACACCACGGTTCACATTTTCAAACGTAGAAGAAACGCTAGACAGTACAACGGATTGACGACGATTTTGTAGGTACGAAGACACAAGTTTGGTGGAAGCTTTAGAAAACATGAACATGTTACGTAACTTGGCACAAAGGACATTATGGTTTACAGTATCGAAGGCTTTACTATAGTCCAGTAAAACTAAGAGTGTAATATTGTTGTCGTCTATTTGTTCCCTTATATCATCTGCAATTTTTAAAATAGCTGAGGTACAGCATCTGTTTTTCCTAAAACCTGACTGACTATTGTTTAGCATTGCTTTGTCAGACATGAACTTATTAATTTGATCAGCCATTAAATTCTCAAATACTTTTGAAAGGTAGGGTAGAATGGAGATGGGCCTATAACACTAGTTTACAGCAAAAAAAGATAAACATTGAGACCAATTTTTTTTGATTAGTTTTGAGTTGCTGATCACGCTGAACAAATTAAAAAAAATTCCCAAAGAACCGTTCTGAAGATATTCGCAAAAATCCAGATTTTCGGCACTTCTTTTATAAAACATAACAGATCTCAAAAACAATTAGACTAATAAACTTGTAACTTACACTATTTAAAACGCAATAGATGCACCTTTCCGAAAAGCTATTACTCGTTGTGATCGGGTCGCAATTAATGGAGGTACAACCTGTGAAAGTTCAAAAAAAGTTTTATTTCTGGCGTTTTTTTGTTATAGCTAGTTTTCATTTAATTAAAAAAAATACAAATAAAAATGCAATAATTAAATTGAGCTTTCAGATCTAAAGGCCCTTTTGTTGTTAACAAGTTAAGGCCATATTTTTGCAAATGGAGTGCAAATTCTAGGAGATATGCATTTTTTAGTAAAACAACCCATTTCCAAAAAATTCTTTTAAAGGCAAGTGGCCTGCTTTTGGTAGTTTGCTTTTTGACATATGAACAAAATAGGAGTATTTATTGTACATTAAGTAGTATACCTATACATATTTCAAATACATTTAAAGTACTTAAACAAAAATCGTAAAACCAAATCTGTGGAGCCTCTTTGAAGAAAATATGGTTTTCGGTGAGCAACAACGCCAAAAAAAAAACAAGAGAGAACGCTATAGTCGGGTGCCCCGACTATCAGATACCCGTTACTCAGCTAAGGGAGTGCGAGGGAGATAGATATATAAAATCTTTGATCGGACATAACTTTTTAACGAATGGTCCGATTTGAAAAATGTCTTCTACATTTCGATAGGTATTGATAATCACAATAAAATTATTTTATTTTATTACTTTACCAAAATCTTTAATGGTGTGGGCGCCAGACACCTTTCAAAAAATGGTTTAGGGCGATTGAGGGCGTTAGAGGGGCGTGGCACCATTTTGAAATAAACTTGCGATGCGTAGGAACTCCAAGAATATGCATGCAAAATGCCAATCCTCTAGCTTTTATAGTTTCCGAGATCTCAGCGTTCATACGGACGGACAGACGGACAGACGGACATGGCTAGTTCGACTCGGCTAGTGATCCTGATCAAGAATATATATACTTTATAGGGTCGGAAAAGCTTCCTTCTCCCTGTTACATACTTTTGCACGAATACAATATACCCTTTTACTCTACGAGTAACGGGTATAATAAGAAATGTTTAAGATCGGCAGAAGACTTTATTATTTGAACTTTTTCCCTCATGATGAGAAGAAACTTCCCGCACTTGCATTAAGCAATAGTCGCCTGCATTCCTTCATCCCAGAAACCTTGGTAGCGCTTTTCAAATGAGGACATATCCTGATGTACTTAATGTACAATAAATACTCCTATTTTGTTCATATGTCAAAAAGCAAACTACCAAAAGCAGGCCACTTGCCTTTAAAAGCATTTTTTGGAAATGGGTTGTTTCACTAAAAAATGCATATCTCCTAGAATTTGCACTCCATAGCTTGTTAACAACAAAAGGGCCTTTAGATCTGAAAGCTCAATATAATTATTACATTTTTATTTGTATTTTTATACCCTTGCAGAGGGTATTATAATTTTGGTCAGAAGTTTGTAACACAGTGAAGGAGACGTTTCCGACCCCATAAAGTATATTTATTCTTGATCAGGATCAATAGGGGAGTCGATATAGCCATGTCCGTCTGTTTCAATACCGTTTGCGAGCTCAGTTTAAAAGCTAGCTCCTTGAAACTTTCACAGTCGTCCTAAAACATGTGTACGCAGATCAAGTTTGAAAGCCGACCCGATCGGACGTCTATATCCTATAGCTCCCATAGGAACAATCGGATATAGCTTTCACAAAATGAAGATATTTCGCTCAGTGTAAGAGCTATTGACAAGAATTTTTCTAAATCTTATTATTTTACGCATACCTTGATCAGGGTAAAAGCGCGTGCCGATCGGTCGTCTATATCTTATAGCTCCCATAGGAACAATAGGGTGAAATCGGTCAAAATTTGTCGTTTTTCAGGATATTTCGCGCAGAATATAAGCTATTCCCATGAAACTTTCCAAATCGTATTTTTTTGTGCGTACCCCGATCAGGGTAAAAGCGCGTGCCGATCGAACGTCTATATCTTATAGCTCCCATAGGAACAATAGGGTGAAATCTGCAAGGGTATTAAAACTTCGGCTTGCCGAAGTTAGCTTCCGTCCTCGTTTTTAATTAAATGAAAACTAGCTATAACAAAAAAACGCCAGAAATGAAACTTTTTTTGAACTTTCACAGGTTGTACCTCCATTATTTGCGACCCAATCACAACGAGTAATAGCTTTTCGGAAAGGTGCATCTATTGCCTTTTAAATAGTGTAATAGTGAGATCTGTTAGGTTTTATAAAAGATAAAACCTAACAGATCTCAAAAACAATTAGACCAATAAACTTGTAAGTGCCGAAAATCTGGATTTTTGCGAATATCTTCAGAACGGTTCTTTGGGAATTTTTTTTAATTTGTTCAGCGTGATCAGCAACTCAAAACTAATCAAAAAAAATTGTTCTCTGCGCTTATCTCGAAATAAAATGTAAAGTTGTAAACTAGTGTAATCATTGTTTGATTTTGGAATCGGAATTATTTTAGCCGTTTTCCAAGAATCCGGAAATGTAGAGGTTGTCAATGCAGTTTTGAAAGTATGCGTTATGTACGGGAGGATTTTTGGCAGCAATATTTTTATAAACTTTGGGTTTATGTTGTCGAGCACAGTAGCGTCACTCTTAATTCTAAGTATACTTTGAAGGACATCACACTGGTTAACACACATAAACCTAAACCTAATATCACAGCCTATTCCAGGTACAAATTGTGGGGTCAGGTACTTATTTTCAGTGATTTCAGGTACTGGGCAGTTTAAGAACTTTTTATTTAAATCATTAACATCTATGTCTTGCTCAGCTCGTGGTTTGGATTTGCATATTCCAAGGTTTTTGATTATTTTCCATGTCTGAGTAGTTGAAGCTTTATTAAATTTACGGGAATAGAAATTTTTCTTGGCGGTATGAGAAAGTTTGGTCACTGTTTGTCTCAATGCCCTAAACATCGCGTAGGTTTGAGGTGTCCTGTATCTTTTCCACTTATTATACGCTCCGTCACGCTGTAATATTGCGTCTTTTATGCTTTTATGGAACCATGGTTTTTCAGAAGGACGAATAACTTTTTGACGGACAGGTACAAGACAGTTATATAAATAACAAATATTGTGTTGTAAAAGGTTTACTTGTTCGTCTACTTCGGAAAGGGAATATAATTTAATTTAATTTAATTTAATTTTGGTTTTATTTCTTCCTAACACTACAAGTACAGAAAAATACTTATAAATTAAAGCGCTAGTCACAATATATGTTATTCCAATTGCACGAGTTGAAGGCTAAGTCGAAAAGGTCATATTTGATACTTCTAAAATCCCTAAAAACTATTGCATGGTCAAGGTATTGTAGGTCAAGTGCATAGGTCAAGAATATTAGGTCATGTTTTGAAAAGGACGGTACAATAAGTTGGTCATATTTAGCTATTCTGTCTGTGTCAGACACAACAAAATAGGTCTAAGAGCGTGTTCCGAGTTTTGGTAAAATGTGTTGGGGATACGGAATTTACTAATTTCATGCCCAGCGATTTCATGTTCTCTGCGAGGTGGGACTCCCTTAGAATGTCGCTATTAAAATCTCCTATTATAATTACGTCTGAATAATACAATTCGTTAAATTACCTTGGCTTCATTCTTAGGTAATTAATTAATTATCAAGAAGTAACATCTTTAAAAGAAGTAAACGGAACTCGGTTTAAATAGTTTTAAAATTTAGTCTTTGATAAACAAAAATACAGGGACAATTAACAAAGGCGAAAAGGTAGAAGGAGGTAGCAAGGCCAAGATCAACAGGATTTGTTTTGAAGGACCGATAAAATAAAATCCAGCCGAAAATTTTCATTCCTTTCAAAAATGTTCTTAGACTTATAATATGAGTGTCCGTCCACTCAAGGGCAATAGTATTGCTTCAATTTCAATAATTTTTTCAACTGCGAAAATCGTAAATCTTAACCAAAATTATCATATTTGTTGTTGGAGAGCTATGTATATCTTTAAGCAATTTGTTTTAGTTTTTTTAAAGAAATTAAGTTTATTTATTCCTTAAGAAAGATTTAAAAAAAACACATAATGGGTTTTTTCAAGTTTTTGTATTTTCCTTAGGTAGTTTGCATAGGACAAAATACTGTTCTTTTTACCGAAATTAAGGACAAAAGTTATAATAAAATCTTTTCTCGGTTTATAGGCTGAAAATTAGCCATTTTTTAAATTTAAAATAATTAGCTTCATTTTCAATTTTAGTTTCCGCAGGCGAAGCTGCGGGCTACACACCCTGCTATATTTATATATATGTTTGTATGTATATCACACTTCTGATACCAAATTTGTAGGATCGCCCGTGACTGGTTCAATTACAACACGAAATTAAGTTTAATGTCATTTATTCGAAACGGAAAAACATAAGGTTTCGTAGCTTTACATATTTCTTACCCAAGCACAAAAAGCAAAAGCGAGTAGTTCTTCCGTCGATTCCTCTCGTGCAGTTTTGATTCTTATATTTTAGCAGAGCTGCAAGTAATAAGATCACGGTGACAGATTTGACTAAAAGAAAATATAATGTTACATATACTAAAACTAGCTACAGCCGGAGCGACTTCGTTCGCTTACAATAAGATTTGAGTACGGTGGTCAGGACTATATCATTTCCACACCACCACTGAGGTAGAAAAATTGGCACTTTTTTTAATATAATTACTTTAAAATTTCTGTGTAAACAACATTTTTAGAAGATCCTTCGGAAAAACACTTATCGCTACCATTGGACAATTAAAACGGACTTCAGAGACGAAAGAAATGGCAAGTAAAATCTGACTATTTTCGGTTCTATGAACTTAAAAGAAATATCTTCCGATCTTACCCAAATTTTGTATGTGGTTTTAATACCGTATTAGAACGTTACTCTTCAAATTTAATGCATTTATCTCTAAAAATAGCAAAGTTGATTTGATCATTCCTATAGCAGCTATATGATATAGTTCTCTGATCCAAAAGATATCCATACAGAATAGGCGTTTGGTTGGTAAAGTTGTACTTTGATATCTTTTAAATTGAGGGAGTTATTAATTTTAAACAGAAGAAGTGGGCACATTCTCCATAGTGCAAAGTAGCTTGATCGGACCCTTCGAATGTCCTGATGGATTCTGTACCCAGGCACCTCTATCCGCAGTATCATGTCTCGGAAATAGCTGCGCATCATTGCAAGTAGGGGGGACCCAGCAGTTTGTCAGGACATCCTAAACGCTGCACTATCTCGCAGTGCTGAACACATTCCGGGCAGTATTATTGACTCCGCCTTTCCATCTGGTGCCAGCAATATTCCATTTTCGATGTGGTCGACGATTCGCCTCAGCATATCTGTGGCTAGCAGAACATATTGCCTGTTTCCAGTGAGTTTTTGTACAACTATTTTGTGAGCGGAGTCACATAAATCAAAAGCACTTTTGCTTGCTGTCTCTGACAGCCCCGTGAGGATCTTCCCCTCAGAGGAAGCCAGCACATTAAGTGCGGGTGATAGCCCTTGCGGATCGGTATAGGTAGCAGTTATAGGTTATACCTATAGTGGCGGACAACGGTCAAATCGACCACTGAATCCACACCAGCACGTCGGAAGTACAAGATGGCCTTCAGGACGGTCCTCCTCTCTGTTAATAAGTTCGATTCCCGAATCGATGGCCCAGACTTTGAAGTCGGCAGCCACTTTCCGATGTCCAGTTGGTGTTGTCCCCTGGTTTCTATGATTCTTTAAGCACAACAATGTCTACACCGCATTCTCGAACTGTTTGCAACAGCAGGTCAAGTGCCGCTGTACAATGATTAAGATTCAGTTAAATCACTTGCATGCCATCGGTGCTGATTGGGTTTCACTAACCGTCAAAGGACTTGATCTGCAATCAGCCTGACGCACCGAAAGTATTTATCCGAACTCGCTTTCTAGGCACTTCTAGAAGAAAGAAAGAAGAAAAGGCACATAATGTTAACAAAAATTATCTTCTGAAAGTTAAAACAAATAAGTGTAACGAACTGGTTGTTGTGACTAGTTAACTACTTTTGTAATGCAGTAGTCATTTCATTAGAAATAAAAAAAGAAACGCTAATGAAAACACTTATCATTGGCATTGAAAAAAGTAATGCTACTGAAAACAACTTTCATTAGATTTTCAAAAAAGTAATGCTACTGAAAAATATTTCATTGGCATTGGAAGCTTTCAATGCTACTGAAAACACATTTCATTGGCATTGGAAGCTTTCAATGCTACTGAAAATATATTTCATTAAGGTCCCCAAAAACAATGCTACTTAAAAATATAATTCCAAAAAGCAATGATAGTTAACAAATTTTAATTACCATTGTTTTTGGAAAACCCTACTTAGTTGTCCGTTAAAGCTATGACTTTTCAAGAGAAAGATCTCAAGAAGACGCTAGTTCGTATCCCTAGCCTATCATTAGTTGCTTTTTTGAGATTGACTAACTAAGAATGTTAATCAATAGAACCGCGAGTTCTTGAGAAGAAGAGGAACATTTGCTCCCCAGGTCAGGATGACCCCACCTAGGATGAAAAATAGTTGAAGCGCGAATTCTTCAGAAGAGGACCCTTTGCTCCTTAGAACTTCACTTTTATAACTGCTTTAAATATCAAATTACGAGAAACGTTAGAACATGTTATTTAATTTTAAAATATTTCATTAGCTCCTAAGATAAGTAACTCTTGGAAATAGGCATTTTTATTTGTGGAAATTTAACAATTTTATAACGGTGTCAATTCTACATTGTCTCAGGATACGGTTTGATGAGGTCATCTTATGGGTGTAGACGCTTTAGCCTTCTTCTGGTGGATGGATTCGCCAAGGATGCAGCAAATTGGTTGGTGTGTGCCAGTAGCGTCTCGAGTGCATGTTGATTGGCTCTCTTACTGAGGGAATGTATAGGTCGCTGGCTAGGGCCACTTCTGAGAAACAACGGTGAATTTTTAAAAAATTTTGTTTGCTTTTAAAATGACTAATTTTTTAAAATGACCATCTAATAAATTTTGTCTCTTCTTGTCATTGACCATTCCTGCATAGGTGAAGAGGCGCTCTACTTTTATTTATTGTATTTCATAAAAGTGGCTCTAATGGTTGGGTATTTTTTCAATCTCTTCATCCCGGTCAATTAAATATCGGTCAAGTTCTTCGCTTACCGGGGATCCTTGAAATATTAGATCTGTTGAAGAAATACAAATTATAAATCTGTGCAAATTTATAAATAGTATATAAGTATTTATAAAATGAATTACCTTCAGTTACCTCTCCAAAATCAAAAAAGGTAAACTTGCTGGGCTTTGAAGGCATTTTGGTGACATTATCTGAAAACTTGCTTGCATGTTCTAAAAACATGGCTTTTAGTTTTTGATCGGTCCACTCGGTCGACGTATTGCTGGTAAAAATTTCAGTTTTATGCCCGGACAAGAAACTGCGGCAACAAAGGCATCGTGACATTTTGGATCCACCTCAAAAAATCCCGTGATACATACTTACGAGCAGTTTGATGATAAAGACATCGATATATCACCAACAACGTCAGATAATAATTATTTATAATAATAGGTACATTCACTTTCATTATTTATTTCGCACTTTAATAACTTTAACTTTAAAAAACTTTGAGAGACAGTGTATAACAGTAAATGTGTCAAAAAAATCCCTTCCAACCAAAGACCTTCTAATTTGCAATCAAAATTTGGACGCCAAGCAAGGATGATTTGGTTAGAAGAGATTTTTGGGACACATCCGATAGCTACGTTAGCAAGTTTAGAAAACGTAGATGTGAACTGGTTGAGCGACACTTTTTTAATGAAACAGGCACGGTGAAAGTTATATACATGTTCATGACCGAACAAGCAAAGCCTATTTCACTTTTGAATTCAATTCAATTGTCTCTACATTTTTAAATCTCCTTAGCCCAAGAAGTCATAGTTAAAAAATCGTAAATAGCTTAGCGCAGAAATATATGATTTATGTATTTTAATTCCTCCGAAATCAAGAAGTAACGGATCCTTCGAACATTAAGACAAAGTTCTAAAGAATTCGCGGTATAAATATTTTTCATACTTGGTGTCAGCGAATCGACATACGTTTTCTGTGCCAAGGACCAAAGGGTCCTCCTCTTCTGAAGAATTCGCGGATTAACTATTTTTTATCCTCGGTGTCAGCAAATCGACGAGCTTTCCCTGACCTGTGGAGCAAATATTCCTCCTCTTCTAAAGAATTCGCGGTTTTATTGTTTTCTCTTATCTGGGGAGAAAATGTTCCTCCTATTTTAAAGAATTCTCGGTTTTATTGTTTTTACCTTCTTAAGTCGTTATTACATGGTCAATCTCAGAAAAGCTACCAATTTTTAGCCAGTGATAATAAAAGTTATCGCTTAAATGGAGAAAAGAAACCATTTATTACAAAACAATGGTAATTAACATTTTTATATATATTAAATATGTTCATATATATATATAAATATATATATATAAATATATTTTCAGTAGCATTTAAAGCTTCCAATGCCAATGAAATGTGTTTTCAGTAGCATTGATAGCATTCAATGCCAATGAAATATTTTTCAGTAGCATTACTTTTTTGAAAATCTAATGAAATTTGTTTTCAGTGGCATTACTTTTTTCAATGCCTATGAAAAGTGTTTTCAGTAGCATTACTTTTTTCATGATATTTCAAAAACAATGCAAATGCTTATAGACACAACTCTGCCGCCCAGTAGTTCAGTGAGAAAGCACAGAATTCAGGGGTTCGAATGGCTTGATGGCTTGGTTGGCCTCGGTATGGCCACTCGTGGGTCTCGGTGTCTCCAACTCCTCCTGGTGATGATACTGCGTCGTCTCGGTAATCGCCTGCCTTGTTGACTCCGGTAGCTCCCTGTAGCTCCTTGTAGCTCCCTATAGCTCCCTGTAGCTCCTTGTAGATGCTCGGCGATGCTCTTCTCTGTCCCTTGCTCTGTCCCGGATGGTCCCACTATGGTCTTGCTCGGATCGCGCTGACAGTCTAGGTGGTCTCCTGGAAGCTCCCTAGTGCTCCACCTCGCTTTTGCGCCTAGTGTAAACGAACGTTCCACCCGGACCTCACCCTCTTGCTCGTTTGTGACATTTCCGCGTTGCTCGATATCCTTGGCGGCTGGCGTTGTGGTTAACGAAATCCTGTGCCCTGCTCCTGGGCGCGCTTGTTGTGCTGCTGGACGTATGTGGCTTCTGGTACTTTGGGTTACGGTTATACGCTGATCCGGGCTCGTAGAACCGTTGAGTCTCAAAACAACAACTGGCCAACTGGGTCGCCCTTAACACACGGGGTTTCGGACACGCGCAGGTCCCGGGCTCGTAGACCCGTTAAGTCTCTATAGGACAGCGCCTCTCGAAAACAACAACCGGCCTACTGATCGCCCTTTCTGGCTGGTCGCGGCAGGACCTCTTCGATTTCCACTTGACGGACTGGGCTGACGCCGGGGCACGCCAAAGTAGTGTTTCAAGCGAAGGCACCCTAGGTTTAGACGGCTCTCGCCCAGAGCTCACGATTTCTTGTCGCAGGACTTCACTGGTCAACTCTGATAGACACGTCAGGCGTAATGCGAGGCTCTAATCGTAACCAGAGTAGAAACAGTTCGCCTTGACTCAGCCGTGTTACCTTGTGGACCTCAGCTACCTGTGTCTCAATTCGGAGATTCCTGATGATCCAATCCCAAACGTCTCGACGTAGCGATCTTGCCCCTTGTAGGCTTCCACGGCGCTGCTTCCGAGGACTTGACTTGTGTTATACTTTGTAGATTACTTGGAAATTGTTGACTGACTTGTTCACTTTGACTTCTTGACTGATCTTGACGGATTGACTTCTCGTGATCGACTGATCCTGTTGCCAGCGCCCGGCGGCCTTATATAGGGCCTCCGGAAACCGTTATTTCTGTCTTGTGCTCTGCCCGCTGCATCTCTCCACTCCAGGTCCAAAGTCCCTGGCTCCTGGCTGTTATTCTTGCTGCTGCTATTCACTACTCACAGAGTGCCCCCGGGATTCCGTTTAATGACGAACACTCCTGCGACAATATAAACTGTTTATTAACCCATTGATGAACCTTACCCACATGTTTGTACCAATTTTCTGAGTTTTCTAGACTCATCTTCGACAGCAAGAAAAACTCGATTTTATGCATTCTTTCTACCTGACGTTACGTCTACATTACCACGAGGTACACTTGTAGCGATCAATAAGTTTTTTTTTTTTTTTGTATTCCTTTATTAACAACAACAATGATTATATAAACTAGCAATATTGACTATGCGTGATTAGGGGCGACTTCGCACGGTACCGCCGCAAGGCATTGCTTCGCGCGAAAAATGGCCACCTAACCCGCTGCTCCTCTCCTTTCCCTCTCCAGCGATCGCAGCGTCCGCAGAACGCTTGCTGCGAATGCTGCTGCTGCCTCCCACGTCCTTTGGTTCCCTATCATCAGGGAAACGAGGGTTTCAGGTTGGACTCTTGCCCCGGCTATCTCCTCCAGCACTTGGCGCTCGTGGTTGAACCGGTGGCACTCAAACAGGACGTGCTGAGCGTCCTCCGCAATTCCGCTACCGCACTCCGGGCACCCATCCTCCGTCTCGTGTCCGTACTGCTTTAGGTAGCTCCGGAAGCAGCCGTGCCCGCTTAGCGCCTGCGTTAGGTAGTAGTCCACCTGGCCATGCTTGCGATTTACCCACGCCTCAATGCAGGGGATGAGCCTGTGGGTCCACCGTCCATTGCTCGAGATATCCCATGCTTTCTGCCAGTTTCTGACGCTCTGCATTCTGGAGCGGGCCCTGGCCTCGGCTTTGGCCCTCGGATCATCCTGGATGAGACTCAGGGTGGTGCGGATATCCTTGGATTCCCGTACGAGTTCTCCCAGCGGGACTTGGCCAGCGATGACTAGAACCGCATCGTCAGAGATGGTTCTAAAGGCGCACGATATTCTGATAGCGCACAGACGATATGTCGTGTTGACCTCTCGCATGTAGCTATCCTTAGCCGTGGCCTCCGCCCACACCGGTGCCGCGTACAGCAATTGCGACTTGACCACGCTCGCGAGGAGTATCCTCTTGTCCTGTTTCGGCCCTCTCGTGTTCAGCAGGATCCTGCAGAGCGATCTTGTCGTCTCCCTCGCTTTCTTGTTCGCGTTCTCGAGGTGCTCGCGGAACGACAGGCGTGTGTCTAGCATTACTCCCAGATACTTCAGGGCACGCTGCGACTGAATTGTGGTCCCACCGACCAGGATCTCCGCCGTCTCCACCACTCTCCTGCTCGTGATTAGGACAGCCTCCGTTTTCTGTGCTGCCAGTTCCAAGCCCGCCACAGAAAGCCACGCCTCCACCGCTTTGATCGCCCTGTTGGCAGTCGCGACTACAGTTGGCACATGCTTGGAAACCACTACCAGCACCACGTCATCGGCGAAGCCGACTATGCTGGTGTTGCTTGGCATTGGGAGCTTCAGGACACCGTCGTACATAGTGTTCCACAGCAAAGGCCCGAGCACCGAACCCTGTGGGACTCCGGCAGTGACCTCGTAGATGGTCCGGATGAGGTGTCGACGGACAGCTGCCTTTTGCTGAGGTAGCTGTGGACTACGTTCAGCAAGTACCCGGGGATATTGAAGGACCTTAGTGACTCCAGCGTCCTTCCCCAATCCGCCGTGTTAAACGCATTCCGGATGTCGAGGGTCACTAAAAGGCAATACTCCTTCGTCCCTCCCTTCCATCTTGCACCTGCGATGGCTTCAGCGGCAATCTTGGTTACTTTCCCGATCGCATCCAGGGTTGATCTTCCCTTTCGGAACCCATATTGGTTGGGGGAAAGTCCTCCTGCGCTCTCAAGGGCGGCGTTCAGCCTTGCTGCTATGACCCTCTCGAAGACCTTCCCGATGGTGTCCAACAGACAGATGGGCCTGTACGACGAGGGTTCTCCCGCTGGCTTGCCCGGCTTCGAGAGTAGCAGAAGTTTTTGGCGCTTCCACCGGTCGGGAAAGGTCCCTTCCACTAGGCACTTGTTGAACAAATCTGCTACCGCCTTCGTCTGAAGAGAGAGCAGGGCCTTGACTGCTCCATTCGGGACTGAATCCGGTCCAGGTGCCTTTTTATTGGGTAGGACCCTAGCAGTCGCCAGGAGTTCAGCCTCCGTGACAGGACATATGGAGTCACTGATTCCACTAGTGCAGCGGGGAATGGAGTGCCTACGTCCCGCTGGAAAAAGCGCTTGTACGATGGCTTCTAGGGCCGACGGGTCTGATGGCGATCTATTGCCAGCACTCATACGCTTCACAACCATCTTGTACGCTCTTCCCCAAGGGTCGTTCTCGAGTTCGTCGCATAGCTTCCAGTAGCATTCCCTCTTGCAGTCCCTGATCGATAGCTTAAGTGCCTTCTTCGCAGCCTTGTACGTTTTGTTGAGGGTTTCCAGGTTCGGTGTGCCCCTGGCACGCTGGACCAACCTTCTTGCCCGATGGCAGGTCCTCCGCAGACTCGCGATTTCCTCCGTCCACCAGTGCACAGGCGAATGATCCTTGCGGAATGTCCTTCGCTGGTCCATGCTTTGATCGCAGGCTTCTTCTAGGCGAGCTGCCAGTTTGTTTGCTGCATCGTCAGCCGTGTCCCCATCGGAGACCGCCAGGCCTTCCAGCGCTCTGGCAAAGGCTTGTGTCCTGAACGTGTCCTGTCGGTAGGCCTTCCTAAGTACAGCCGGCGGCAGTCTGTTGCTCGCTGTGTCGCCAATGGTCAGAAGTATGGCTTCGTGATCACTGGCTGAGTACACATCGCCTATCCTCCAGGATGTTCGGCTGGCTAAGGAGCTGCTCACGAACGTGAGATCAATTATGGATCCACCACTGGCTCTGCTAAAGGTTTGCTGGGAGCCCTCGTTGAGCAGGACAACATCAAGCGAAGCCACGGTGTCTGTGACAGCGCGTCCCCTGGCGTTTGTAGATGGGCAGCCCCACTCCTCGGCCCAGGCATTAAAGTCCCCCCCAACCACCACTTTGGTTTTCTCTCGGAGGTCGCTGCAGAGGTCGTCCATGATCCGTTCGAAATCCTTCGCGGATACGCTTGGGGCTAGGTAGCAGCTGTACACCCAGAAGTCTCCAAATTTTGCTCGGACGAACCCATTGCCCGCCCTGATGTTGGTCATCTCGAGCCCGTCTCCGCCGCAAAGCCATAGGGCTGCCGTGCCATTTATATCAGCGGCCCATCGTCGATCGTTTCCGACCTTGTAAGGTTCGCTCAAAATTGCCACCTCCACGCCCAGCTCTCGAACGGTCTGCACGAGCAGATCCTGAGCCGCCCTGCAGTGATTCATGTTTAGCTGAATCAGTTGCATGAAGTCGATGTTGTGCTACCACCACTGCAACCGGAGGGGCATTTTTTGCTGCCTGTCTGATGCGTCGTGTCCTTTATGCCCGCTGTGGCGCAGGTGAGGCACCGCGGTTCCTTGGAGCAGCCTGCGGCCATGTGGCCCGGCTCACCGCACTTGAAGCAGTTCCCGCTCCTGTCGATAGGGCTCTTGCATCTGATCGCGATGTGGCCTAGCTCCAGACATCAATAAGTGCTCAATCTTCTGTTTGTCACAGTATTCTTTAAGCAAGTGAGAGGTGAAAGCTGCACCTCGATCCTGAATGGAATACCAAAAATGTTGGCCTGCCTATCCAAAGAATTTAGCACCTCCTCAACTCCAGTACTGCGTGTTGGATACAACCAAACTTACTTCGAAAAGGCATCCACGACTACTAGGATGTGATTGTATCTTTTCTTGGTGATCTCCATCGGCCCTATGTGATCAATATGATAAGTAACTAATGGATTGTCTCCCTTATCAATTGGATTTAGATAGACTTCCTGCTTTCCGGCCTTTGCATTTACTAAAATGCACTCTGCACAATTACCCGTTACTTTCGAAACCTTGTCCTTGCTCCCACCTGCCTTAATATTATTTGAATGTACGGAAGCAAAAGAACCATCTTATTTCTCATCACCATCTATTTAATTTTCTTAATCATTATTCTCAGCAGAATTCAAACCGTAGTGAGCAATTAGTCTGTTTTGTAATTCGGGTTTCTTTCCATTTCTGTCTAACCTTAGTTCGGTAAATTTTTTTAAATCTGCCACGAGCAGTGCCAAAAACTCAAATATTCTGGTAGTAAACGTATGTTTAATATAAGCGGTATAACACATTTTTGGGGGAAGAATGTTTAAGGAGAACCAGGAGGTGATTCTTTCCATTGTTGGTGGATCACCTGGTGGCTAAACACAAGCAAATCGGGTGGCGAAACCGCTATTCTTCTCGCATTGCCTTAGCCATTGGTTTGGGATATTTTGCACAGTATTTCGCTGTTGGTTAGGTTTTCAGTTTGGTCTTCACATACTGTCAGGAAATATTAAACCTTATGGGCTGGGCCATCTTCATAGGTGTATCTTCATCTATGCGCTCATGTACACACTGTTGTTCAGAAATACACACAATTAGGGCAAAACTTCAGCTACTGTTAACACAACACCACAATTTAAAGTTAGAAATACGTTAAATTTGAAAAATCTTCCTTCGTTCTCCTTCTTGCCTTGTTCTCCTTCTCACTGTTCCGCTACCGCCGATTATATTAGGGATGTCGAAATATTTAAAAATATCGTATCGATGATATTTTTTATTTAAAAAAAAAATCAGAATGATATTTGATATATCAGAAAAATAATATCTATATATCAGATATTTTTGATATATTTTTTTTTTAATTTTAAGTTTTATAAGCAATAACCACTAAAAATTAACCCACATACGATCTTAAATTATATCTTTATAATTTTTAGTTTATATTTAAATGAAAGAAAACAATATTTATTTTTGCTTTTATTTATAATATTTAAATAAAGAACAAAATTTAGGTTTCAATTGTGCTTAACAAATAAAGTAAACATTCATTTCAGTTTGATTTTAAGCTTTAAGAGTATCTTAAATACAAGATAACAAAAACATGTGCTTAAATATATAAAGCTTATTTTCATTAAAGTTTCAGTTTCATTTTTTGAGCCGAACTAAGGCTTGAGATATTAAAGATGGGTATTTCTCAACTGCGCATATGAAAAAATAGATTCTCTTCAAACTCGGGTACCTCATAGAGTTTGCCTTGCCTATCATCTGTGATTTTTTTGAAATTTTTTTTGTGTCCTTTTAGGGGCGCTATGATTTTTTTAAGTTAAGAACTTTAAAAATGTCGTTAAACTTCAAATTACTATATCTCGGGAACGGCTTAGTGGAACAACGTACGTTTGTAAATGTGTACTAGGGGCACTAAAAAAATATTTCCCGAAATTTTTTGTTGGTCAAAATGTATGAATTTTAATTATTTAAAATTTCCTATCGCGATTTTGAAAGTCTTCTTCATCCTATAAAATAAACTCAACTATCCAAGATTGTCCATCTCATAACCAACTAAATTTACACGAAGAAACATTTTTGTTCCCTCTCATCCTTCCCAAGATATCTAATTCTTTATGCTAATTTAAAAAACCCTATTTATATTTCCAACGAGTACAATTCTTAAATGTTTAAGCTGAAAGTTTGCACAACTCAATTACTCACTGATATTATGCACATATATTAATGTCATAATTTCACCACTGTCTCTTCATATAGCTGCTAAATTAATCGATGGATTTTCTTATTTTTTAATGGTTTTATCACATAAGTTACACTTTGCTGAACCACTTTCACTTTATATGATGGACGTTGATGCACTACGAGCAGTACAAACAAGTGGCCCAACGATACCAAGCACGTGCTTGTTACGCGCGGGACCCTTTATCAATTTGGGCAAAAATGCGAGTTCGCGAGGAAAATACATGAGACAAATAGAGACGGGACATATAAAGATTATAAAGATTATGAACTAAGATTGAAGCAAATGAGATAAAATTTTAGTTTTTAATACAGGGATAGATGTAGAAGTGCAAATTAAATGATAAAGATTGTTATAATTATTACATAGTACACGAAAGGGCTCATGCAGAGTAAAATTTGATGAACATCAAATTAAATTAAGAGGGTAATAATTTCGTGTTAGTCTAACGGGAACATTAAAAGTTAAACGGTTTACCAATTCTACAGAATCAATATCACCTCTTATAAGATTTTGCATAAAAATAGTACCAAGCATTGTTCTGCGGTTTTCAGGTGTAGGTAAATTAAGCAATAGTAATCTACTTTGGTAAGAAGGTAGCCTTACGTTTTGATCCCAGTTCAAACTACGAAGAGCAAAAATAAGGAATTTTTTTTTTACCGACTCTATACGGTCAATGTGCACTTGGTATTGTGGGCTCCAAACCGAAGAACAATATTCCAATATAGGACGGACAAGGGAGGTAAATAGTAATTTGGTTATATAAGGGTCGTCAAATTCTTTCGACCAACGCTTTATAAAACCAAAAACACTCATAGCTTTTGTAACGAACTGATTTTATAAGTCTGCTCGCTACGAGATTCGTGCGGCTAGCTCAGTAAGGTTGTGTGTTCGTCCCACCAAATTTATATAAACGTGACCGCCCAGTAGATCAGTGAGAAAGCACAGAATTCACGGGTTCTTAGTGGGTTTATTGCGGGGTGGTAGTACAGTGTTCTTATAAGGTCGGCTGGCCTTGGTATGACCTAGTCGATGACTCCTAGTCGCCTTGCCGACTCGGTGCTCTCCTCGTCGACTTCGCGCTCTGGTCCTGTAGCTCCCTCGACGATCCTTGAAGCTCCTTAGGGACGCTGAAACTCCCTGAAGATCCTTGAAGCTCCCTGAAGATGCTCGGCGCTGCTCGTCTCCGCTGCGTAGAATCGATCACTACTCGTAGCGCCTTGAACTCGCCAGGGGGGTCAGCTGCGCGGGTTTAGGGAAGCGTCACCGTTCTCAGACTAGGGTGAACAGAGGCCGCGCTCTCCAGGAATCTCTCCTTTCGATACACCACCGCCTGTCCCTTGCTCTGTCCCGGATGGTCCCACTAGTGTTCCACTCAGATCGCGCTGACAGTCCAAGTTACGCAGGGATACTGCCGAGCGCTTCACTTCGCTTCTACACCTAGTGCAAACGGACGTTCCGCCCTAGCCTCACCTTTTGGCTTATCGTTCGTGACGTTTCCTCGTAGCTCGATCTGTCGTGGTGGGTGGCTTGACGTGGCGTTGCGTGACGTAACGTGGCTTCTGGTACTCGGGGTCTTGGTCGTACGCCGATCCGGGACTACACGACTCAACCGTAGGGCTCTTCTGGAGTTCTCCACTCGAGACCGCAAACGATCGACCGATCTCCCTTCTGGCTCGTTTCACTCGGGGTTCAGACACACGCCGCTCCGGGACTACACGACTCAAACCGTAGGGCTCTTCTGAAGTTCTCCACTCGAGACCACAAACGATTGACCGATCTCCCTTCTGGCTGATCGCGCCAGGACCTGCTTAGGCAAGGCCCACTGGGTCTAGATAGGTTTCTCCCCGAGTTCACGATTTCTTGTCGCAGGCTTTCACCGCTCAAACTCTGATCGACTCTCCAGTCGAGACGCGCGGATTTAGTTGAGACAGGAATGCAAACGGATCGCCTTGACCTAGCCGTGTGACGCCCTCTGGACCTCAGCTACCTGTGTCTCAATTCGGAGATTCCTGGTGATCCAATCCCGAACGTCTCGACGTAGCGATCTTGTTCCTTGTAGGCTCCCACGGCGTTGCTTCCGGCGACTCGATTTGTTGTTGTTCACTTGTAGTTCACTGTACTGGCTGACTTGCTCACTTTAATATCTTGACTGATCTTGATTGACTGATCTTGATCGACTGATCTTGATCCACACTCTTGATCGACTGATCCTGTTGCCAGCGCCCGGCGGCTTTATATAGGGCCTCCGGGAACCGTTATTTCCCTTGTGCGCTCTGATCGCGGCATCTCTCCACTCCGGGTCCAAAGTCCGTGGTTCCTGCTTGACCCACTTGTCCTTTACGCACGGCCTCCAATTGTAGTTCTGCGTGTTGGTGCCATCCCGCCGGTTCTCGTGGTGCATGTGGCACGCCTGTGTGCCGCTCCGCTGCCAAGATGTGGCACTTGTCCTCGCGGTCCAAAGTTCCCGGCAGAGTCCAAAGTCCGGTGCAGTTCCGTTTTTTCTCTTTTGCACACGGCACTCTGGCTCTGCCCGCCAAGTCTCCACTCTCTCATTCTCCGCAACCTACTCTCCAAACTCTCTATTTGCGAGTTTCTCTCTCTCAACCTTGAAGTCTCCACTCTCTCTCTCTCCGCTTCTCGGTCTCCAAACTCTCTATTTGCGAGTTTCTCTCCACTTGCTACTCTTGCCGCGTAAATGGTAAACGGCCGGCCATCCACGGTTGCAGGAATTTGTGGGGAGTTATTCAACTCCTCACATTCCCCCCTTACTTCGGGAAACTTTAAAAGAACTTGCTTCTACCCTCTGGCGTTTCCTCGTGTATCCTAGCCATTGAGTCCTTGCGATGGTCTTATTGATTCCCTCGGCGCTCCCTCGTTGCTCCATCGTTGCTCCCTCGACGCTCCCTCGACGCTTTCAACTCCGAGAGTTTCTACGGCGCAAGTCGGCATCTCCGCAGCAATTTTGAACTTCCCGCGCCGATCCTCCGTCTGGCCACACTGGGCATCGATAACCCTCGGCTATCGATATGCCAGCGGCCCGCAGTTTAAATTTCCCGCGACGATCTCTGATCTGGTCCCACTTGGAACCGATATTTATAACCTATCGATACCATCAGCTATCGATATTGCAGGTGTAGCGTTGCCACCTGATCGCAGCGATATTCACCATGATTTTTCCATTTTCGTGTGCCCATCGATCGCACTATCGTCCAGTGCCAATCGACCGCCTTATCGCGGCGCCCCCGTCCCTAGCTCATGGTGAGCTTGCACAATTGTTTTGTAAGTGCAAGTTTCGGTGTTTGTTTTTGTGTTTTTAACATTTTTTCCCTTTCCAGATGCATTTGAAGTATGCCCTTCCTTGCCCTTGGGTTTGGGGTCAATGCCCCTGACATGTTCGACTGCGGCGGGACTGTATTGCCGCATTCTGTCAGCATATGATTTTGTTTACCACTTTGGTTGTGGTGAGTTGCCAGTTTGGCCGACCGGCATACACATCGGGTTCCCTTTTTTTTTTTGTTTCAGGGTTTTCTTTTGTTGAGTGTTGGTGCCCTTCGTGTGCTCTGCCTTGATTTTCCAGCCGGTTTCGGTATAGCCCTGAAGCTGTACCGTCCCCCCCTTTCTTCGGGAAAATAGAGAAGCTTTGCCGTGTCTTTCCATGCCAATACTGTGTGTCCTTGTGTATTCTGTGTTTCCTTGGAGTTTCCTTTGTCTTGTAGTATCCTCGGAGTTATATCGTAGTATCCTTGGAGTTTTGTAGTATCCTTGGAGTTATGTAGTATCCTTGGAGTTTCGTAGAATCCTTGGAGTTCTGTAGTATCCTTGGAGTTTCGTAGAATCCTTGGAGTCCTGTAGTATCCTTGGAGTTTCGTAAAATCCTTGGAGTCCTGTAGTATCCGTGGAGTTTCGTAGAATCCTTGGAGTTTCGTAGAATCCTTGGAGTCCTGTAGTATCCTTGGAGTTTCAATGTTGTTGTTCCTCAGTTGTGTCTGCCTGATGCCGATGCTCGCTTGTGTCCCGTGTTTGTTGCTGTTTGAGCTCGCTTACATGTATGGTCCGTTCTTTCTTTGTGTTTACATGACGTATTTTGCATATTACCGGCGAGACGAAATCCACGACCTGGTGTGGCCCGACGTATCTAGGGGCCAACTTTGCTGCGAATCCTTCTGCGGCTTTCGGATAGGTGGTGTTCCTTGGCCCAGACGACATCGCCCACCGCCGGCGTCCATTGCCTCATCCTTAGGTTGTAATACCTAGCCTGGTCCTGGGAGGCTTTTTCCATGTTTCGCCTTACAATCTCAAAGACCTCTTTTAGTTTGCTTGCATTTTCATCCGGGGTTTCAGCCGCACGTCCTGTCCCTAACGTTTCTCGATCGTATAGGGCGCTTGGTAGTCTGGGCTCTCTGCCTTGAGTAAGAAATGCCGGGGTGTAGCCAGTGGATTCCGAAACGCTGGTGTTCACTGCAAGCATGATTTCTGGCCATTTCTCGTCCCAATTTCTCTGGTCCTGCCCGGCGAACTGCGCAATCATTGTTTTTACAGTCCTATTGGCTCGCTCGGTCGGGTTCTCTTGCGGGGTGTATGGAGCTGTGAACTGTTGTTTGATACCCATATCGGCTAGGAAACCCTTGAAGATTCTGCTGGCAAATTGTACTCCGTTGTCAGTTATGACCACCTTCGGGACCCCATACCTTGCAATTATGCGTTCCCTGAATGCTTTCTTCAGTGTTTCGGCCGTCGCGCTGCGCAGTGGTACTAACTCAGTCCACTTGGAGAACCGGTCTATTAGTACTAGCAGCATTTGATTGCCGTGCTTCGAACGTGGCAGGGGTCCGACGAAGTCCGCGCATACCGTTGCCCATGGTTCCTCTGGCACCTGCGTTAGCATTTTGCCGGCCGCCTGCATTTGATTCGGCTTGAATTTCATGCATATCTCGCATTTTCTCACATGGGCTCGGGCATCTCTGTGCATCCAGTAATATCGTGCTGCCAGGCGTGCGATCGTCCTTCGGCTTCCGACGTGGCCCGCTGAAGGTGAGTCGTTGTTCTCTTTGAGCACTGTTTCCCTTAGAGCTTTAGGGACGCACATCTTCCACGTTGCGACATCCTCGCTACCTGCTCTGTGTGGTATGTTCCTGTATAGGGTGTCGCCTTCCATCACGTAGTCCGGGTACTTTTGCGGTTGGGTCCTTATCTTTTCGCACATTTCCATGATCCAGCTGCATGCTGCCACGGCTTCCGCCGCCGATGTTTCCCTGATGCCTCAAAGCGTCTCTGGCAGTGGCTGTCTTGACAGGGCGTCCGCCACTACGTTGAGCTGTCCTTTCCGGCATGCTATCTCGAAGTCGTACTGCTGTAACTCCAGGGCCCATCTGGCGATCCTTCCTGAAGGGCTCTCGATGCTGTTTAGCCACTTCAGGGCCATATGGTCGGTTACTACCTTAAAGTGGTAACCTTCCAGATATGGCTTTAGTTTCCGGATCGCCCAGACGATTGCCAAGCACTCCTTCTCAGTCGTCGAGTAATTCTTCTCGGCGCCATTGAGCGTTCTGCTTGAGTAGGAGATTACCTTTTCGCCATTCTCCGTCTCCTGGGTTAGTATTGCGCCGATGCCGTAGTCACTCGCGTCCGTTTGCAGGGTGAACGGTTTGTCGAAGTCCGGGCACGCTAGTACGGGGTCTGCAACGAGTCTTGCCTTAACCTCTTCAAACGCCATCTGATGTTCCGGTGTCCATACCCACTTGTTGCCTTTGCGTAGCAAATCATTGAGTGGTTTGACTATTTTTGCGAAATCAGGTACGAATCGGCGGTACCAGGATGCTACGCCCAGGTACTGTCGGAGTTCTTTTACTGTGGATGGTGGTTCTAGTTCGGCGATGGCTGCTACCTTTTCCGGATCCGTTCCTATTCCTTCGCTAGTCATACGGTGACCTAGATACAATAGCTCCTTCTTGAAGAATTGGCATTTATCTGGGATTTGCCTCAGATATGCCTCTTTTAGCCGCCGAAACACTTCTCTCAGGTTCGCTTTGTGTTCTTCCAGCGTGCGTCCGATCACTATTATGTCGTCCTGGTACGCGAACGCGTGGGGTGACATTTCCGGACCAATTACTTGGTCCAAGACTCGTTGAAAAGTCGCGGATGCTGAATGGAGACCGAAAGGCATAACCCTCCACTGGAACAATCCTTTTCCGGGCACCGTGAAAGTCGTGTATTGCCTGCTACTTTCCTCCAGTGGGATTTGCCAGTACCCATCCTTCAGGTCCAAACTGCTGATGTACCTCGCTTCTCGCAGTTGGTCGAGGATGTAATTTATGCGCGGCATTGGGTAGGCATCCTTTATCGACTTTGCGTTGATCTGCCTGAAATCGACACAGAGTCTCCATTTGCCCGTCTTCTTCTTCACCATCACGATGGGGGAGCTGTATGGGCTCTTCGAGTGCTCTATATACCCCATTCCGAGAAGCTCATCCACCTTCGCATTAATCTCCCCTTGAACTCTTGGATTCTTGGGGTAGTATCGTTGCTTGATTGACTTGTCGTCTTTCATCGTGATCCGATGCTCCGCCATGTTCGACGTTCCCGTCATGGTGTTGAAGTCGGCTAGCTGTGCCTCCAGGAATTCCGCTGTGTCGTTATCTTCGCTTGTGTGTTGAACGACTGCCACCGATAGCTTTTCCTCGAGCCACCCATTGTGTCGGGTCCTGGCCGGTATTGTGATCTCGTGTCCGGCGCACTTTATTTCGGTTCCGACTTGCGTGAGGAAATTCCATCCTAACACCAACGAATCCACTACCCCTGGTAGTATCAGCAGGCCCATGGTCAATCGCTTGTTTCCGAATGCGATTTCTACCTCCAGCTGTGCACTGATTTTGCCGCATCTCCCGTCTGCCAACCTAACTTGCCGTCTTGTCCTTGTGATCTTTCCAAGAGCAGCCAGATTGTCCGCCAGTTCCTCGCTTATGAAGCTCGCTGTTGCCCAGGTGTCGATTGTGGCTTTATACGTGTCTCCACCAATCGTTACCGCTGCGGACAACTGCTGCTCCTCCTCGATCAGCTTGCCAGTTAGTTTGGAGAGGAAGCATTTTGCGATCCCCGCCCGCTTCTCTGCGGCTGAGATCGCTGACCATTTCCCGCTCTTTGGCAGCACTCAACGCTCCTGATACCCACTTTGCCGCACACCCAGCAGAACAACAAGCGCTGAATTCGGCAGCCGCGTTCCCAGTGTCCGTGACCGCCGCACTTTCGGCAGGCCTCCTGGGGGTCTGTGATGTGGGTATTCTCCCGTGGTCTTTGAGTGGTGACTGGTGGCCTCCACAAGGGGTTTGTTGGCTGCCTCTGTTGGTGTTGTATTGGTGCGTATTGCTGGCGTTCATACGGTGGGTTGGTTGCCTGCTGCCGGTGGTCTTGTAGGGGCGGGGTCCATTGCCTGTTCCCACGGGGTTCCTGGTCGCCAGTGTCCTCGCATCGTCTGCACATGATTTGCGCCTGAGGTGCTAGTTTTGCTTTGGCGAATTTGTTCTCCTGGGCAAATGTCTCCCGTTCCTTCTCCAATTCCTCAAACTCGTCGGCTAGGTCCATGAGTGTATCCAGGTCCGCCACTGTGTATGCTCTGAGGGCGATCTTTAGGTTCGGTGTGCAGTTCTGCCGGATGATGTTGAGGGATTCTGTCGGCGAATAACTAAGTGGCCTCATCATTGCCTGTATGTCGATCATGTAGTCCTTGAATGACTCCCCCGTAGCCTTGCTTCCTCTGCTTGACTTTGTCCGAAAGTGTGGAGAAAAAGTCTCTCGGCAGAAAGTATGTGTTAAAACTCTGGATGAACTCCGCCCAGGTTTGCCACTGTTTGTTGTTGGAGATGAACCATTTCAGTGCCCTCCCTTTAAGTAATTCTGGCGTGGCGCGGGGAATCATATCCAAATCCAGGCCGTATGTGTTTGCGGACCACTCTACTTGTTCCAGAAACTCGAACGGTTTCTCAATGCCGTCGAATTTAAAGGACCATTCGCGGACTTGTTTCGCCACCTTTGCATTATCTAGCTGGCTGGAAGTCGGAGTCGGAGTCGGTGCTGTCGTTTTCTGTACGCACTCCTTCTTTTTCCTCTCCTGGCTTGGCTCCCTCATTTGTGCCTCCTTTTGCATGTTGTCGATGCTCAGACTTGCCAATAAGTCTTCCCCTTCGGCGGGAGTCAATGTGATGCTTGGGGCTGTTTTCTCGGTGTATGCTGCCTCCAGCTCGACCCAGATCGCGGCCAGTTTCGGGTCGTTCTCCGTCTCAGAATAGTATTCTGACAACGCCCTTCTTTTGTCGTCTGTTTTTCCTTCTAGGTTGATGTTTACCCTCTCTGCGACGTATGCAAAGTCCTCTGTCTTAAGGCGGTAAATCCACTTCTTTCCCATTCTGCTTTAAATCGCTTTCACTGCTGGGACAATCACGTTTTGGGCGCCAGATGTAACGAACTGATTTTATAAGTCTGCTCGCTACGAGATTCGTGCAGCTAGCTCAGTAAGGTTGTGTGTTCGTCCCACCAAATTTATATAAACGTGACCGCCAAGTAGATCAGTGAGAAAGCACAGAATTCACGGGTTCTTAGTGGGTTTATTGCGGGGTGGTAGTACAGTGTTCTTATAAGGTCGGCTGGCCTTGGTATGGCCACTGGTGGCCGTCGATGACTCCTAGTCGCCTTGCCGACTCGGTGCTCTCCTCGTCGACTTCGCGCTCTGGTCCTGTTGCTCCCTCGACGATCCTTGAAGCTCCTTAGGGACGCTGAAACTCCCTGAAGATCCTTGAAGCTCCCTGAAGATGCTCGGCGCTGCTCGTCTCCGCTGCGTAGAATCGATCACTACTCGTAGCGCCTTGAACTCGCCAGGGGGGTCAGCTGCGCGGGTTTAGGGAAGCGTCACCGTTCTCAGACTAGGGTGAACAGAGGCCGCGCTCTCCAGGAATCTCTCCTTTCGATACACCACCGCCTGTCCCTTGCTCTGTCCCGGATGGTCCCACTAGTGTTCCACTCAGATCGCGCTGACAGTCCAAGTTACGCAGGGATACTGCCGAGCGCTTCACTTCGCTTCTACACCTAGTGCAAACGGACGTTCCGCCCTAGCCTCACCTTTTGGCTTATCGTTCGTGACGTTTCCTCGTAGCTCGATCTGTCGTGGTGGGTGGCTTGACGTGGCGTTGCGTGACGTAACGTGGCTTCTGGTACTCGGGGTCTTGGTCGTACGCCGATCCGGGACTACACGACTCAACCGTAGGGCTCTTCTGGAGTTCTCCACTCGAGACCGCAAACGATCGACCGATCTCCCTTCTGGCTCGTTTCACTCGGGGTTCAGACACACGCCGCTCCGGGACTACACGACTCAAACCGTAGGGCTCTTCTGAAGTTCTCCACTCGAGACCACAAACGATTGACCGATCTCCCTTCTGGCTGATCGCGCCAGGACCTGCTTAGGCAAGGCCCACTGGGTCTAGATAGGTTTCTCCCCGAGTTCACGATTTCTTGTCGCAGGCTTTCACCGCTCAAACTCTGATCGACTCTCCAGTCGAGACGCGCGGATTTAGTTGAGACAGGAATGCAAACGGATCGCCTTGACCTAGCCGTGTGACGCCCTCTGGACCTCAGCTACCTGTGTCTCAATTCGGAGATTCCTGGTGATCCAATCCCGAACGTCTCGACGTAGCGATCTTGTTCCTTGTAGGCTCCCACGGCGTTGCTTCCGGCGACTCGATTTGTTGTTGTTCACTTGTAGTTCACTGTACTGGCTGACTTGCTCACTTTAATATCTTGACTGATCTTGATTGACTGATCTTGATCGACTGATCTTGATCCACACTCTTGATCGACTGATCCTGTTGCCAGCGCCCGGCGGCTTTATATAGGGCCTCCGGGAACCGTTATTTCCCTTGTGCGCTCTGATCGCGGCATCTCTCCACTCCGGGTCCAAAGTCCGTGGTTCCTGCTTGACCCACTTGTCCTTCACGCACGGCCTCCAATTGTAGTTCTGCGAGTTGCTGCCATCCCGCCGGTTCTCGTGGTGCATGTGGCACGCCTGTGTGCCGCTGCGCTGCCCCGATGTGGCACTTGTCCTCGCGGCCCAAAGTTCCCGGCAGAGTCCAAAGTCCGGTGCAGTTCCGTCATTTCCCTTTTGCACACGGCACTCTGGCTCTGCCCGCCAAGTCTCCACTCTCTCACTCTCCGCAACCTACTCTCCAAACTCTCTTCGTCAGAGTTCCCTCTCTCAACCTTGAAGTCTCCAACCTCTCTCTCTCCACTTCTCGGTCTCCAAACTCTCTCTCTCCGCTTCTCGGTCTCCGAACTCTCTATTTGCGAGTTTCTCTCCACTTGCTCTTCGCCGCGCCGCTACTACGCTACTCTTGCCGCGTAAATGGTAAACGGCCGGCCATCCACGGTTGCAGGAATTTGTGGGGAGTTATTCAACTCCTCACACTTTGTTGACAGTCAGCATTATGTGGCAGTCAAATTTAAGCTTTGGGTCCAGAAGAACGCCTAAATCATTTACTGAATATATACGGTCAAGTGGCAAGTTCTGAAGCAAATAACTTATAAACGTAGGAGTACCCCTATGAAAGGTCATTACGTTACATTTCAGGCAGTTCAAATTTAAGAGGTTATACTCACACCATACTTGAAAATTATCAATGTCTGATTGTAAGCTGAAACCAGACTCTATATTATTGTATGTCAAACAAAGCTTAACATCATCAGCATACATTAGTACGCGAGAATTTGTTATGATAGAGGGAAGATCGTTAATAAACAAAGTAAACAGCAAAGGGCCTAGATGACTACCCTGGGCCACTCCAGATGTCATGCGGATCATTTTACAAACAGCGTTCTTAAATATAACCCTCTGAGTCCTCCCATTTAAATAATATGAAATCCAAGTTAAGTGAGCATAGGGTTTTGTTCTGCCGGCGCGTTGCTCGCACACGTATAACGTAGAACAGCGGTCTGCACACACACATCGATGAGCTGCCCAGTGCAAATTACTAACACAAATATAAAACAAAATGTCAACGTATGTGTGTGCCGACCGCTGCTTTAAAACTAGTTCCACCACTTAGAACAATGCTTTATCCTCTTTCACACACAAATATTTCCGGCTGAGCAACCAAAATTGTGCCCCTGGGATTCCGTTTAATGACGAACACTACTGCCACAACGTTGTATTATTATAAACTGTTTATTATATTATTGATATTTAGGATAGTGATTCAGTTGTGGTTTTTACATAAACTTGAACAAAGTGTTTTTTCGCATTGCACATGGAATGATATTTAGGCAACTTGTGTCTGGTATGAATGAGATCAGGACACTGACTGATTTCGTTAAATTTTACTCGCTTCTTGTACGCTCGATCGACTTTTCTAGAAGCGCCGACCATTTCGAGTTTCTTTTCCTATTGCCCTTCTGGTTTTCCTACATAAATTTCTCAAGTGACTTTTGTTAGTCCTGTTAAATATTTTCAAACTTCTTATATTTCTACTTTTATACCCATTTGAGGTAAATCGGTATACTGTACGTAACAGGTAGAATGAATCCTTTTCAACCCTGTAAAGTCCTGACGACCCAACCATGTATGTTTGCCTGTATAAACGCTAATTTCACGTAAACTATTAAAATGTGTTATATAAAGTTAATATATTTATTTTTTAGCCCCACGTTGAATGGCTACTGGTTGGACTATTTTTATAACACTCCACCGATGTCTACGTATGCATTTGGTTTTGTAATATCAAAGCTTCAAATGTCGGATCAAGTCAAAATGCTAAAAACACACACCATGCCAACAATAAACATTTGGAACAATAATTTGCCATCAGTGGTTTTAGTGGTAAGTTGTTATTGAATTTTAAAATAATGGTACTTATAGGCATTGTTTTACTTACGATTTTCTTGTTATATCTTTGAAAAGGGTATTTTGATTTTGATCGAAGTTTTACAACGCATTGATGAAAACGTCTCCTTTCTTATATAATACTAGCTCTACCCGGAGCGACTTCGATCGCTAAAAATTCATTTGGAGTAAGGTTTTCAGGACTTTCTCATTTCTACACCACCCCAAAGGTAGAGAATTTGGGGAGTTTTTTGTAATATGATTACTTCAAAACCTCTGTGTAAACAACATTTTTAGAAGATCCTTTAGGAGCGAGAATCATACAGCTACTGGCAGAGCTAGCTTTAGAGCGACATGAGAGAAGAAATCTCCACTAAGTTCTCCAATTTTTATTTTAAAAATTTAAAATAAGTCTTATTCTCCAATCTTTATTATATAAATTGAAAATAGGTTTTATTCTCAAATTTTTATTATATGATGGACGTTGATGCACTACGAGCAGTACAAACAAGTGGCCCAACGATACCAAGCACGTGCTTGTTACGCGCGGGACCCTTTATCAATTAGGGCAAAAATGCGAGTTCGCGAGGAAAATATATGAAACAAATACTACAAATACTACAACTAAGATTGAAGCAAATGAGATAAAATTTTAGTTTTTATTACGGGGATAGATGTTAAAGTGCAAATTAAATGATAAAGATTGTTATAATTTTTACATAGAACACGAAAGGGCTCATGCAGAGTAAAATTTGATGTACATCGAGGCAAATTAAGAGGGTAATAATTTCGTGTTAGTCTAACGGGAACATTAAAAGTTAAACGGTTTACCAGTTCTACGGAGTCAATATCACCTTTTATAAGATTTTGCATAAAAATAGTACCAAGCATTATTCTACGGTTTTCAAGTGTAGGTAAATTAAGCAATAGTAATCTACTCTTGTAGGAAGGTAGCCTTACGTTTTGATCCCAGTTCAAACTACGAAGGGCAAAAAGAAGAAATTTTTTTTTGCACCGACTCAATACGGTCGATGTGCTCTTGATATTGTGGACTCCAAACTGAAGAACAATATTCCAAAATAGGACGGACAAGGGAGGTATATAATAATCTGGTTGTATAAGGGTCATCAAATTCCTTTGACCAACGCTTTATAAACCCAAAAACACTCATAGCTTTATTGACAGTGGCCATTATGTGGCAATCAAATTTAAGTTTTGGGTCGAGAAGAACACCTAAATCGTTAATTGAATATATACGGTCGAATGGTGTATTTTGAAGAGAATAACTAATAAACGTAGGAGTACCCCTATAAAAAGTCATAACGTTGCATTTAAGGCAGTTCAGATTTAAAAGATTGTACTCACACCATCCCTGAAAACAATTAATATCTGACTGTAAGTTGAAACCGGACCCTACATCTTTATATGATAAACAAAGCTTAACATCGTCAGCGTACATTAGTACACGAGAATGAGCTACGATAGAGGGAAGATCGTTAATAAACAAAGTAAACAGCAAAGGGCCTAAATGACTACCTTGAGGAGCTCCAGATGTCACGTTGATCATTTTAGAAACAGCGCTCTTAAATATAACCCTCTGAGTCCTACCATTCAAGTAACTTGAAATCCAAGTTAATAGATTACATGGAAACCCAAGCTGATATAATTTGAATAAAAGGAGAGAGTGGTTAACAGAGTCAAAGGCCTTACTAAAATCTGTATATATAACGTCAGTCTGCATGTTATTCTTATATCCATTTATTACAATAGATGACAATTCAAGAAGGTTGGTGGTGGTCGATCTTCGCTTAACAAAACCATGCTGACACGGTGATATTAGCGAAGAACATAAATGCTGCAAATGAGAAGTAATAATACATTCAAATGCTTTAGGAATTGCCGACAATTTAGAAATGCCTCTATAATTCTGGGCATCCGCCTTCGCACCCTTTTTGTGGAGTGGAATAATGAAAGAGTCCTTCCAGATAGTTGGAAAAACTGATGATGAAATAGACAAATGAAAAAGTTTAAGAATCGGTTTACAAATGGTTGAAGCACAAAACTTAAGCACACTCCCAGGGAGTCCATCAGGACCGGGAGAATACGTTGGCGTTGTTGTTGCTAAATCCTTTAAAAGAGAACTTTCGGTAATTACAGGGGTAAAAATACAATTAGCCCTATTTAAGGGGTTAGGGTAGATAGGGTTTGACCAAGCAGCCGAACTATAAGTAGTTTGGAAAAACTCGGCAAATAAATCCGCAATTTCAGAATTCGACGATGCCTCTTTTGAGTTTAAACGTACCGATAAAGGCAATGCCGAAGACTTACGCTTGGCATTAACGAAGTTATAAAACTGCTTCGGATCATTTGAAAACTCGAATTTACATCGATTTAAATACATGGAATAGCAATGACTGTTGAGAACATTAAAATCTGATCGAGCCACCACATATTTCGCAAAATCAGATGGCTTACCCGATTTTTTATACTTTTTATAAGTGTTTGATTTCAGATTTTTTAGTCTTTGAAGCGCATTTGTTAAACCAAGGAGGCCTGTTTAGCTTCGGAGGAAGACTATCAGGAACGCATTCATTAAAAAAAAGTGTTTAAAACGCTATAGAAAAGTTCAATTGCACTTTCGATATCCACACAATTGTACAAATCTGTCCAATTGTATTGCGAAATCATGTAGGTTTAGTTTATTATAGTCACATTTACGAAAGCATCTCATTTTAGTTTGAGGAACTAAAGAAGAAAGGGTATCAAGTACAGGGGAGGCCAATTGTCAATTCCAAAGTTGGATGGTATCGGTCTTCTGGTACCACAAGTGCGTCAATTCTAGCTACAGTGACTTCATGCGGATCTAAAACAAATACTAGATCTATTTGTCTATTTAATGAATTTCGTATAAAGCTAACCTGCTGTAACGATAATTCTAAAAGGCCATCCACAAAATCATGGGCGGATAAAGGAGTAGCGACAAGTGAGTCAGTGGGAAGAGACCAAGAGATATTAGGGATATTAAAGTCACCCAAAACAATCAAAAGGTCTCTGTTGGAAAGAAAGGATAGAACAGATTTTATAGCAGACAGATGGTGCTCATAAATTATTAAGTCAGAGCCAGGAGGAATATAAGAGCAGGTTACAAAAATAGATAAGGATTGAATGGAAACTTTGACACTAACAAATTCAATATCGTTAGGGATATGAATGTTAAGTATCTCCGATGTTAAACTAGAGGTAACGGCAATCAATACACCACCCCCCCTACGCGGGAAGCGATCGGTCCTGTAGGTGTTAAAGTTCGTTGACAAAACTTCAGAGTCAGATATCTCTGGTTTCAGCCAAGTTTCCGTAAAAGCCAAAATATCTTCAGTAAATGCAGAGGAGTCAGCATAAAGCTTTGGTAGCTTCATATTTAGTCCTCTAACATTTTGATAAGCCAAAAATAAACCTGTTAGTTTTTTGGCACAGCGGAAGGCCTATTATTAGGCACAGTGGAAAGCCGATTATTAGGCACAGTGGGAGGCCTGTTATTTGTTCTCGGTTTATTGGGAACAAATTCTTTTATTACCAAATCATCATTAAGCCAAAAGCTTTCAGAAAGTAGTACAATAAACACATCAGGCGGAGCAAATATTTTAAAAGAAGATATCCTACGGGCGTACGAAAATCGAAATTGTTCAACTTCAATGTCCTCGGATGGGAATTTTTCACGTATGAATTCCATAACATCCTCAGATTTGGTATCCGGGGTAAATCTAGAAACAAACAATTGCTTCCTATGTGGAACAACTGAAAGTTTCTTACGCCCCCCAGCAGCAGTCTGAACCTCACTCGGCTGGGACCCAGAAGCGGTTCCTACTGTATCTACGGTCAGCACCGACTTCTGTGCCTCAGGTTGGCATCCAGAATCAGGGTCACCTCCGGAACTGGCTGTTACCATAGGCACAGGTGGCTCGCTTACCCCTGTGCCGACCGGAACTGCTGCAGCTACCGAGTTCAATGTTTTGTTTTGTTTCACGGTCTTATTAACCGCCCCTGAGCTGGCTTTTTTGCGTTTTGGCGACTCGGTTAATAATAATTTCTTATTATTAAATTGGTCACAAACTGAGTTGAACCCGTCATTGTAGTGGCCAGTTTGAATAAGAAGTTCAAATACCTATGCTCTTAATGTTCTCTTTATAAATTGCATTGAGTGAAACTTCTGAAGTATAAGACATTTTATGGTTCACATGCAGAAAGCTTCGACTTGCAAGAGTGCATCGGGGAAAAAAAAAACGCTCATATATAATAGATAAGCAATATTCGGGTAACATGCAGGTAGAAAATCGTATGATTCCTCCGTTATCGCCCCGGCTTGAGTAATTCGGTGTCGGCAGATCTGCACGAACTCTCGAAAGCTCGGTTGCAAGCCCAAACCTTCTTTAAGCGACTAAAGACAATCCATTACCGTCGATCGAGTCATTGTGAACTCAAGTGCGAATTCAAGTTGTCGAAAACCTATTACATAAAGCAACCTCGTGTCACCCGAATTCTATTATTAAATACTCCAACCCAAATAATCGTTTACCTCATCTTACCGGTTAAGAGTGATTAAAAATCAAAGGTAAATAATAATAAATTCTTCGTGAGTGTAAATTAAGATGAAAACCGTTCGCAGATCTTTTCTACTCGGGAGTAGCCGGCTAAGGGCCGTGTACTCGCCTGGCCCCTTTGAGGGCCTGATACCTTTCGACGAGGGACTTTTAATTGGAAATAACTAAGTCCGGTTTTATTGGCTAGTGGAACCGCAGAGCCCAAGCACTCGAGGAGGCTTATTCCCTATCCGGATCAAAGGTCACAAGCTGCATGTGGTCATGATTGCATAAACCGACAGAGCAACTCCACCGACGAGAAGAAATAGTGGAGAATGACCCCATAATTGTGACCTGTATCACTACTGATCATCTTCAGGGAACTCGGATGACAATCGCGCTTCCTAAAAATCAGTTTTGGCCAACACGTCGCCGCTTCTTAACCTGTGCCAATGTGGCTAAAATCGAAGTTGTATGCGCAAGGCAGTTGCTCCAAAACTGTTGCTGCTAGAGATGGACTACTGTCCGAGATCTTTTTCTTTTATAAAGAATAATTAGATTGTTAGCATTTACTTTAATTTTGAACTTAAAATATAGTCTCGAGAATGGTACGTTGAATAAGGGTATGAAAACAAAATAATGAAGTATATTTCTAGTTAATATTAGGCCTTGTTTACTTATCAAACTTTTCGATTCCCCAAATATAGCACTCATCAATCACCGTCATCCTTGAGCTCAACGATCACGCTTGGAAAATGATATAAAAAGTAAAGAGTGAGTTTTCCGTAAGAATAATTAAATGAATTGAAACCCCAAATTATATATATACTTGCGCCCTATACTTAACTAAAAATAAAAAAGTTGAAATCCTAATGTCCTAATTACATACTATTGTACGACTATTTTGTTCACATAAATTTCGATAATTTAGATTATAACTATTTTCTTTTCCTTATAAGTATAAAAATATATACTATAAACACAATATTAGAAAACTATGGGAATTGTAATGAATTATTTTGACATTTATTTGAATTATTAAAATGTATACTAAATATTAAAATGATCGCCTAATCTCTTTATTTACTCGTCCCGAGTAGAGCATGTGCAGGTCAGTGTTAATATGAATTAAAACTAGAACTTTTATAAGGGTCATATTGATGTTCAATATGATAAAGGAAGGGAGGGTAAAGAAATGGGATAACTGATATCTAATTCCCAGCCTGAAGAACGAAACACTACTTGGCTATAGCCGGTAGCCTATTACATTTATTTTTAATTGACATCCTCACAACTTTTAATAGCCATAAACTCGCAGTTATACGTGTACCTAAAATATTATGCTAATGGGATCGGTTGACATATAGGAGAGTAGAAAGAAACCACGACAATCCGGCAAGCTAGTTTGAGCACAGCAAGAGGTACACTGCTCGAAATCCTGTCAATCGTCTGTGTCGTCCGAAATCAATAGCTTTTAGCTATTTCCCCTACAACATCTTCCTTTCTTTTGACACAGGGAAACCACCCACATTACATCATTGAGCTGTTTGAAAACTCGAGAAAGGTTCAATAGTCCGTCTCGAGTCTGCCTCATAAAGCTGCTCATTTCGACTGTCATTTCCTTGCAGGACTCACATGCCCACATGAGACCGGTACGCATTTCAATGAAGTCTTTAACTCTGCCAGTAAATCCTGCACATTTGACGTGCATGACCGATTCTTTGGTTGACATCGGAAGAGAACAACTTTTCTTTGTACAGATAAGGGCCATTTTATAGGAAAAAAAGGTTATTTAAAGAAATATAAAATAAAATTTGGAAAATATACCACGAGAAAATTTGGCACTGGGATCAAATTCCAAAACCGCAAAAAAAACACAAAACACGTAAGTATAAGAGCGCGAGATCGCGAATTAAGTCGAGAGCAAGAGAGCGCGAGAGAAAAAATGTTCAATCGACTGAGGGTGGCTTGTGGGGCACCAATAACTAAACGAACGAACAGTTACAATGTAAAGCGATAGAGAGACTATGAGAAAAGCACCCAAGAGTCTACAAGAAATTTGGCAGGTTCCGAGAGAGCGAAATTACAGTTATAATAGAGCGGAAAAGAGAGAGAGAGAAAGAGAGAGAATACAAGAGAACATTTAGAGAGTGCAAAATAACACCAACAAAGCCAAGATATTAAACAAATCTAATGGAAATTGTTAAAATAACTAAAACCACATACCAGTTAAACAGGGAGATCTATTTAAAACACTAACGCGATTGTTAGGCAAACTTTGTTAGTAAGCTAAACACAAAACACTTGCGAAAAAATCACAAAAATAAATCAAAAACTCAGAGCACAGGTAAACACAACCGTTCACAAGCGACGCTAAATCGATACCGAATTATAAAACAAGAAAATAAGTTAAAAATAAGTTACAATGCTTTATTTTATTATTCCTATGGAAGCCATACGATATAGTGGTCTGATTCGGCTCTTTCCGTTATATTTCCATTGCTTTAGCTTTAAAACTGAGAGACTAGTTCGCAACGAAACGGACAGATGGACTCGTCTGTTGGTGCTGATCATGAATATATATACTTTATGTGGTCGGAAACGTCTCTTTCACTGCGTTGCAAACTTTTTAATCCTCAGCAAGGGTATAAAAATGTGAAAATTCCAAAAATCTAAAAGCAGAGTTGATCTTCGAGTTATTACCTTTCATATGAGCTATCGGACTATCCAAGGACATTTTAAGGACCTAATATGTGTATCTTCTATGTTCTGTAAAAGAAATATGATGTCGAACAAGAATGGAAGTTAGCTTCGGCAATCCAAAGTTTATATACCCTTGCCGTTAAAAGAAGTACCCAAAGTTTAGTCCTCATTCGATCGGTGCTGTTCCTGGGATTCCAAATATATTATTGCCTATAAAAAATGTTGATATTAAATTGTCACAAATTAAAACGCCTACTTCCTACAAAGTCACAATGTATTTAAAAAAAAATATATATAACACATTGGTCTACCTGCACTACTACTACTACTACTACCTGCAATAGAAAAAAGACTTTTGGGAAAGTATCATCGCGATAGCTTTAAAACTGAGATACTAGCTCGCATAGAAACGGACAGACGGACGGACGGACGGACAGACGAAAATGGCTAGATGGACTTGGATTTTGGTGCTGATCAAGAATGTATATTGTTTATGTGGTCGAAAACGTCTCCTTCACTACGTTGCAAACATCTGACTGAAATTATAATACCCCTGCAAGGGTATAAAAACCATTCATTTATATATGGGACGTTCCATATCAACCCGACCACCCCCTTTTTCTTTGTATGTGGACAGTACCACATTGATTGGAAAGCACTTTGGTTCCAATATTTTACCTCATACCTATTTTGTCAAAGTTACCACTCTTTCGCCGTATATTCGCGTTAGAAAGAAAACACAAAATCAATATTATCTTCCGAACGGAAAACACAATTTACGTGGTTCGAATGCAGAAAAATCTGTCTTGTCTGGACGATTACGAGAAAAAAAGTGAATTTTTGTTAGACCAAGCGATAGCTTTTTTAAAGTCTAAAAGTAGGATATAGACCAAAGGGCTAGTCTGAAAATATACTAATAAATTTTCCTTAAATATCATAAACTTAACGGATTTTATCCCACCGGTTTCAAAGTGGAACCTTTATCGATTTATTAGTTATTATTTTATTTCATAAAATTTTTGTACTTTGCAAAAGCATGCTTGTTATGATTTATTGTTGGTACGTCCCATATATAATACCACAATATTAAAAGAATTAATACCCCAGCCCGTCTGTCTCTATTTGCACAAACTTATTAGAACGCTATAGTCGGGTGCCCCGACTATCAGATAAACTAATCAGACAAGTAAACGGAGTGCAAGGGAGATGGAGATATAAAACTTTGATCGCGCATAACTTTTTAATGAATGGTCCGATTTGAAAAGTTTCTTCTACATTTCGGTAGGTATTGATAAACACAATAAATCTTTTTATCTTTTCGAAATTTTTAATGGTGTGGGCGCCAGACATCTTTTAAAATCTTTTAATTATGGACGTTAGGCGATAGTTGGTGTAGAGGGGGCGTGGCCATCGGTTGAAACAAACTTGCGCTGCGTAGGAAGCCCAAAAATATGTGTCGGTAATCCCAACTCTCTAGCTTTTGTCAGCGTTGATCCGGACGGACAGAGGGATATATATTATGTCTAGATCGACTCGGCTAGTGACCCTGATCAAGAATATTTATAAGGTCGGAAACGCTTCCTTCTACCTGTTACATACTTTTGCACGAATACAATATACCCTTTTACTCTACGAGGAACGGGTATAATGAAAGCCGCGAATTTGTAATTAATTATCTATCTCCATTTACGTTATGTATGATCTACAAAAATATATACTATTGTTCGTAAAATCTAGCTGCTTTGGAAAAATCTAAAGTATATATATCTATATTATATCATTAAAAAATCTGTTTTTTTTTTGTTTGGTTTACTTTAAATAGATTCCTCAAAACCGCAAATTCTTAATGTTGCGTTCTAATTGAGTTCTTATTTCAGACTGGTTTATTCAATGAGAAGGTTACAGAGTTGCCAGATTTTCTTAAACTACTACATAGAAGATATATAGAACAGAGGAATACAAAACAGATGCGAGATTGACAATATATAACACTTAAGAACAGGGGGATCTTCAGATTGGATGGACCGTTCTCTTCCTAGCTAAGTCAATAGTTCTGATACTTAAGTGGTTACCACGACAGATCGAGCTACGAGGAAACGTCACGGACGATGGGCCAAAAGGTGAGGCTAGGGCGGAACGTTCGTTTGCACAAGGTGTAGAAGCGAAGTGAAGCGCTCGGCAGTATCCCTGCGTAACTTGGACTGTCAGCGCGATCTGAGTGGAACTCTAGTGGGACCATCCGGGACAGAGCAAGGGACAGTCGGTGGTGTATCAAAAGGAGACATTCCTGGAGAGCGCGGCCTCTGTTCACCCTAGTCTGAGAACGGTGACGCTTCCCTAAACCCGCGCAGCTGATCTCCTGGCGAGTCCAAGGCGCTACGAGTAGTGGTCGATTCCACGCAGCAGAGACAAGCCGCGCCGAGCATCTTCAGGGAGCTCCAAGGATCTTCAGGGAGCTTCAAGGATCGTCGGGGAGCTTCAAGGATCGTCGAGGGAGCTACAGAACCAGAGCGCCAAATCGACGAGGAGAGCACCGAGTCATCAAGGCGACTGGGAGTCATCGACGGCCACCAGTGGCCATACCAAGGCCAGCCGACCTTACAAGAACGCTGTACTGCCACCCCGCAATAAACCATCTAAGAACCCGTGAATTCTGTGCTTTCTTACTGATCTACTGGGCGGTCACGATTATATAAATTTGGTGGGACGAACACACAATCTTACTGAGCTAGCCGCACGAATCTCGTAGCGAGCAGACCTTTAAAATCAGTTCGTTACATCTGGCGCCCAAAACGTGATTGTCCCAGCAGTGAAAGCGATTTAAAGCAGAATGGGAAAGAAGTTGATTTACCGTCTTAAGACAGAGGACTTTGCATACGTCGCAGAGAGGCTAAACATCACCCTAGAAGGAAAAACAGACGACAAAAGAAGGGCGTTGTCAGAATACTATTCTGAGACGGAGAACGACCCGAAACTGGCCGCGATCTGGGTCGAGCTGGAGGCAGCATACACCGAGAAAACAGCCCCAAGCATCACATTGACTCTCGCCGAAGGGGAAGACTTATTGGCAAGTCTGAGCATCGACAACATGCAAAAGGAGGCACAAATGAGGGAGCCAAGCCAGGAGAGGAAAAAGAAAGAGTGCGTACAGAAAACGACAGCACCGACTCCGACTCCGACTTCCAGCCAGCCAGATTATGCAAAGGTGGCGAAACAAGTCCGCGAATGGTCCTTTAAATTCGACGGCATTGAGAAACCGTTCGAGTTTCTGGAACAAGTAGAGTGGTGCGCAAACACATACGGCCTGGATTTGAATATAATTCCCCGCGCCATGCCAGAATTACTTAAAGGGAGGGCACTGAAATGGTTCATCTCCAACAACAAACAGTGGCAAACCTGGGCGGAGTTCATCCAGAGTTTTAACACATACTTTCTGCCGAGAGACTTTTTCTCCACACTTTCGGACAAAGTCAAGCAGAGGAAGCAAGGCTACGGGGAGTCATTCAAGGACTACATGATCGACATACAGGCAATGATGAGGCCACTTAGTTATTCGCCGACAGAGTCCCTCAACATCATCCGGCAGAACTGCACACCGAACCTAAAGATCGCCCTCAGAGCATACACAGTGGCGGACCTGGATACACTCATGGACCTAGCCGACGAGTTTGAGGAAGTGGAGAAGGAACGGGAGACATTTGCCCAGGAGAACAAATTCGCCAAAGCAAAACCAGCAGCTCAGGCGCAAATCATATGCAGACGATGCGAGGACCCTGGCGACCAGGAACCCCGTGGGAACAGGCAATGGACCCCGCCCCTACAAGACCACCGGCAGCAGGCAACCAACCCACCGTATGATCGCCAGCAATACGCACCAATACAACACCAACAGAGGCAGCCAACAAACCCCTTGTGGAGGCCACCAGTCACCACGGGAGAATACCTACATCACAGACCCCCAGGACGCCTGCCGAAAGTGCGGCGGTCACGGACACTGGGAACGCAGCTGCCGAATTCAGCGCTTGTTGTTCTGCTGGGTGTGCGGCAAAGTGGGTATCAGGATCGTTGAGTGCTGCCTAAGAGCGGGAAAAGCTGATCGAGGAGGAGCAGCAGTTGTCCGCAGCGGTAACGATTGGTGGATACACGTATAAAGCCACAATTGACACCTGGGCAACGGCGAGCTTCATAAGCGAGGAACTGGCGGACAATCTGGCTGCTCTTGGAAAGATCACAAGGACAAGACGGCAAGTTAGGTTGGCAGACGGGAGATGCGGCAAAATCAGTGCACAGCTGGAGGTAGAAATCGCATTCGGAAACAAGCGATTGACCATGGGCCTGCTGATACTACCAGGGGTAGTGGATTCGTTGGTGTTAGGATGGAATTTCCTCACGCAAGTCGGAACCGAAATAAAGTGCGCCGGACACGAGATCACAATACCGGCCAGGACCCGACACAATGGGTGGCTCGAGGAAAAGCTATCGGTGGCAGTCGTTCAACACACAAGCGAAGATAACGACACAGCGGAATTCCTGGAGGCACAGCTAGCCGACTTCAACACCATGACGGGAACGTCGAACATGGCGGAGCATCGGATCACGGTGAAAGACGACAAGTCAATCAAGCAACGATACTACCCCAAGAATCCAAGAGTTCAAGGGGAGATTAATGCGAAGGTGGATGAGCTTCTCGGAATGGGGTATATAGAGCACTCGAAGAGCCCATACAGCTCCCCCATCGTGATGGTGAAGAAGAAGACGGGCAAATGGAGACTCTGTGTCGATTTCAGGCAGATCAACGCAAAGTCGATAAAGGATGCCTACCCAATGCCGCGCATAAATTACATCCTCGACCAACTGCGAGAAGCGAGGTACATCAGCAGTTTGGACCTGAAGGATGGGTACTGGCAAATCCCACTGGAGGAAAGTAGCAGGCAATACACGACTTTCACGGTGCCCGGAAAAGGATTGTTCCAGTGGAGGGTTATGCCTTTCGGTCTCCATTCGGCATCCGCGACTTTTCAACAAGTCTTGGACCAAGTAATTGGTCCGGAAATGTCACCCCACGCGTTTGCCTACCAGGACGACATAATAGTGATCGGACGCACGCTGGAGAACACAAAGCGAACCTGAGAGAAGTGTTTCGGCGGCTAAAAGAGGCATATCTGAGGCAAATCCCAGATAAATGCCAATTCTTCAAGAAGGAGCTATTGTATCTAGGTCACCGTATGACTAGCGAAGGAATAGGAACGGATCCGGAAAAGGTAGCAGCCATCGCCGAACTAGAACCACCATCCACAGTAAAAGAACTCCGACAGTACCTGGGCGTAGCATCCTGGTACCGCCGATTCGTACCTGATTTCGCAAAAATAGTCAAACCACTCAATGATTTGCTACGCAAAGGCAACAAGTGGGTATGGACACCGGAACATCAGATGGCGTTTGAAGAGGTTAAGGCAAGACTCGTTGCAGACCCCGTACTAGCGTGCCCGGACTTCGACAAACCGTTCACCCTGCAAACGGACGCGAGTGACTACGGCATCGGCGCAATACTAACCCAGGAGACGGAGAATGGCGAAAAGGTAATCTCCTACTCAAGCAGAACGCTCAATGGCGCCGAGAAGAATTACTCGACGACTGAGAAGGAGTGCTTGGCAATCGTCTGGGCGATCCGGAAACTAAAGCCATATCTGGAAGGTTACCACTTTAAGGTAGTAACCGACCATATGGCCCTGAAGTGGCTAAACAGCATCGAGAGCCCTTCAGGAAGGATCGCCAGATGGGCCCTGGAGTTACAGCAGTACGACTTCGAGATAGCATGCCGGAAAGGACAGCTCAACGTAGTGGCGGACGCCCTGTCAAGACAGCCACTGCCAGAGACGCTTTGAGGCATCAGGGAAACATCGGCGGCGGAAGCCGTGGCAGCATGCAGCTGGATCATGGAAATGTGCGAAAAGATAAGGACCCAACCGCAAAAGTACCCGGACTACGTGATGGAAGACGACACCCTATACAGGAACATACCACACAGAGCAGGTAGCGAGGATGTCGCAACGTGGAAGATGTGCGTCCCTAAAGCTCTAAGGGAAACAGTGCTCAAAGAGAACAACGACTCACCTTCAGCGGGCCACGTCGGAAGCCGAAGGACGATCGCACGTCTGACAGCACGATATTACTGGCCAGGTATGCACAGAGATGCCCGAGCCCATGTGAGAAAATGCGAGATATGCATGAAATTCAAGCCGAATCAAATGCAGGCGGCCGGCAAAATGCTAACGCAGGTGCCAGAGGAACCATGGGCAACGGTATGCGCGGACTTCGTCGGACCCCTGCCACGTTCGAAGCACGGCAATCAAATGCTGCTAGTACTAATAGACCGGTTCTCCAAGTGGACTGAGTTAGTACCACTGCGCAGCGCGACGGCCGAAACACTGAAGAAAGCATTCAGGGAACGCATAATTGCAAGGTATGGGGTCCCGAAGGTGGTCATAACTGACAACGGAGTACAATTTGCCAGCAGAATCTTCAAGGGTTTCCTAGCCGATATGGGTATCAAACAACAGTTCACAGCTCCATACACCCCGCAAGAGAACCCGACCGAGCGAGCCAATAGGACTGTAAAAACAATGATTGCGCAGTTCGCCGGGCAGGACCAGAGAAATTGGGACGAGAAATGGCCAGAAATCATGCTTGCAGTGAACACCAGCGTTTCGGAATCCACTGGCTACACCCCGGCATTTCTTACTCAAGGCAGAGAGCCCAGACTACCAAGCGCCCTATACGATCGAGAAACGTTAGGGACAGGACGTGCGGCTGAAACCCCGGATGAAAATGCAAGCAAACTAAAAGAGGTCTTTGAGATTGTAAGGCGAAACATGGAAAAAGCCTCCCAGGACCAGGCTAGGTATTACAACCTAAGGACGAGGCAATGGACGCCGGCGGTGGGCGACGTCGTCTGGGCCAAGGAACACCACCTATCCGAAGCCGCAGAAGGATTCGCAGCAAAGTTGGCCCCTAGATACGTCGGGCCACATCAGGTCGTGGATTTCGTCTCGCCGGTAATATGCAAAATACGTCATGTAAACACAAAGAAAGAACGGACCATACATGTAAGCGAGCTCAAACAGCAACAAACACGGGACACAAGCGAGCATCGGCATCAGGCAGACACAACTGAGGAACAACAACATTGAAACTCCAAGGATACTACAGGACTCCAAGGATTCTACGAAACTCCAAGGATTCTACGAAACTCCACGGATACTACAGGACTCCAAGGATTTTACGAAACTCCAAGGATACTACAGGACTCCAAGGATTCTACGAAACTCCAAGGATACTACAGAACTCCAAGGATTCTACGAAACTCCAAGGATACTACATAACTCCAAGGATACTACAAAACTCCAAGGATACTACGATATAACTCCGAGGATACTACAAGACAAAGGAAACTCCAAGGAAACACAGAATACACAAGGACACACAGTATTGGCATGGAAAGACACGGCAAAGCTTCTCTATTTTCCCGAAGAAAGGGGGGGGACGGTACAGCTTCAGGGCTATACCGAAACCGGCTGGAAAATCAAGGCAGAGCACACGAAGGGCACCAACACTCAACAAAAGAAAACCCTGAAACCCCTGAAAAAAGGGAACCCGATGTGTATGCCGGTCGGCCAAACTGGCAACTCACCACAACCAAAGTGGTAAACAAAATCATATGCTGACAGAATGCGGCAATACAGTCCCGCCGCAGTCGAACATGTCAGGGGCATTGACCCCAAACCCAAGGGCAAGGAAGGGCATACTTCAAATGCATCTGGAAAGGGAAAAAATGTTAAAAACACAAAAACAAACACCGAAACTTGCACTTACAAAACAATTGTGCAAGCTCACCATGAGCTAGAGACGGGGGCGCCGCGATAAGGCGGTCGATTGGCACTGGACGATAGTGCGATCGATGGGCACACGAAAATGGAAAAATCATGGTGAATATCGCTGCGATCAGGTGGCAACGCTACACCTGCAATATCGATAGCTGATGGTATCGATAGGTTATAAATATCGGATCCAAGTGGGACCAGATCAGAGATCGTCGCGAGAATTTAAACTGCGGGCCGCTGGCATATCGATAGCCGAGGGTTATCGGCCAGACGGAGGATCGGCGCGGGAAGTTCAAAATTGCTGCGGAGATGCCGACTTGCGCCGTAGAAACTCTCGGAGTTGAAAGCGTCGAGGGAGCGTCGAGAGAGCAACGATGGAGCAACGAGGGAGCGCCGAGGGAATCAATAAGATCATCGCAAGGACTCAATGGCTAGGATACACGAGGAAACGCCAGAAGGTAGAAGCGAGTTCTTTTAAAGTTTCCCGAAGTAAGGAGGGAATGTGAGGAGTTGAATAACTCCCCACAAATTCCTGCAACCGTGGATGGCCGGCCGTTTACCATTTACGCGGCAAGAATAGCGTAGTAGCGGCGCGGCGAAGAGCAAGTGGACAGAAACTCGCAAATAGAGAGTTTGGAGACCGAGAAGCGGAGAGAGAGAGTTTGGAGACCGAGAAGTGGAGAGAGAGAGTGGAGACTTCAAGGTTGAGAGAGAGAAACTCGCAAATAGAGAGTTTGGAGAGTAGGTTGCGGAGAATGAGAGAGTGGAGACTTGGCGGGCAGAGCCAGAGTGCCGTGTGCAAAAGAGAGAAAACGGAACTGCACCGGACTTTGGACTCTGCCGGGAACTTTGGACCGCGAGGACAAGTGCCACATCGGGGCAGCGCAGCGGCACACAGGCGTGCCACATGCACCACGAGAACCGGCGGGATGGCACCAACACGCAGAACTACAATTGGAGGCCGTGCGTAAAGGACAAGTGGGTTAAACAGGAACCACGGACTTTGGACCTGGAGTGGAGAGATGCCGCGATCAGAGCGCACAAGGGGAATAACGGTTCCCGGAGGCCCTATATAAAGCTGCCGGACGCTGGCAGCTGGATCAGTCGATCAAGATCAGTCGGTCAAGAGTGTGGATCAAGATCAGTCAAGATATCAAAGTGAGCAAGTCAGCCAGTACAGTGAACTACAAGTGAACAACAACAAATCGAGTCGCCGGAAGCAACGCCGTGGGAGCCTACAAGGAACAAGATCGCTACGTCGAGACGATCGGGATTGGATCACCAGGAATCTCCGAATTGAGACACAGGTAGCTGAGGTCCAGAGGACGTCACACGGCTAGGTCAAGGCGATCCGTTTTCATTCCTGTCTCAACTAAATCCGCGCATCCGCCTGGAGAGTCGATCAAGATCAGTCGGTCAAGAGTGTGGATCAAGATCAGTCAAGATATCAAAGTGAGCAAGTCAGCCAGTACAGTGAACTATAAGTGAACAACAACAAGTCGAGTCGCCGGAAGCAACGCCGTGGGAGCCTACAAGGAACAAGATCGCTACGTCGAGACGTTCGGGATTGGATCACCAGGAATCTCCGAATTGAGACACAGGTAGCTGAGGTCCAGAGGGCGTCGCACGGCTAGGTCAAGGCGATCCGTTTTCATTCCTGTCTCAGCTAAATCCTCGCATCTCGCCTGGAGAGTCGATCAGAGTTGAGCGTTGTAAGCCTGCGACAAGAAATCGTGCACTCGGGGAGAAACCTATCTAGACCCAGTGCGCCTGCCTAAGCAGGTCCTGGCGCGATCAGCCAGAAGGGAGATCGGTCGATCGTTTGCGGTCTCGAGTGGAGAACTCCAGAAGAGCCCTACGGTTTGAGTCGTGTAGTCCCGGAGCGGCGTGTGTCTGAACCCCGAGTGAAACGAGCCAGAAGGGAGATCGGTCGATCGTTTGCGGTCTCGAGTGGAGAACTCCAGAAGAGCCCTACGGTTGAGTCGTGTAGTCCCGGATCGGCGTACGACCAAGACCCCGAGTACCAGAAGCCACGCTACGTCACGCAACGCCACGTCAAGCCACCCACCACGACAGATCGAGCTACGAGGAAACGTCACGGACGATAGGCCAAAAGGTGAGGCTAGGGAGGAACGTTCGTTTGCACTAGGTGTAGAAGCGAAGTGAAGCGCTCGGCAGTATCCCTGTGTAACTTGGACTGTCAGCGCGATCTGAGTGGAACTCTAGTGGGACCATCCGGGACAGAGCAAGGGACAGTCGGTGGTGAATCAAAAGGAGACAGTCCTGGAGAGCGCGGCCTCTGTTCACCCTAGTCTGAGAACGGTGACGCTTCCCTAAACCCGCGCAGCTGATCTCCTGGCGAGTCCAAGGCGCTACGAGTAGTGGTCGATTCCACGCAGCAGAGACAAGCCGCGCCGAGCATCTTCAGGGAGCTCCAAGGATCTTCAGGGAGCTTCAAGGATCGTCGGGGAGCTTCAAGGATCGTCGAGGGAGCTACAGATCCAGAGCGCCAAATCGACGAGGAGAGCACCGAGTCATCAAGGCGACTGGGAGTCATCGACGGCCACCAGTGGCCATACCAAGGCCAGCCGACCTTACAAGAACGCTGTACTGCCACCCCGCAATAAACCATCTAAGAACCCGTGAATTCTGTGCTTTCTTACTGATCTACTGGGCGGTCACGTTTATATAAATTTGGTGGGACGAACACACAATCTTACTGAGCTAGCCGCACGAATCTCGTAGCGAGCAGACCTATAAAATCAGTTCGTTACACTGTCTTTCAGTAGTGCTTCCTCTCTCTCTGGTCACGAATCTCTCGAGCGACCTGGTTCTGTGCCTAGTACAAACGGATAGCGTCACCCGCCCTTGTAGTTGTGGTATCCAAATAGACTCGATCTTCTCGAGTGACCTGGCATAGCGTAATACAAAGGGATCGCTGATCAGCAACGTAATCGCAACATCCTGACACCGCCAGTTGTTGCGCTTCCGCCTTTGCAGCACCTCAGCCTGATTTGGACTCGAACCTTTCGAAAGACCTGGGATAGCCTAGTCAAGCGGATAGCGTCGGCCAAAAAAAACCGGAGAATTTACATCCCTACAAAATAAAAAAAAGTCGGTATTGCACGTAGTATTTTATAAAAAGGAAAATTCATATTTCTCTCCGAAATTTTTAGTACATTTTGCTATGTTCAAACAAAGGATATCTATAATTTTAAAAAGGAAAATTAGTATGAAGACATTCCCCTATTCTGAGACAATGTCCTGATTGATCAAATCTGACTGTCGAAGAAGTTGTGGACTTTAAATTCTGAATATTTTGAAATCTATTAAAAAAACAAGAGAGAACGCTATAGTCGGGTGCCCCGACTATCAGATACCCGTTACTCAGCCAAAGTTAGTGCGAGGGAGTTGGAGATAGAAAATTTTTAATCTGTCTCAACTTTTTAACGAATGGTCCGATTTGAAAACATTTCGATAGGTATTGATAAATGCAATAAAACTGCATTTTCACTTTTCCAAAATCTTTAAAGGTCTGGGCGCCAGACACTTTTTAAACTCGTTTATTGAGGGCGTTAGGCGATTGTGAGCGTTAGAGAGGGCGTTGCCATCGGCTAAAACAAACTTGCGCTGCGTGGGAAGCCCAAGAATATGTGTTGTTAATCCCAAAATTCTAGCTTTTATAGTTTCCGAGATATCAGCGTTCATACGGACGGACAGACAGACAGACGGACAGACGGACATGGCTATATCGACTCGGCTTGTGATCCTGATCAAGAATATATATACTTTATAGGGTCGGAAACGCTTCCTTCTCCCTGTTACATACTTTTGCACGAATACAATATACCCTTTTACTCTTCGAGTAACGGGTATAATTAGTGGACTGTATATTTAATTCGATATATTGTATTTGCTTTTTAACTTACATATTTAGACAACTTGCAACGGTCTTGGATTTTATTATCAAATTTATAATCATTATATATTAAATCTTTAAATTTCACTTTTTAACAGTTTAACATTTACTGTATAAATAACAGGACATAGTTTTAATGGGCACCAAATCATTCTTAAATAGGAACGTCTTTTTTTACAAATTTGTAATTATAAAGCTTGGCCCGAAAGTATGCGTTGCATATCCTTATTGTCGTAGAACTTCCATTTATTAATTATTTGTCTATTAACTCTTCTTCTACTAAATGGACGGTTGTATGAACGTCATTTATTTCAAGTAATAAGGATGGTCCTCCAAAGTGAGGTCCTGCCGGCGGCATATTACGGCAATGCATTTCTTCATCTTCTATTCCTTTAGAAATCATTAAGCTGCCTAACTCTTTCTCTTTTAATGGACTCGATAATAAAGCTTGTGATTCTATTTTTTTTTGATTCTAAACTATTCTCTTTATGTTTGCATTCATTACAACCAATTAATTTATCGAGATAATTAGAAAACTGTTTCTCTGGCAGGGTAAGAAACTCCTCTGCTCTAACTACCGCAGGAAAATATTCTTCAATACGGAATCTTTTCTCTATGATCGTTACTATATTTTAAACCTAGAATTCTAATACACTAATAATGCATTTAAATTCATTGCTTTCAAAATAACATCTAGCCTGTTCCACCACATTAAACACGACGACTTTGTTGTAGCGACGATTTCGATGATCTCTTGGCGACGACTTCCCTTGGTGACAAAGTTCTGCATTCAGCGACATAGAGATGATTTTGTAGCCAGCAAGTCTTCTTCCAAGATGAAGTTAAGTTGTGGTGCCGAGACTTCGATGTTTTGTACTATCCCAGATTCGGGATTTTAAAAAATGCAATATTGCATCTGCAGGCTATTTGCCCAATAGTGTATTTTTATACCCGTTACTCGTAGAGTAAAAGACCCTATAGAGTATATTCTTGATCAGAATCACAAGCCGAGTCGATATAGCCATGTCCGTCTGTCCGTCCGTATAACCGCTGAGATCTCGGGAACTATAAAAGCTAGAAAGTTGGGATTACCCACACATATTCTTTGGCTTCCTACGCAGCGCAAGTTTATTTCAGCCGAGCGCCACGCTTCCTCTAACGCCCACAATCGCTCATAATCGAAATCATAAATGTGTTTATCAATTTGAAATTTTTCATATCGGACCATTCGTTAAAAAGTTATGCACGATCAAAGTTGTATATCTTTATCTCCCTCGCACTCCTTTGAGTAACGGGTATCTGATAGTCGGGTACACCCGACTATAGCGTTCTCTCTTGTTAGGAATATATTTTTCCATAATCCAAATTATTGGAGTTGAACGCTTAATTGCAATTCAATTTAAGGCCCATTAGCAATATTTATCTTTATATTGCAGGCTCTTCTTAACCACAGACAAAGCTAATGGTAATATTATTATTTCTTGTGCACTCTTTTTTTTCAACAATAATATTTTTTTTAGTCGGATTTTTATTTTTAAATGTTATGCTTTATAGCTTCTTGGCTTTATAGCATTTGTAGGCACTTTTCACCCTTATATCTCCAAATCTTTGGATTTTGCGCAATTTTGTATTTCTCTTGTGGATTTTTTCCAATACAAACGTTTTACATTTGCAATTTGGCACTTTTTACAAATGTTATATTATATATTTATCCGATGTTAAGGCCTCGGAAACGACTTACCGACTTAGCAACCTTTAGCTGTTAAAAACAGAATCTTTCAAATGCTTAAAAACAAAAAAGACTCTTTGCTTGTCTTTTTGCTTTTATCTTGTTCAACACGTTAGTCCCTTGCCTCTGGTGGGGGAAAACAATCGTGTGAATCTATTGCTACATTTAGCTGCAAGGACCAAAATGGAAGGACCAAAATGGAAGGGGATTCATGTAATAAGGAAAACAACCTTCACGTTTGAGTTTTGTATAAAAACTGATTTTATTTTTCTAAGTCTTCGCTTACGAAAGCGTTTCACGGCACAAACTTGAAATAACTTAATACCTCAATGAAAACCAAATTGATATAATGCTGCTGGCAGAAACGCATCTCACAAGTACATACAACTTCCAAATAAGAGGCTATACCTTATAATGCACAGATCATCTGGACGGCAAGGCCCACGGAGGAACCGGAATCTTAATCAGGAAACGCATTAATCACAACTTTCACCAGAGGTATGCAACAAATTATTTGCAGGCTACATCCATAAAATTACAAGCAGGCAATGGCAGTATTACTATAGCCGCTGTTTATTGCCCACCTCGTTTTAAAATAACTGAAGAGCAATTCATAGACTTTTACAATTCACTCGGAGATCGCTTTATAGCAGGAGGAGACGTGACCCCCAAGGGAAGGCAACTGTACAAAGCAACCAGAAATTTGAGCAACAAACTCGACTATGTCTCCCCTGGCAGCCCCACATATTGGCCAGCTGACCCCAGAAAACTTCCGGACTTAATTGACTTTGCTGTAACCAAGAACATCCCAAGAAATTTTGTAAGCGCCAAATCGCTATCGGACTTTTCGTCGGATCACTCGCCTGTTTTAATAACGCTCCTTCAAAGCCCGAAAGTAATTGAGCACCCCATCATGCTGACCTCGCCTAGAACTAACTGAATAAAGTACAAAAAGTAAAGTAAAGTTCCCACATTGAGCTAACACCACAGCATAACACTGAGAATGACATCGACCTCTGTGCTGATGCCCTGGAGTCGGTACTCGTTGCAGCAGCAAAAGTCTCAACACCAAATATCAACCAATACAAAACAAATCTGCAAATTGAACAACTGGTTCGGGAAAAACGCCGCCCACGACGCGCTTGGCAACTCTGCAGATCGCACCATTCGAAGCCACTCTTCAATGAAGCCACACGCAGACTCACCAAAACTCTCAAGCAAGAAGAAGAGCTTGCTCAGCGCCGGTACATCGAGAAACGGTCGCCGACCAGTACAAAGCATCCTTTGTGGAGAGCTCACCCAAACTTAAGCTCTCCGATAGAATCAGTCACTCCGATTAGAAACTCCTCGGGTACTTGGGCCCGCAGTGACGAGGACAGAGCCGAAACATTTGCTCTACACCTACGAAATGTATTTCAGCCAAACGCCGCCAAAAACTCTTTTCAACTACCCCCGCTTAGCTCTGAAATTGCAATTAACCCGATTTTGTTTCAAGTGCCTGAAATTTCTAATGTCATTAGGAAGCAACTAAAACCGAAAAAGGCTCCAGGGGGCGACCTAATAACCCCAAAAATGAAAATTGAACTTCCAAACTGCGCAGTGGATGCTATATGCAAGCTAATTAACGGGATCACAAAACTTGGCTACTACCTTAAAAAATGGAAAAAGTCTGTGGTTATAATGATACCGAAGCCTGAGAAAGACCACACAATTCCCTCATTCTATAGGCCAATAAGCTTACTATCGTGCCTGTCCAAATTACTAGAAAAATGCCTGCTCACGCGCATAACACCATATTTAAGAGAGCAAAACCTAATACCGGCACATCAGTTCGGGTTTCGTAAAAGCCACGGAACCATCGAGCAAGTCAACCGGATAACTTCAGAAATTCGTACAGCCTTCGAACATCGGGAATATTGTAGTGCGATATTCCTCGACGTCTCTCAGGCATTCGACCGAGTGTGGCTTGAAGGCCTTATGCATAAAATCATAACATTAATGCCAGAAAACACTCACAAGTTACTTAAGTCGTACCTCTACCACCGAGTCTTCGAGGTGAGATGCAATACAACGACATCCAACGAGTATAACATTGAAGCCGGAGTCCCACAAGGTAGCGCACTGGGCCCTACTCTGTTCGTCCTATACACAGCAGACATCCCTACGAACAAGAGGCTGACTACGTCCACATTTGCTGACGACACCGCAATCCTGAGCCACTCGAGATGCCCAACTACAGCAACAGCTCAACTAGCTGATCATTTGGTGGTAGTTGATAAGTGGCTATCAGACTGGCGAATCAAAATTAATGAACAAAAGTGTAAACAAATAACGTTCACCCTTAATAGACACGGAGGCACGTTGAATGCAAGAAAGTACATCTCAGACTTAAAGCTAGCAGCCTACACTGGATTATAAATTCTCGATCACCCCTGTGTCTGGACTTTAAAGTTTTTCTCTACAACTCCACCCTTAAGCCCATTTGGACTTACGGCTCTCAGCTCTGGGGAAACGCGAGCAACAGCAATGTTGAAATCATACAGCGCTCACAATCAAAAATCCTGCGAACAATCACTGGGGCATCGGAACGAAAACATCCACAGGGATCTGGGCATACCACCGTTCAGAGATGAAATATCTGAGCGTAAAGCGGCCTACCACAATAAGCTTATACAGCACCCAAATAATCTCGCAAGGAACCTAACACGGGTTTCGAACAGAACTCGTCTGCATCGAAACGATCTGCCAGCCCAGCAAAAAATACTAGGGCCCGTTATTCTAAATTCAGTTTACATGAGTGTAAGTTAAGTTATACTTTTAAGATTTGATATTCTTATTCTTAGAGTCATATAAAAAAGATTCAATAAATAAAGCACATAAAAAAAAAATAAAAAATTAGAGCAGAAGGTAATTTTATCGCCAACTTTATTAAATGCAGGGAATCAAACCGAATCTTATTTCGGTTCCGGTTCCGGTACTGGTTTAACGGGTTTTTAACGAGTTTAGTAAATGAGTACCAAAACCGTACCGGTACCACAATACGGTAAACGGTTCCGGTTCTCTATAAGGAATCGGTTTATTTCGGTTATCGGTTCCGGTTCCGGAATATGGTTTATAATAAGAAGTTGGGAAAACAAGAAAGGCTCTTACACTGCATAGCCAAAGGAGACACTCCGCTGCATACACTACACGTGGACCAAAGCATCGAAGCATTACGCATATATATTGGCATTTGTGGATGGCTTCGCCAAATTTGTTTGGCTTTACCCCACCAAAACTTCAGGATATGAAGAAGTCATCAAGAGATGCACCGAATGGTCCAATGTTTTTGGATTTCCAAAACGAGTTGTCAGCGAGCGAGAATCAGCCTTTACGTCAGACGCATTTGAAGAGTGGCTAAACATCAACAAAATCGATCACGTCTGCATAACTACTGGAGTTGCTCGTAGAAATGGTCTAGTCGAGCGAGCTAACCGATCGATTCTTGCTGTCAAAATCTCTGCAGAAGAACCAAGCGAGTGGTTTAAAAGGTACAAAATGCTATAAACTCACAAATAAACAGCTCAACAAAGCTTTCACCCTTTGGTTGAAATGTTGTTTGGCACGAAAATGTACACGCAGGCGGAGGAGCAGCCAAATGCGAGAAGAAGACAGAAAGTATATTGGAGCAGCTCAAAAAGTATACAAACGCAACTATGACACGCGTATTATCAGTTGCTACAGTTGCTAATTAAAGTCGTCTAAACTTGTGTTCGGTTGTTACTGTAAACACCCATATTTCATTATCTCAGCTTTATATTAATCCTAATAAACAATCCTATTATAATACCAACTCTCTTTTTTTCGTTTTTCCTATCTATATAAAAAAATATGATCATGTTTCAATCATCCTCCTGCTGGTGCGTCGTTGTTCGGCCGTCTCGCCAACAGCCGTTCTTATTCCCGCTTTAAGCGAGCCACGAGTAGGCTCCGTTGATTCAGGGCCCTCCTTTTTTCCTGGAACTCGTCCCTCGCTTCCTGGACCAACTTTACCATCAGTGCCTGATCCTCCTTCAGGCTTTTCATTTGCCTGAGTGCAGCCCAGCTTTTCACTATGGAGAGGCTGGCGGTGTCCGGCGCAGTGGCCAATTCCTGCTAGTTTGCCCGTAAGTACCAGGTCCATCGATTAATTTCAAGCATTTGGTCAAGCTTCGAGTGCACCAAATCGATCTGCGTGGTCACCATCTGCATCACCTTCTCATGGGCCTTGCGATTCCCATCCCGGATCTATCTGAAATTGTGGTAGATCTCCTTGACCTCGTCTTCAAAGTGATTTACGTTTACGTTATCTTGTTGTTGTTTTTGTGGATATTGTGGATGTTTTGGTTGTGGATATTCTCCAACGTTCTGATATTGTGTCCCTCCTTATATAGCTTTTCAGCTTTGGACGAAGCTGCCTTTCTAACCGTAGGCAGTACCCCCTTTTCCTTGGATTTGAAAGCCAATGTCCATATTCTGCATACTTTGCTTTTCCGTTTCTAATTTTTTTCTCAAGACCGAGAAAATAATTTTCAAAATCCTCCAATTACGATACTGGATAACGCTCTAAAAAGGTCTTTGGCATGGTAAACCCCAATACTTTTCCTGGCAGTATTTCTCAATTCATACAAGTAATTGCCTTGCCTATTCAATACCACACATTGGATTCGATTGGGTCGGCTTTTTTGCTTTGCTTTTAGTTTTTTCGGTAAACCACCTGTACTCCAGCAAATTCAACCTTCCGATAGTGGGTGTTATATGCCTTTTCATCGGGTTTGTGGCCGTGGTTTAGCCCTTGACGCACCTTATCTTTCACTAAGTCCATTTTATCTGGTAACAATATTTCAGGACTTACGGATCGAACGCCTCCCAGTTTTCTCAGTATTGGGTACGCAGTTTCATATGTGATCATGCGTGTTCCAAGAATAGCATAATATGGTTCCAATGGACTCATGTAAACCTCTTCTGAGAGTACAAGCAATTCGGCTTAATTGTACCCAATTCTGTATCCCAATTTCGCAGATCTTGTGCAATTGTTGCCCTTAACATTTGGAGTACCGAACAGGTTACACTTTCAGCCGCGTTGGCTTGAGGGGAGTTGAAACCCGTTCTCACTTGTAGTCTACCATATTTATTTATTTATTTCTTTATTCGCCAACAGTAAAAAAACCTTAACTGGCTACTAACTAATACTAAATTAAATATTAAGTGAGGCAAAATAATTATATAAGTTTTTCTTGATTAAATCTCTGGGGGAGCATGGGTCCAACCGCATGTGAGATGGCAACTTATTATAAAAATGCAGGGCTCTACACAACGGCTCATTGTGGGCATAATTGGCTCTATAAGCCGGTACAAAAAATGGTTCAAACGTTCTCAACGATCTACCAGGCACCGATAACCCTATACTGCCAAGCAGTGCAGGGCAGTCGATTTCAGAGGTCAGCAAGTCACATATGAAAACTAATGAACTGGTAGTTCTCCGATCTTCAAGGGAAGAAAGGTGAACAAGCCGACATTTGGCAGTATAAGACGGGACCGGGTCATTGAAATTTAAAGACAGAAGGGCAAAACGTATAAACTGTTTCTGTACACGCTCAAGCCGGTTTATGTGAATAGTACCCGTCGGGTTCCAGATGAACGAGTCATATTCCAGCTTTGACCTAATGAAGGCTGAATATAAGCTTAGCTTCGTGTAGGGATCTTTAAATTGCGCGGCATTTCTTTTTACAAAACCATACATAGCGTAGGCCTTAGGAATAATATAGTTAATATGTTCAATGAACATAAATTTACTGTCAAACATAACTCCTAGGTCCAGGGATTCATTTCTCAGGGACAGAATATGGGAGTCAATGGAATACGAGAAAAGGATATTAATTATTCGTTTACTGTACCTAACGAAGAAACATTTTGACAAATTCAGAGGCAAATTATTACGAGAACACCAATTTCCCACTCTTTCTAGGTCATTTTGAAGAAGGTCACTATCGGAGATAGAATTCACAGCTCTAAATATTTTAAGATCGTCAGCGAACAACAGGAATTCCGAGTTCTTTATGCAATAGCTAATATCATTTATGAAGACAATGAACAGCAACGGACCCAAAGCACTTCCCTGAGGAAGGCCAGAAGTTGCCACATATGGGTTAGAGTAAACAGCATTGCATTCAACTCTGTAAATCCGATCATCTAGATATGATTTGAACCAGCTAAGTAATAGTGAGTGAAATCCCATTTTCTGCAGTTTAGCTAATAAAGCATTATGGGAGACTTTATCAAATGCTTTAGCGAAATCGGTGTAGACCACATCAACTTGATGATAACTGAGAAACGAGTGGGTGCAAAAATTATTGAACGTAGCTAAGTTTGTGGTAGTCGACCGTCGGGGCATAAAACCATGTTGGTTAGGACTGATGATCCGACCAACAAGAAAAGTTAGCTGCTTGGCTACAATTCGTTCGAACATTTTTGAGACATTGCTGAGCTTTGCAATTGGCCTATAATTTGAAACAAAATTTTTTGAACCCGACTTGAATATAGGAGTAACAGTGGCCAGTTTCCATCTATGCGCAAAAACACCAGTGGAAAGAGATAAATTAAAGATGATTTTAAGGGGCTCACAAAGAACACCTATACAATTTTTCAAAATAAATGGAGAAAGGCCATCACAATCTAATTTTGCTGACTCATTAAAGCTTTCAGCCGCCAGATGGCAATCAGAATCGGTGACATCTAAGCAACCAATATTTAACATAGTAGGAATGGCATTGAGGGAATCATCGTCATTCCACAGCGAGCCAAGCTCAAAGTTAGATGCAAAGAACTTAGCAAATAGATTAGAGACCCCAATATCCGAGGAGGCTGAATGATCTTCAAATGACATATGGGAAGGAAAGTAGGAAGATGTTCGTTTAGAGTTAATAAACGAGTATTTGTCAAGGAGTTCAGTGAAAGATTGCGCAACAAACTGCTTACCGTTGTCTGAATGTATAAATTCAGGTACGCCGAATCGGTGAAATATATGGGACTTTAAAATGGTTGTAGCCATACAAATCTCGAAAATCTCAGTTTGATTTGGGATACGGGCCCATACAGTCAATGTACAATAGACTGGGTCGATTTGTATAGGCCAAAAAAAAGTGATAAATCGTAGGGGGGGGGGGGGGGCGTGTTCTATGGACAATTCTAAGCAACATTGCCAAAGAAACTATGCCTTGAAAACCACGTTTGACCCTCCGCATTTGCAAAAGAAAAAAACCATGTATTTGATGAAAAATATCACAGTAGCCCTAAATTTTATACACTGGAATGGACGAGAAAAAAGTTTTAAATCGATGGGCCGGGAAACATTCTCTGGGCATTTCTAATCCATATTGTCAAAGAAACTATATGCCTTAAACCACGTTTGACCCTCCGCATTTGCCAGAGAAAAATACCGGTATTTTGTTTTACTTTTGAGAAAAATATCATAGTAGCCGTCAAATAATTATCAATTTTAAAAATGTTTTCTTCCCTTTAAAGCATTTTTTCTTTAATTTTACTTGAAATATCAGTAAAGGCTACTATGATATTTGTTTCAAAAAAATAAATGAAATACCAGTATTTTTCTTTTGTGAATGCGGAGGGTCAAACGTGGCTTTAGGCATATAGTTGCTTGGACAATATGGCTTACAAAGATTGTTTTCCTCCCAAACGATTTGTAAATTTTTTCGCTTCCATACAAATGTTCCAAATTCAAGGCTACTCAGATATTTTTCATCAAAAAATCAATATTTTTCTGTTGCAAATGCGGAGGGTCAAACGCGATTTTCAAGGCATAGTTTCTTTGGCAATGTTGCTTAGAATTGTCCATAGAATACGTCCCCCCCTACGATTTGATGACCTCCAAATTGACCCACCCTAATGTACAACCTTTGCACTAGTCTTCCCGTAACCTGCTGGTTTTATGGTTTTATGGTTATTGTTGTTTTATTGGACGTTCCGTTGAATTTGCAGATTTCACATTCAGTTACTACTTTTTGCACGTAGTTTGTTATAGACGGCCAGTAGTAAAACTGTCTAAGTCTTGCAAAAGTCTTTTGCAATCCTCCGTGTCCGTCTGTGATACCATGATGCGCCTTATAAACCAAATCAGATCATAGATCTGCAGGGACCCAGAGTTTCCAAGCTCTTTGATGGCATCATTTAATGTAAAGCCCATTCGTTTATAAACGTATCCCTCGATTATCTCAGTATCGAGGATTTTTTAAGCACTTTCTTCAATTGTATGGATTAATTCTTTGGAATCCGGCGATTGAAAATCTGCAGATCTAAGATCCAGGTGCAATCCCATAGCATTAGCGTTGGCTATTGCAACCTCATCCATATGTACTCTTGATAGTGCATCGGGAACCACATTGAGGGATCCCTTGCAATTCTCTTTCGTGAAGTCAAGGGCTTGTAACACCAGTTTACAAACAAAAATCGATGAAACACACCATGAAGGAAACCTTTGTTTTCCGGTAGGGAACGTTTTTCTGACTAGGAAAAGGACACTTAAATTTTTTTTTAAAGAGCCAATTTTTTGTAAAGTGTAAAAAACGTTTGTAACTTTAGTTGTGGTAAACCGATTTTGTTCATCGAAGACTTATTTCACAGGTAATAGAACGCCCTCTAACTTCTTATACATTATACTTCTTATACACAACATTGAGTTCCATTCATTTGTTTAGAAGCTACACTTTGTCAAAGTTGAAAAATTTGGAAAAAATCAAAAATGCTGGCATAAATGGCTTCGTTAAAAATACACGCCTAAAAACCGAAACAAACAACAAAGATATTATGAACTATAACAGGGCCACCGTGGTACGGAATGAAAACATTCACAAAGAATTAAACGTAGGCTTAGTTAAAGACGAAATCGACAAGGTGAGACCCACCCGAAAGAGCTTGTGCGGTCTTTAATCTGGAACACTAGCTATACACGACTCCGACGAAGAGACCTTCCCAACGAGCAGCAATAGTTAGGGCCTTTATTCTAAACAATTAATTTGTAATTAATTAAAAAAAATATATACTAGATTAAGATTTGCCTACTTGTCGTTATTCTCTAATGGAGAAAATTCGATAAATAAATACCGTAAAAAAAAAATGCTAGAGATTTAAAAAAAAATCTTAAGCATTTGGTCCTATTGATTGAAAAATCATATTGATCGAAGCAGAAGTATACGTTTATAAAAACCAAAACAAATTTAAACTAAAATTCCACACAGCTCTACACCCCTCCACTCATCACTCTACAGTCTTAACTCTTTAAAAATACTTAAAACAAGAAAATAAGCTAGCTTCGGCTGGCCTTGCAGATCATTTCTATTCATTTACAAAAACATTAAATTTAGATTAGCTTGCGTATATGCTAGAACAATCAAAATGTTAGCTGCTTTCGTATTATTTTAGCACTCATCATAGCCGTCCGAATTATTATTTTCCATTAAATTTTTTGACCGTTCCTCTGTCATTTATCTCTATATCAATATAATGGAAAGCAAAAAAAATGTCCAGTAGCAAATTCCACCCAGAACGGATTGACATAAAAATCTAAAAAAAATCACATTAATTCGGAGAATAAATAGAAGCCGCTTGTGAGGTATAAATTAGATCAATAAACGACCCCAAAGTGCCCCAAAATTTGATTCCTTTTTTTTTAAATTTTTTCTTTTGACATTTCTCTGTTATAAATGTTGTTAAAATGGGTTAAAAATGTGATGTTCATAATCTTATGGCATACAAGCAAATAACTGCATTTACATTTTTTGGAAATTCAGCCTCCTTTACCAAGTCCCCAATATTTTCCAATTTTGTTTTGCCTTCTGACGTCACGGCCACGGTATGTATGTTCTGCTGGCGCACTTTGCATAAAGTCGTACATGTATGTGTGTATGTCATGCTGTCGCACTTCAAGTGTGACCGCGCAAGGGGAAAAAGGAAAATGAAAAATGACAGCACATTTAAAATGCGCGGTTCAAAAATCGATTATATCGAAAATCGATTCTTTTGCACCATTTTTTTTAGCTAAACGTTAAATTTTAAAAAAGATTTTCCTGTATGCAAAATCATGCTGCTCCGATCAGCTTTAGAATTTGGAAACAGTTATACAGTCGAAGTTTTCCTTAAAGCTATTTTTATTTTTAAAATCCAAGAACCCGATTAGCTAAGACGATATGTTTCCAAACTATCTATTAGTTTTCAAACGTTGAGTTATTGACAAACTGTAGATTTGTAAAAAACAAAAAAAAACATTAATTCGCTCCGCTGCGTACACACACACGCACTAAATATGTATTAGCAAAAAAATGCGTATTTAACACACATCCACTAGATATGTGCGTGTGTACGTGTGTGTGCGCATTGCAGCTGACTAAGGAAGTGAGATTCGCTTAGATTCAAATTCATGATAATACTGATATCCTTTTGCTAAAAGAATATTTCATTTACATTCCCCAACAGATTTAAAACATTTTCTTACAGATTTTTGTGTTTTAAAATTCAAATCGCATTGAAAATATTAAAAGAACACTAAATATTCAAATCAATTGATTCTCTTGCTCTTCCTTACACGTGCCTTAAATTGTTTAAACAAATGGAAATGTTTAAACAATTTGATTCACGGCACCCCCTTCCACCTGTCTTCCTGTCGTTATTAATATAATTATAATTAAGGTAAAAAATTAATGATAACAGAAATAATAATTCTAAAATGCGGCTAATATCCAATTGATTTCTGTACATTGCTTCGCATACATACTCGTATTTGTTTCCTTTATAAGAGTTGTCTACTGTGGTATCAAAATCGCCAAGAGTATTTGGTTATTTTTTACATTTTCGTTACCTATGTATTTGTATTTTTTGTATTTTTATTATTGTGTGTCATCCTAACGCTACAAGTTTGAAACTTATAAATTAATGCGCTAGTCACAAATAGGTGCAAATATTTACTTATTATATGACTTAAAACTAATGTTATATATAAAAGAGAACTAACCTAAGTCGCTTTCTAATTTTACTTTTATTTACCTAACAGTGTTTTTAAGATGTGAGAGTAACTTTGTTTTAAATTGCATTGCACTGCTAATATTCTTTATCTGGCTGGGGAGCTGATTCCATGATCGAATAGCATTTACTAAAAATTGTCTCTCGGCTGTCAATGATCTAGGTCTTATGCAAGTTAGGTTGTTAGCTCTTCTAGAGGCTGTAAATTGGAGTTTTTCAAATAGATACAAAGGTGCTTTTTCAAAAATAATTTTATGGAGATAAATTAAGTTACGCATCTTTATCCATTCATTAAGGTCGACATTAAATATTTTTTGTGATAATTCCGAGACATGATTTCTTAATGGTAGGTTGAATATGTACCTTGCTATGCAATTGAATACAACCTTAATTTTGTTTTGGCTGATAGTATCACAATTTGAAAAAACTTCTATTCCATAGAAGAGCACTGGAGCAATACATGTTTTGGCTATCATTAAACGTATATGAGTGGGCAGGCAATTTTTGGTGACTGATAATGTTCTTATTATGCCATATGTTTTTCCCACAGCCTTTGATAAATGAACTCCAGGAAAGGGTCCTGTTGAAAGTGAAGCCTAAGTTTTTGGCTGTTTCAACATATTCAAGTGGTGCGTTATTTATGCTTAGTGGATGTAAATTATTAAGATATATTTTCCGTTTACTTATGGTAAGACATTTAGATTTTAATGGGTTGATCCCAAGTTAATTGTTACAAACATCTATACACTCATTTATTCTGTTTAATGGACGACTCACATACATTTGGACATCATCCGCATACAAGTGGACATTGCACTCAGACAGTGCATTGGGAAGGTCATTAACATACAAGGAAAACAATAAGGGACCAAGCACAGACCCTTGGGGTACACCACGGTTCACATTTTCAAACGTAGAAGAAACGCTAGACAGTACAACGGATTGACGACGATTTTGTAGGTACGAAGACACAAGTTTGGTGGAAGCTTTAGAAAACATGAACATGTTACGTAACTTGGCACAAAGGACATTATGGTTTACAGTATCGAAGGCTTTACTATAGTCCAGTAAAACTAAGAGTGTAATATTATTGTCGTCTATTTGTTCCCTTATATCATCTGCAATTTTTAAAATAGCTGAGGTACAGCTTCTGTTTTTCCTAAAACCTGACTGACTATTGTTTAGCATTGCTTTGTCAGACATGAACTTATTAATTTGATCAGCCATTAAATTCTCAAATACTTTTGAAAGGTAGGGTAGAATGGAGATGGGCCTATAACACTAGTTTACAGCAAAAAAAGATAAACATTGAGACCAATTTTTTTTTATTAGTTTTGAGTTGCTGATCACGCTGAACAAATTAAAAAAAATTCCCAAAGAACCGTTCTGAAGATATTCGCAAAAATCCAGATTTTCGGCACTTCTTTTATAAAACATAACAGATCTCAAAAACAATTAGACCAATAAACTTGTAACTTACACTATTTAAAACGCAATAGATGCACCTTTCCGAAAAGCTATTACTCGTTGTGATCGGGTCGCAATTAATGGAGGTACAACCTGTGAAAGTTCAAAAAAAGTTTCATTTCATTATAGCTAGTTTTCATTTAATTAAAAAAAATACAAATAAAAATGTAATAATTAAATTGAGCTTTCAGATCTAAAGGCCCTTTTGTTGTTAACAAGTTAAGGCCATATTTTTGCAAATGGAGTGCGAATTCTAGGAGATATGCATTTTTTAGTGAAACAACCCATTTCCAAAAAATTCTTTTAAAGGCAAGTGGCCTGCTTTTGGTAGTTTGCTTTTTGACATATGAACAAAATAGGAGTATTTATTGTACATATGTGCGTGTGTGTGCGCATTGCAGCTGACTAAGGAAGTGAGATTCGCTTAGATTCAAATTCATGATAATACTGATATCCTTTTGCTAAAAGAATATTTCATTTACATTCCCCAACAGATTTAAAACATTTTCTTACAGATTTTTGTGTTTTAAAATTCAAATCGCATTGAAAATATTAAAAGAACACTAAATATTCAAATCAATTGATTATCTTGCTCTTCCTTACACGTGCCTCAAATTGTTTAAACAAATGGAAATGTTTAAACAATTTGATTCACGGCACCCTCTTCCACCTGTCTTCCTGTCGTTATTAATATAATTATAATTAAGGTGAAAAATGAATGATAACAGAAATAATAATTCTAAAACGCGGCTAATATCCAATTGATTTTTTTACATTGCTTCGCATACATATTTGTTTCCTTTATGAGAGTTGTCTACTGTGGTATCAAAATCGCCAAGAGTATTTGGTTATTATTTACATTTTCGTTACCTATGTGCATAAATTACCTTGGCTTCATTCTTAGGTAATTAATTAATTATCAAGAAGTAACATCTTTAAAAGTAGTAAACGGAAATCGGTTTAAATAGTTTTAAAATTTAGTCTTTGATAAACAAAAATACAGGGACAATTAACAAAGGCGAAAAGGTAGGAGGAGGTAGCAAGGCCAAGATCAACAGGATTTGTTTTGATGGACCGATAAAATAAAATCCAGCCTAAAATTTTCATTCCTTTCAAAAATGTTTTAAGACTTATAATATGTGTGTCCGTCCACTTAAGGGCAATAGTATTGCTTCAATTTATTAAAATTAGAATTGGAGACAATAATTTTTTCAACTGCGAAAATCTTAAATCGTAAATCTTAACCAAAATTATCATATTTGTTGTTGGAGAGCTATGTATATCTTTAAGCAATTTGTTTTCATTTTTTTTTAAGAAATTAAGTTTATTTATTCCTTAAGAAAGATTTTAAAAAAAAACACATAATGGGTTTTTTCAAGTTTTTGTATTTTCCTTAAGTAGTTTGCATAGGACAAAATACTGTTCTTTTTACCGAAATTAAGGAAAAAAGTTATAATAAAATCTTTTCTCGGTTTATAGGCTGAAAATAAGTCATTTTTTAAATTTAAAATAAGTAGCTTCATTTTCAATTTTAGTTTCCGCAGGCGAAGCTGCGGGCTACACACCCAGTATGATATAGTTATCCGATTTCTTTAAAATTAAATTCAAAATTCAAAAATATTTAAAAAACAAGAAAGGAAGCTAGCTTCGGCCAGCCGTAGCTTATATACCCTTGCAGATAAAGTAAATACCTATCAGTGCAGTTCCAGGGATTTCAGATTCTGCGTGCCTATTTAAGATTTTGTTTTTAAGTTGTCAAAAATCAAAACGCCTACTTCCTACAAAGTTACAATGAATTTTCTAATATATGTTTGATTATTCCTATGGGAGCCTTAAGATATAGTGGTCCGATCCGGCTCGCTCCGACATATGTACTACCTGCAATAGAAAGAAGACTTTTGGAAAAGTTTCATCGCGATAGCTTTAAAACTGAGAGTCTAGTTCGCATAGAAACGGACAGACGGACATGGCTAGATGGACTCGGCTATTGGTACTGATCAAGAATATATATACTTTATGTGGTCGGAAACGCCTCCTTCACTGCGTTACAAACTTCTGACTGAAATTATAATACCCTCTGCAAGGGTATAATAATATTCCCAAGAGTAGAAAGTAATATTTCAAAAAACACCAAATCTTTAATAGTTTTCACGAATTTTTTCCGACCCTTGCTATGGGAGCTATATGATATAGTTATCCGATCCGGTCGGTTCCGACATACATACTACCTGCAATAAAATAAGACTTTTGGGAAAGTTTGAGCCCGATATCTTTAAAACTGAGAGACTAGTTTGCGTAGACATGTCTAGATCGACTCGTATAGTCATGCTGATCAAGAATATACATAATTTATGGGGTCGGAAACGTCTCCTTCACTGCGTTGCAAACTTCTGACTGAAATCCTAATACCCTCTGCAAGGGTATACAAATTTTAAAAACTTGAAAATAAAACTGAAGCATTTGGGCCATAGAATTAATTATTGATCTAAGAATCATTTTAATCGGAGCAGCGGTTTAGGTTTTTTAAATCCTTTTCATAACCTAAAATAAAAGTTGTGCAGATAAATAGATCTCATTTTTTTCTTCCAAATATTGATGTTGGCGCTGTTTGGTGCCAGGGGGGGACATGGCGGATCTTAGTTAAGACCCCAATGGAATAATGTGCCACAATTTGGTTCCTCTAGCTCTTACGGTTTGAGCTGTGGTCGTATCCCCCGAAAAATCGGTCTTTCCATTTATAAATCTTTAGGGACTTAAAACTTATATTTCTTTATTAATCTATCATTATTTTCATCACTGCCTTCCGATAAGAAAAATATATTCATGTTAAATTTAATAAAAAAATAATACTTTAATTTTAATAAAAATTTAATAAATTAATTAATAATAAGAAAAATATATTCATGTTATATTTAATAAATAAATTATAATTTAATTTTAATAAAAATGTAATAAATTAATTAATAAATATGTACATATTTTTACTATAGAATATAATATTTCTTACTTTTATAAGTGAGCATAATTGACCTTAGATTTTTATATTACAATTTTGACATTTGTATATGTTGACAATGCTTAGGTTTTTAAAAGTCTTATATCTGTGTTCTTGTAGTTTTATGATTATTGTTGATCAAACAAAACACCTCTTGACGAGGAAAGAAACTAGTGACGATCGCACGACACACATGCACAAAAAAATATGTACGACGTACATTGTACATACGTACATACAAAGTTCGTATTACGAACTCGAAGTCTCCACAATTCCCGCAATCGGTGCCCATCCGCTATCCAGCTTGTTTGTTACATACGTACAAACATACACAAATCCTTTACATATTTAGCAGAGCACCGTGGTTCACGGTTATCCAAAAATTAAAATATATTATTTTTTCAAAAATATTTAAACAAAAATTCTAACTAACTAATACAGTTAGAAAATTAATATACGCATCCACGAGTGTCAGTGTGGCCACATTTTAAGAGTCTGGTCTCCATTAAATAAATCATTAATATTTTTGCGACCAATATAAATATTTCCCGTTGAAATTATTTCTTAAAATTGAAATTACGGTTCCATTAAAACTCCAACATAAACTCCAGTGTCACCGTATATCCTTACGGATTTTCAATTGGTTCTTAAATTCCAATTTGTCATGGCAAGCAAAATCCTCTTTAAACAAAAATTCTAACTAACTAATACAGTTAGAAAATTAATATACGCATCCACGAGTGTCAGTGTGACCACATTTTAAGAGTCTGGTCTCCATTAAATAAATCATTAATATTTTTGCGACCAATATAAATATTTCCCGTTGAAATTATTTCTTAAAATTGAAATTACGGTTCCATTAAAACTCCAACATAAACTCCAGTGTCACCGTATATCCTTACGGATTTTCAATTGGTTCTTAAATTCCAATTTGTCATGGCAAGCAAAATCCTCTTTAAATAAATTTATTGCCACAGCTGAAAGTCTAAGCCATTTTGCCAAAACTAGTGGCGAAGCTCATTCAATAGTTTTTAAATACCCACTCACCAATGATGCCTTCCGCAAATCTAACTGAGCGTTTCGAAAACTAGCGATTTCAGGTTAACAACGACTTACAAAAATTGTTCAATGTGCAATCCATAGAACAAAAATCTGGAGATGCCTTGAAGGGACTACAAAATACCATTCAGGGTTGTTAAACTGTCTTGCAACTCTCCGGCATTAAGATTGAGAATTGGGACCCTATATTAGTCTACATTTGCTCTACAAAGCTTCGGAAGCTTACGCTCTTATTATGGGAGCAGTCCTTCCGTATTAAGGTTGAAATTCCTACTTGGCTAGAGCTAAATTCCTTTTTAACTGAGCGCCATCGAATACTAAAGGCCGTCGAAAGCATCCGGTCCGCTGATTCACTACATATCCCAGTCCAAACAGACACATTGAATGGCAGAATTGCCAAGAATAAATTCTTTGAATACGAGGGTAGTTCCGATAACCAAAGTTTGCGATCTGTGTTCAACGAAGAACCATCCCGTGCGTATATGTCCACGCTTCCTAAAAATTACGGTAAATGATTGCTTAGCATACATTCGCGATAAACAGTTGTGCTCGAATTGTTTTGCAACCAGCCATCCACTTGGTGATTGCACAAATAAGACATTATGAACCACGTACAAAAAGTACCTCCCACCAATGCAGATAATTTCAACGCCTTGGATGGCAGGCGTTCCCGAGGTATTCAATTCTTCCAATGCCGAGTCTGCCAAAAAGAAGGTTCACGCCAAAAGGGCGTTTAATTTCTGGAGGCAGTGTCGAGCGGCTGTTACCTCCAGATTTCCATATCTCACCCGCGCTGCCCTTCACTCACCCTCTCCAACTCTCCCGCAACTCACCGCTCCGCTCTGGAGCTTCTAAGTTCAGATTTCTGTAATTACTTCCAAATAAACAGCCGCACGTCGCGCAAAACCCCAAAATTTCGTTTTCGATATTATTTCTAGGCGGACTACCTTCCTAAATCAAGCCACCCGCGCCCCAACACATTTAAAACAAAACTATCTCTTATTGGACTTCCTCTGTTATGGTCTGCCAGAATAAAGAAAATAAACATATATAAAATCAAAACATACCAAACGACCGCGTCCTGGGTTAGAGAGGAGCAACAGATGCCGATACTAGAGATGGCCTGGGAATGGAGAACTGGTTCCGGAGTCGTGCTGGTTCGTGGCGGAACTAGTAGAATAGTGGGCTCAAGATAGTTTCAAATTTCGGAAAACTCTCTCTCGAAAAGACAATTGAGCCGACTTACAAGAAGGGCAACTAAAGGGCAAATCAGAACCATCTAGAAGCGGAGGAAGGTAGTCGTGTCTCTGGGAAAAAAATTCCAAAAGTGAGAGTGCAAGTTTAAGATAGAAAATATAAATTAAAGTGCTTTTGTGTTCGGAAATCTGGGAGTCTGCGAGGAAGGGATTAAAACTGAAAGAAAACGATTGGGATTTTGATTATCGCCGCCCACATCTGGGTGGTGCCAGGTTTTTTATACCCTTGCAGAGGGTATTATAATTTTGGTCAGAAGTTTGTAACGCAGTGAAGGAGACGTTTCCGACCCCACAAAGTATATATATTCTTGATCAGGATCAATAGGGGAGTCGATATAGCCATGTCCGTCTGTCCGTCTGTCCGTCTGTCCGTCTGTCCGTCTGTCCGTCTGTCCGTCCGTCCGTCTGTCCGTCTGTCCGTCTGTTTCAATACCGTTTGCGAGCTCAGTTTAAAAGCTAGCGCCTTGAAACTTTCACAGTCGTCCTAAAACATGTGTACGCAGATCAAGTTTGAAAGCCGACCCGATCGGACGTCTATATCCTATAGCTCCCATAGGAACAATCGGATATAGCTTTCACAAAATGAAGATATTTCGCTCAGTGTAAGAGCTATTGACAAGAATCTTTCTAAATCTTATTATTTTACGCATACCTTGATCAGGGTAAAAGCGCGTGCCGATCGGACGTCTATATCTTATAGCTCCCATAGGAACAATAGGGTGAAATCTGCAAGGGTATTAAAACTTCGGCTTGCCGAAGTTAGCTTCCGTCCTCGTTTTATTTTAAGTTTAGTTTTAAAGTTAATAAAACCACGACTATAGTCAAATATAACCACCCACTACAAACTACAAACTACAAACTACAAATCTACTTCTACATAAATTAATATACCCATGTAACCCTATATATAATATTTATTGATTTATTTATACTTATAACTATTTATTCATGTGTTATGTAATCGTCCCTGTGGTACCCAGGTTAGGGAATTGTGAAATTAAATGAATGTTATTTATAAGCATTTTGTGAATTAAAGTGGAAAAGAAAATGAGCGAGTAGAGTGTTAAAAATGGGGTGAGGTAACGCATAACAGACCCAATAGCCAGTGTCGGGGAGTTGCTTAAAAGATAGAGCAGCTCGAGAAAGGGAGGGTATATTCCGCTGCTATCAACAGCAGGTCCCCAGCCCTTGTTTCCTTTCCTTTTTTAAGTTATCATCAAGTCTGAAGAAAATATATAATTACTGTGTGCCGACAAATCCAACACTTGAGAAATCCGATTGCTAGCCGGAATCCGATGGTTGGATCCCCAAAAATCAGCCGAGACATAACAGAGTGGCGCCCAAAGAAAACATAATAAAAAGACAGAAAAAAAGAAAAGGAAGAGAATCTCCGGCTGGTCTTCGACAACTAGTGGTGGTCCTGGATAATTGCTACCAAGAGCAAATCGTAGAAGTCCCACTAAGAGGCGGATGATCGCTGAGATGCCCACGACCGGGACCCCGACAGGAGACAGAAATATCATGGTTCGGCGCGGCCCATCAAGGGCGTCGGAAGAAGAAGTCTATGAACACCTATAAAGAAGACGAAAAGTCAGTATCAACCAAAAGGAGATCAGGATCAGTAGCTTACAACATCCAGCGGTCGTGGTCCTTGTGAAAAAGGTTGCTGGAAGCAACACACAGATAGTCCGGCCAAAGAAGGTGAAAGCTGCTGAAAAGATACAAGAAGGATTAGGAAGGATTAGTCACTCACCCTACCTACCAGACAAAAGAGAAAAACAGAAAAGTTAAGAAAAAGAAGGGAAGAAAAGATATGTCAGAAGACGAAAGAAACAGGCAGACATTCAATAGAAACATTAGAAGAAGTTTAGAGTTTTTTTGAACCGCGGATCCGACATAATGACTCCGCCAGCTACACGTTCCCAAGCCAATCAGAAAGTGAACCGATAGATAAAGGATATCACTCCTCCCCAGGGGCTTATGATTATTGTAGCACAGCCTTAGAGATCAGCGACCAGCAGTATATGACGGGTGCAGTGGGGGGCGTGGAAGCACATACTAGCGACGGGGTTCCCCGCGGCGACCAACACAATCTCACTAGCGATGAAGAAGGGAAGAGTTCTGTGCATTTAGGTAAAGAAATAGAGTCAGCCATTAATTTAGCTCTATTACAAGCTCATGAAACTTATCGTAAAGCGGCGTCCATTGAGGTCTCTGCTTTCCAGAAGCAAATGCAACAATATGTGATGAATTTTATGAAGGAAATTAATCAGATCGTCCACCCCACAGTGAAGGCACAGGCAGACACTCAGGAGCCTCCTCCTAGACCGTCGATGAAAGCAGCAATGCCTAATCCAGCGCAGCAGCGATCTGATGGCAGACTCTGGGAAGAGCAACAGAGGGTCCGGGCGGGTTGGCATCAGTATAGCCAACCACCGCCTTTGTTTAAGCCAGGAGTTTCAGATGCCGGAAGATTGGATGGGAATACAAGTGGCGGGCATAGGGATTACTAAAGCGGCTGAAACTAGAAGTTCTGAATGTGAGATCTACAGTACAGACAGCAGGCGGTGCAACACACCGGATAGCGGGTCGCATAGAGGTGGACGTTTTCTATAAACAGGAAACTCACCGCATATCATTGCTCCTATGTCCCTCACTGAGGCAAAAACTATATTTGGGAATAGACTTTTGGCGGAAATTTTCATTAGCTCCGGACGTCGTAGGGGTAGGTGAATTGTCGTCGATTGAGAATGAGTTCCATGTTACGAGCGAACCGGTAGAACCACACATCCTGTCTGAGGAAGAGAAAACACAGTTGGATTTAGTGCAGGATATGTTTCTAACTTACGAAAAACACGGCATGGGACTGACGCTTTGGAAACACATTCCATACAACTGGAGGCAGGAACAGTCCCAGTAAAGGAAAGGTTATATCCGGTGTTACCAAAAGTCCAGGAATTGCCCTATGCGGAAGTAGACGAAATGTTGCTTTTCGCCCATGGAACAAAAACCTTGGAAAACCCGGTTATGCTTAGATGCGAGGAAACTCAATAAGGTAACGATCAAGGATGCTTACCCATTGCAGAATATAGAGTCGACACCTGCAGCAGAAGAGGTGTTCAAGAAGAACACTTTTTATAATAAATCTAATACTTTACTAGTTCGCTACATGTCAATATGTTAATTGATCTAGAGCCGTAAAGAATGATCTGTGACTTAAAACCAAAAAGGGTGCAGTGCCGAACAACTATAATCTTAAGTACAGGCCACTTGAGCCTGAACGTAAATATAGTTCTAACACTGTACAAAGGTCGCCTTGCGGGAGGCCGTTGATAAGGCCCCCGCTCAGGCAAACAGATGTGGTCTCTGCGTAGACCATAGATAAGTATATCATAAGAATTTCATGTTAGTTTCGTAAGCGAAGACTTAGAAAAATAAAATCAGTTTTTATACAGAACTCAAACGTAAATGTTGTTTTCCATATTACAGGATTCCCTTTCATTTTGGTTCTTCGAGCTTTTTGATTCCTTGCGGAACAATTGGCCGGACCTCTCTGTAGTCTTCCCCCACCAGTGGTAAGAGACTCAGAGATTTTCTGCACCTTAAAGATTCTGCTAAGTGCTAGACTCTTGCAGCTAAAGGTAGCAATAGATTCACACGATTGTTTTCCCCCACCAGAGGTAAGAGACAAACGTGTTGAACAAGATAAAAGCAAAAAGACAAGCAATGAGTCTTTTTTGGTTTTTTAGAGCCTTAAAGATTCTGTTTTTGACAGCTAAAGGTTGCTAAAGTCGGTAAGGCGTTTCCGAGGCCTTAACATCGGATAAATATATAGAGAAATATAGTGGTTTATTTATTTAAACCAATAAGTGGGTAAGGCGTGTCCGTGGCCAAAACAGCGGATATAAAAAATAGAACATTTTTTAAAAAGTGCACTAAAAAAAAATAATAAAAGTGCCCACAAAATAACATTTGTAATAAGTGCCAAATTGCAAATGTAATACTCTTGTATTGGAAAAAGAAAAAATCCACAGAGAATTAAAAAAAAATTGCGCAAAATCCAAAGATTTGAATATATAAGGGTGAAAAGTGCCTAAAAATCCTATAAAGCCAAGAAGCAAAAAAGCATAAAATTAAAAAAATCCGACTTAATAAAAATATTTTTGTTTTAAAAATAAGTGCACAAGAAATAATATTATTACCATTAGCTTGACTATGGTTAACAAGAGGCTGCAATATATAGATAAATATTGCAAAAGGGCCTTGAATTGAATTGCAATTAAGCGTTCAACTCCATTAATTTGGATTATGGGAAAATATATTCCTATGAATACACCATTGCACAATGGGCAAAAAGTCCGAAATTTACGCATAAAGTCTAGTTTTAAAGCTTGTTGAGGAACCCTATAACAAATCATAATAATTTGGTATATTTTATAGCATGTAAGATTTTCCCTCTTGAGATGGTCTGGTCTCGCTATTTTTGGCTCTCTCTCTCTCTCTGGTTTCTGACCACGAACGGTCGACATGAAATAAAGCGTTCATTCTTATTGTGAAATAATTGTATTATTCGATCAACCCAATTCGAAAGTGGTCTTACAAACCATTTAGCGTGATCTATTCACCATCATTGTCTGGTCCTTCGAGAGCCGGAATACTTCCGCATCTTTATAATTGAATCTGCACACCATGGAGCAACAGACGCTTAAACGGCTTATCCAAGCACGTGGTCGGCTAAAGGCTACCATAACTCGCTTGGTGAATTACATCGAGAATCCACCTCCACAGAGCACTTACTCCGGAGTCGATGCCATGCTGGAACGGCTAAATCAAGCATTCAAAAGCCTTGAGGAGGTCACCGACGAAATGCACTTGTACGATAATGTTGAGGGTTTCGAGGATCCTACCGAAGACTTCCAAACGTATGAGGAGAAGTACTTGCACGCGCTTACCTTATTCGCGTCGTTAAAGAGCGACCTTCAGCCAAGCGCCATACCGCAAGCGGATCACAACATGGCCACATTGCTGCAACAGCAAAGTGAGTTCCTTCAGCGACTTTCTGAGAACGGAACATCTACCTTGGCCACGCCGCCGCCTGCTGCAGTTTCTTTAACTGAAAATCCGTTGCCGAAAATCCACATAAAACCCTTTGGTGGAGACTACAAGGAATGGCCAGCCTTTAAGGATATTTACGAGAGCACCGTCCACAACAAGACTCATCTGGGAAAGATTCAAAAGTTTCACTACCTTAAATCTTTCATAGTTGGTGAAGCAGCCAATCTTCTCAGTCACATGTCCATTACGGAATCAGCTTATGATTCAGCATGGGAACGCCTCAATGAACGCTATAATCGCCCAAGGCATATCGTGAACTCCTTACTGGACACCTTCATGGAACTGGTTGCTTCCCCCAACGGCGAAGTATCTAATCTACGCAAACTTACTGATGGCGCCAATGAAATCATTCGTGGGCTAGATGCAGTTGGGGAGACCAGCCGTGACTGCTGGGTGATTCATCTTGTACTGGCTAAAATTGATCCCGACTCTAGAAGGAAGTGGATAGAGGACACCAGAGGCGCTGCGACGCCAACTGTTACAGACTTGTTTAAATTCCTTGATGATCGTTGCGAGGATTTTGAATTAAGCCAAGCTACATCGGCAATCAAACTCGATCCTGGCAGCCACACAGACAAGCCTGCCAAAACGAAGCGCACACTTATTGCAGTGAACAGTGGCAATTGTGGTAAGTGTGGCTCTGCTGACCATCAGCTATATAGATGCTCTCAATTTCAAAATCTGAACATCGAACATCGGCGCTCCTTTGTGAAAGGAAAGTCGCTTTGCTTCAATTGCCTACGCCCTGGCCACCGATCTTCGCAATGTAAATCAAAACATTTGTGCAAGCACTGCAATGGCCGTCATCATTCTCTTGTACATCCTGAAAACATGGATTCCATGACAATTGCTTCTGCGGACACTGCACAGGCCAATTCTCAAACTTCTGGATGTAGCTCAACTTTGGTCGCCCAGACGCAAAACAGCACATCATTAACACAGTCACCGGGACTCAAAAGAAGCACATTGCCCACAGCTTTGGTGTATGTCCAAAACACTAAAGGTTCATACAAAATTTGCCGTGTGCTTTTGGATAGCGGTTCTGAGCTGTCATACGTTTCTGAACGATGCGTCAACGCACTTGGGCTCGCACGTTCACCCTCAAGAATTCTAGTTTCCGGAATATCTTCCGTCAAGGCCGAAACTACTAGAGGATTGGCAACGCTGCATATCAAATCAATGGTGTCACTGCATACGATTATTGTCGCAGCCCATGTGCTGGGCAAAATCACATCATCACTTCAACGGGACGACATTGACGAAACAGCTTTAAGGATCTACGATGGACTCCAGTTAGCCGATACATCCTTTAACACATCTTCACCAGTAGACATTTTACTGGGAAATGAACAAATTTGGTCCGTTTTGTCAGGTGATAAAAAATATGACGCCGATGGAAATATTATTGCCATCAGCTCGATTTTTGGATGGATAATCACTTCCGTTGCAATGCCGCATCCATTAACCGCCAACACGCTCGTGACTACTGTTGACATAAACGCCTCTCTTCAACGCTTTTGGGAGATCGAGGATAACACTGACCACAAACAACAAGACCCTTCGCACGAAAAGGTGGAGCAGCACTTTTTGACCACACATTCCCGAGACCCAGACGGCAAGTACATTGTTGAATTGCCTTTCAAACACGAAGGCCAAGAGTTTGGAGACACCCTGCAGGGCGCTGTCTCACGCTTCTATGCTGTGGAACGTCGCCTACAGCGTGATATGGAGCTACGCAAGCAATATTCAAAATTTATGAACGAATATCTAAGCCTAGGTCATATGCGTAAGCTGGCCCCAGAAGAATGCAATACATCAGGCAAAACGTTTTACATGCCACACCACCCAGTTCTAGGAAAGAAGCTGCGCGTGGTATTTGACGGGTCATTTGAAGACGTAAACGGCCACGCTCTAAATGATGCCTTACACATTGGGCCCAGCATTCAACGTAACCTTTTTCACGTATGCCTTCGCTTTCGAATGCACAAGTTTGTGTTTTCGGCGGACATAGTCAAAATGTTTCGCCAGAGCTGGGTTGCCCCTAAGCACCGCAACTTTCAACGGATCGTATGGAGAGATGCTCCGAATGAACCTCTTCAACACTTTCAACTCTGCACAGTTACCTATGGAACAAGCTGTGCACCGTTTCTTGCTGTCAGGGTACTGGAACAACTAGCGCGAGACCAACAGGATGAGTTTCCCACAGCATCAAAAATTGTGCTTGAGGACTTTTACGTAGACGATGTCCTTACTGGCGCAGAAACTGAAGACGAATTACTTAGCCGCCGCGACGAACTCATCCAGCTGATGTCCACGGCTAAGCTTGAGCTTGTCAAATGGGTGTCCAACAACAGCCGCCTCAGCCACGCCATACAAGAGGAGCTCCCAATAACCAGTGCGGTGAAGGTTTTAGGAATGCATTTGAATCCCCAAGACGACGTCCTGTCCTACAAGACTTCACTTTCCACGGAACCAGAAGCTACTAAACGGCAAGTATTGTCAGATGTCTCACGAATCTTCGATCCTCTAGGTATTCTGGCGCCTGTGGTAGTACAGTTCAAAATCCTTTTCCAAGAACTTTGGCTACTTGACCTGGACTGGGATTCAAAACTCCCACCGAAGCTGGCTGAGTGGTGGCAGACCTGTCGCGACGATATTAACTGCATAACAAACCTAAGGATTCCACGTTTTGTACCCAGCGAATCGGGAAAAATCGAATTACATGGATTTTCAGACGCGTCTATAAAGGCATATGCCGCTGTCGTATACAGCCGTGTAAGCAACGCAGACGGCACCTGCTTGGTGTCACTTATGGCAGCCAAAACACGCGTTGCGCCACTAAAGCAACAAAGTCTTCCTCGGCTGGAACTCTGTGGAGCGCTATTGCTCACTCGCCTTCTCCGAGCTGTTAAGGAGGGCTTACAGCACAAGGACATAATTGTGCATGCTTGGTGCGATTCCACGATTGTCCTTTCGTGGCTGTCGCACACCCCATCAAAGCTGAAAACCTTTATTGCCAACCGTACTTCGGAGATCCTGGATGTCATACCACGCAGCGCATGGCATCACGTTGGCTCAAAGGATAACCCTGCCGATTGCGCATCGAGGGGAATGCTAGCAGCCAATCTCATGAGCTATGACCTGTGGTGGAACGGTCCACATTGGCTACACCATAGCGATCTGCTTGCTTCAAAGCTTCGTAGTGGCAACAATCCCAACACAATTTTGGACACGCCCATAATGGAAGGGCTGAAATCCTCTTCACTATGCAGCCGTATTGAATCTAAACCTGAAGCGTCCCCGATTGAGTGTCTATCGCTTCGAGTTTCTTCCTGGACCAAGCTGATTCGCTGCACTGCTTATGTTCTTCGCTTTATGAATCGAAGCAGAATGAAGAAGCGGATTTCGTCAAGCCTCACACTCACGTTTGAGGAAATCAGCGAGGCCCGCATTTATTGTCTCAGGCACGCTCAAGAAGGCTTCTCATCCGATATACACCTGTTGAAAAGGGGAAAAGCTGTTGCAAATTCGTCAACACTTCGAACACTTTCACCCATGGTTTGCAAGAACGGCCTCCTTCGTGTAGGTGGACGCCTCTCAAACTCGCTACTACCGGAAGAAGTCAAGCATCCAATTATTCTGCCAAAAGGTCATCGCATTTCTATGCTTATTTTGGAGCACGAGCACAGGATACACCTTCATCCAGGTGTGACAGCACTTTTCGTCATCGTTCGGCAACAATATTGGATAGTTGGCGCACGCAACATGATTCGCAAGCTTACACATTCTTGTCACAAATGTTTTCGCCAACGCCACAAAACAGCTGATCAATACATGGCGGACTTGCCAGCTGTTCGGGTACGTCAAGCATATCCATTTGAAAATACTGGGTGCGACTATGCCGGACCGCTTCTGCTCAAGGTGCACAAGGGAAGGAATCCACGAAAGGAAAAAGGATACATCTGCCTATTTGTCTGCCTAGTGACCTCCGCAATTCATTTGGAGTTGGCTACAGATCTCAGTACGGAGACATTTCTCGCTGCACTTCGTCGTTTTATCTCCCGTCGAGGCAAGTGTACCCACATCTTCAGCGACAACGGTCGCAACTTTTTGGGAGCTAAGAAGGTGTTAGACGACATGTATAAGCTCATCCTGTCACAGCAGCATAACACTCAAGTAACTCAATCGTTGGCCAGCGAGGGTATCAAATGGAGTTTCATACCACCGCACGCACCCCACTGGGGCGGAAAATGGGAATCAGCTGTTCGCTCCGTAAAGCTTCATCTGCGTCGTGTCATCGGGAATTCCATCCTCACATTTGAGCAGATGCACACCCTTCTGGCTCAAATTGAGTGCGTCGTCAATTCACGCCCTCTCTTCGCTACGTCAGACACCGAGGTTTCCTACTTGTCACCCGCACACCTGCTGATTGGACGCCCTTATACATCAGTTCCAGAGGGCGATCTTGGCCACATAGCAGTTAACCGACTGGATTACTGGCAAAATGTACAGGCAATGCTACAAGGCTTTTGGAAGAGATGGCATCAGGAGTACCTCACTACACTTCAACAGCGCCCTAAGTGGAATACGGAGAGGAAGAACATTGCTACTGGGGATATGGCGATCATCAAGGATTCAAATACACCCCCCGCCGCTTGGGCTTTGGCACGCGTAATTGAAGTCTATCCGGGCAAGGACGGGCTGGTACGCGCCGTAAAGCTGCGAACTTCATCAGGAGAACCTGTTAGACCCCTTTCTAAAATTGCCATTCTGCCTAATTCAGAAACTTAGTTTCAGGGTGGGCCGGGATGTTGAGGAACCCTATAACAAATCATAATAATTTGGTATATTTTATAGCATGTAAGATTTTCCCTCTTGAGATGGTCTGGTCTCGCTATTTTTGGCTCTCTCTCTCTCTCTGGTTTCTGACCACGAACGGTCGACATGAAATAAAGCGTTCATTCTTATTGTGAAATAATTGTATTATTCGATCAACCCAATTCGAAAGTGGTCTTACAAACCATTTAGCGTGATCTATTCACCA